>CM055266.1:7816758-8391293 GCA_029237695.1 Conchocele bisecta | reverse complement strand
ACCCCCGGCTGTGTGACTCCCCCACCCAGCTTGCAACACCGGAACCCCCTCCCCTCTAGATCCGCCCCTGTTGGGGTAAAATGCCATGAAATGCCTACAACCGTAATTAAGGCCTCTAGTAATTGATCTTTAGTGGCAGTTTTGGGTGTTCATGACAAATATTATGTCTCTGACTTTCTGCTGGTTTTTGAACATAATTAACTAATTATATGACTTTGTCACACACAATTTACAAACACAAACACACTACATGTGGAATTTGCTCGTGTTCTATAAAAATAGAATTTACTCGAGTGAGTACACAACCGCCTGCGTTACTCTTGCCCCGATGTCAACTATTCTCATGCTCAGCCAATCAAGCTGCCTGATTTCAAGCACAATATTCAGGTATGTTGATAGAATTAGCGCAGACAGTAATGTATAAAGTGACAATCAGATTAGTACCATATTTGTGCGGTGACGGAAGAAATAGGTCTGATCATGATCTGCACTGTTCGCCAGTCCACCAATGAAACACTCACCATGCTTCTAACAAGCAAAACACATCGTTATCAGGCTAGATGAGTGTAATATATATAGAGAATAGTAGGTTAGTGCCGTGAATGGGTAAAAATATCTGGCACATCCCGTTTCCGAGCCGCGCAAGATATTTTTCCCATTCACGGCACTAACCTACTATTCTATTTATCCCGTCAACACCTACAAATGGCTTTAAAATGCAAAAAAATAACACCAGTCACCGCACATATTCATACGCAGTGGTTAGGTCGTATTGACAGGATATCAAAAATGTTTCACGGCACCGTGTTTCACGGCACATATGCACTGTGTTGACGGGATGAGTATTTTATACATGCTCGCGCGTCGGAAGGCAGCTGACATTGGGGCCGCGAGGCCCCTTAATAAAAAATGGTTAATGAAGCGCGAGCTCGAAGTGCGATGCGCATGGTAGAAATGGGGGTTTCACGGTTCTCCCCCAAGAAAATGTGGAAAACCAGAACGTCTCGGAACGTCTCGCCCGGTACACAGGTCACTATTTCACCTATTAGGGCCACACAACCTCCACCCAGCTTGCCAAAATATTGGGGCCGCCACACCAAACATACTGGGGCCGCGGCACCAAAATATTGGGGCCGCGATCGCGGCCCTGCGGCCCCAGCTGCGACGCCTCTGAACATATACTCTGGTCACACATCATATAAGCCCAATTTCTCCAGTCACCGCAACATTTCATGTAAATTCCATGTGTATAATTATGTGATTAATATAAGTATCATGAATACACAACATACACTAACTGAATAAGCAGAAACAATATGCTTTACTGTACATGTAACTTTTAGTTGCAAGCGAAACAATCGGATTAGCTACGAAAAAACATACAAAATCGTTCAAATAATTAATTACTGTCTGTTTCACGAAAGCTGACCAAATTTTTCGGCCATATAAACAATTCAAAAACCATATTTGTTTCGATAATATTAAATTAAAGGAAAATTTAAGAATGAGCCTTCTTTTTATTTCGTGAAATTTTGTCAAATATTGATTTTATTGCGAAAACAAAATTTCCCCATGTTAAATCCCCATAGACATCTTCACGGAGTGAAGATGTCTATGGGAATTTAACATGGGGAAATGTTTTAGAATTTCAGAAATACTGGACCGATTTTTAAAATTTAACTTTTGTTTTCTTAGTTAGATCATATCCAAGCTATATAGCTAGGTTTCGGAGTCAATTTCCGATTGTTTTCGTTTTTTGACTCCTCCCACACTTCCTTACCACTTTTTCCCCATGTTAAATTCCCATAGACAAATCAATTTTTCGTAATAAAATCAATATTTGACCGAATTTCACGAAATAAAAAGAAGGCTCATTCTTAAATTTTCCTTTAATTTAATATTATCAAAAGAAATCTTGTTTTTGAGTTGTCTATATAGCCGTAAAATTTGGGCAGCTTTCGTGAAACAGACTATAGGTTTCATTAGTAAATATAGGTTTAATAAGTAAATATTTCAATAGACAAAGTTCTAATTATGTTTAGCAACAAGGAGAATGTTGGGGGAAAATGCCATGAAAACCCACAAAACGTCGTTAAGGCCTCTACATGTAGCAACTGGCCTTTAGTGGCAGTTTTGGGTGTTATGACATTTATTGTTTCTCCGACTTTCTGCTGGCTTTTAACGCTTTGAACCCGACAACCCGTTATAGTGGTATTTGCAAACAGTGCAGATGCAGATGAGCCGGCTCGTGACGAGTGGTCTCATCTGGATCTGCACCTTTTGCAAGTAATTTTCATATTTTGGAACAAAAACACCCCATTTTCGTAAATAGACTAGTCTGAAAATAATTTTGTTTGTTTATTGGTGTTTAACGGCCTATCAACAGCTAAGGTCATGTAAGGCCGGGCAAACGGGTTCGATCCTGTATTTAACCTGCAGCATTGGGGGGGGGGGGGGTGGAATGTCACACAATCAGAACGGAATATTTACATCGAGAAAAAGTATATACAGCCCTGAAATTAGAATAACCTGACCTGTAGCCGATTTCATCAAAATTGCAAAGTATACTTTCCTAGCAAAGTATACTTTGAGGGAGCAATCATTGATTTTTCCGAAATGCATTATTTCATGCAGAACTAACTATTGCATATATTTGATGATTAAAACTATGCAGAATTATTATACTGAATGTATTACATTATCACAGCCAAAATTGGCTGTGATAATGTAATAAATTCAGTATAATAAAAATTAATAAATTTATTCTAAAATTGAAAATTTCTCCCTCAAAGTATACTTTGCAATGTTGATGAAATAGGCCACTGGTGCCAGGTCCATACCACACCAAAGTCACTAGGCAGCTTATGCTCAATAAATGTAAATTCATCAATTGAAATTTGGAGACGATCCTAAATTTGCGCTTACGATCATTTTAGTCGTACGAAGTTTAGTGAAACGGGCCACAGTTACCTATAGGGGTGAAAAGGTTAAACCTAATTAGGAAAAGTGTAATTAAACATATTTAGAAAGCTTCGGCCTTCAGACGTCTGTCGAGGTGCATTAACCCTTCCACCCCTCGTTACGACCCGGCTCATCTGGATCTGCACTGTTTGCATAAACCGCTGAAGCGGGCTCCTGGTTCAAAGGGTTAAATGGCTGATGCATTTCATCAATAACATACATGTATTAAATTGAGTTTATTATAGGAATGAATGGCCTTTTTGTGGAATTTATCGGGGTATAAACTTGGAAAAGTCGCGGGAATACTGGACGAAGGCCGGAAGGCCTCATCCAGTATTCCCGCGACTTTTCCAAGTTTATATCCCCGATAAATTCCACAAAAAGGCCATTCATTCATTCCTTATAATTTCAGCATTTGAAATAAATTCATCAAGAAAATGTGTTTATTTTCCGTTTTCTTAAGAATTATTTTAACTGCGCCTGACGGTTACGGAAAATAGTTCGGCATGGAGTTTACTGGGATATAAATTTTGGACGGAGACTTGCAACTTCTAATGAGCAGAACACTTGAAGAAAGTCAAATTGACGAATTTTAGTGAGCAGAGGTCATTGACTATTTTCGCATCTTGTTGAACAAATGTTCACAGAGCAATACAATTACTATAAATATGCCATAGTGTTGGTTTCTGTTCTTTTTAGACCTCGATAGTGTTGTGTAATTCCTTTTGTAAACAAACCCTGCCTGATGCTCCTTGATTGTTTTGTTGGTGCGCATGCGCCGGTTTAGTTGTACTTTGTTTTCCGGTTTTTGGTGAATTAATTTGTCTGCGTTCATTGCGCTGAGAAGTTTATATCGGTGGAATAAACGAGTATCTGTCAAGACTACAGACTCGGTTTGGGTGTATCACTTCCAATAATATACATATATTACAATATATATCACCATGCAGGAGCACATTCTAACAATTGGAGTATTTTTTACTGATGTTTCTCATGAAGTTTAAATCAGGATGACATCAACGTCACAACATTAGCATTGCGTTTTCAAAACGTGTTCATTTTTGTTCATTTGACTTAAATAAATATGGTGATTCTATCAAATAAATCAAATTAACTCTAGATCGTTATGACATGTGCGTATTACCATATGTATAAAATGGTTTACAACACGGCATAAACATTGTTTTATGTGTCACCTAATTTACATGGTCATGCAATCTTGATTCCAACTGGGATACAACTATTTCTGCAGTTTCGCACATTTATGTTCCTGAATATGTAGCTTTTTGTCAACACAAAACTAATTCCTTTCGTTAACGGTGTGTCTACAATGTACTAATTATATGACTTTGTACACACACAAACATGATACATGCATATAAAGAGAACATATAATGAATCACGCCATTTCATAACAATAACATGTGGAATTTTCTCTTGATCTATAAAAGTAGAATTTTCTGGCGTGTGTACACAACCGCCTGCGTTAATCTTGCCCCGATGTCAATGTTTTTAAGCATCTAATGGCCATTTCAAGCAACTTTAATGGCTGATCATGAGCTCAGGCTCAGCCATTAAAGCTGCTTGATTTCCAGTACGATATTACAGTACTTTGAACTGAAGCAATTGACAAATATTGGCAGGATTAGGCCAGGCGGTGGTGTATGGCTGTTTTGAAACCAAATCGGTGTGTGGTACCAAATGTCTAATTATCTAAACGTAAATGAATCTCCAAAATTCTTGGAACCGTGATCGAAATTAGTACTCAGAATCAGACAATTTGATTGGTCGATACTGAGCACAACAGCTCAGTTTAGGCCAATCAAATTTCCTGATGTAAAGCATGTGATTGATATACGTGCTAAAGCAGTCTTCTAACTAGGATTCCCATGATTATAACATTTTCTTGGCACGTCATCGAAAGCAGTACTCGAAAACCAATAAGTTTTATAATTTCACCGGGCTTTATCCGGGTTCTCAATCCGCACTACGACGTCACTCCTTCCCAGCAGCAACATCCAGCGTCGCATATCAATCGTTGTCCTCACCACCACCCTCATTGATCGCATTTTCTTCATAGGCGGGCGGTGCGATGTAGGAGTACTCCCCGTCTTTCATGTTGTCGTAAGACGGGGGATGGATGGGCGGGGTATATGCGGGTAGCGTCATGTCGGGCGTTCCACACACCGTGTAGATGTTGTTGTCAAACGCGTCATTATGCCCAAGTCGCATTGGTGCGCGAGCCTGCGCAATAGTGTGGTTGCCCAATACCGATGGCTGGTTATTAGGTTGCTATAAATAGATGAAGAAATACAACACATATAACACCTAGTCCAAACGGGTGCATATCGAGCAAAATGTGTTTTAACTGTCACCCGAAGTGTATGCATGCAACGCAGGGCGCCCTACGTTACAGTCAAAAACTTCGGATTACAGTTGTTCATGTACAAGTTAGCGTCATGTAACGCTCTTTGTCATTACAATATCAGGGCGTGGGATCACGTGGTTTCCGAACGGCGTGATGTCATGTTTTTCGATGCAATTACAGCCTGTTGCCTTTAATATATTTCTAAGGGAATAATGATTTTTTATGAAACATAGCGCAACAATGCGGAACAGGTTGTCCATTTTTGTACAGGTTGCTTTCATCTCACAAGTTTGTTGTTTTGACGAATAATCGGTTACTGTCAATCTAAATACAAATGTAGAGCACGTGAATGTAATAAATACACTGTATTCGATTCATCGTGTCAGAAAGTTATACTGTTTTGTAAAGAACGTTAGTGCACCCATACAACGCGTAAGTCGTCGTCTTTGTGCGCTATATATAATTCAGAATTCACCAGTTTGCTGTTAAAATAACGTCACATATTACGTCACATTGGAAAATCTCATCTGGAAACCACGTGTTCTCATTGAGTATGCAATTTATATGCAACATGAGAACAGTTGCTTCCCAAAAATCATGCACACAAATAGGCATTGCTCACAAGATATTCGACATATTGGGTAATGGTAAGTTACTTAGTATACGTTAGATCACGGTTCGTCGGAACGGTCCGCATGTACGAGGAGATAATCCGCGAGTTTTACCGGATTATCACTCGTACATGCGGACAAACGTGATGTAACTTATTTATCACATCATTATGTACATACCCTGTACACGAGCTGTGTTAATACAGAAACAACACCCGCAAATGTGTCAAAGATGTGATAATGTTTAATACTTGCTGTTTCTGACTGTATAAGTTTATTTAAATTTAATGGAGTATTTAACTGGAGACGTGGGTTTATACACAAGTGTCGAAATATCATGTTGCAATTCTTGTCCGGTCAGTGATTTATTTGACTCGGTCTAGTCAAAGAGAGCAACGACCGGACAAGAATTGCAACATAATATTTTGACATCCACGTGTGACCCATGTGGGTTATATAGAGACATACTAGTAGTCAAAGATAACCCGAATTTACTGTCTGTTACGCAGGGCTAGGTCATTCGGGTTAAGTCAAAGAGAGCACCGACCGGACAAAAATTGCAACATAATGTTCGACATGCACATGTTGCCCTGACGCCAGTGGTTTATACATACCGACATGCGTCGTCGGCGGACGCATAAGAACAGGATTATGGCGCCGATGATGACCAGGATGGCTGCAGCGACAGGCGCCACTGCAATGAAGACACTCGTATAAAAGCACACTGATTTCATAATTTAAAGTGGCTATGCGCATAATTGTGTATATATTGTCCGCTACATTGTATAATGTTTTTCCATCAATGAATCAAACACCTTTAGTTTAGTCGGAAATTAGACGTTGTAGCTCTCAAAAGTATGAATGTAAGTCTTGTGTATTACCTGATACCTATCTACATGTACTTGTAAATTTCAATATTGGTTTTAAAATCAACCGATCAATATCGCATGATGCAGGAAATGGTCGAATAATAGATTTGTTCCAACACTGAGTCAGCGCTCTATGGTGTTGTGAGTTATTTACACAATACCGTGTTAGCTCTTTTCAAGGGCAAAATGAAATAATACATGTTGAAATACCATGTATTTATTTTGCTACTAAAGCTTGTGTTAAATAGCAAATCATTCAGAGACGGGTATTAAATTCATGGCTTGTGCAAGAAAATTGATTTATGTTCAAAGTAACTGTTACGTAAATATTAATGTAATCAATATGCGTATTAGACTGGCACAGAACACCAATTACAGTGGAACCTCTCTCAACCGGACACCCAGGGTGTCCGGTTTAGAGATGTTCCACTGTATATCATACATATGCCTATGCCAAGGTATGTGGCTGTGCTTGCGAACTTGAACAGGCATTATCATCAAATATATACACCAATGAAACCTATACAATTAAGGATACACAGACTACCACACAGAGAGTCACCGTGAATCACATTTTCTATTAACTGCATACATGTATTATGTGATAACTAAACTAGAGTTCCGCCAATCACAAAATACGCCCGTCTAGGCATTTATTGACAGAATGTTGTCCAACGAAAACATATTTTGCTAAAGCCATACCAAGTCATCTTTCTGTTAAGTGTCCTCGTGCGTGTATGTTTTGAAAATGTTTCTAAGAAAATCAAATACAATGTGTACATGTATGCTATTTTACAATATTTACTGGTGAAATAATATGATTGGGGACCTGTCCAAATATTCGATCCGTTCATAAATGTCCACTTCATCAGTTTTCTTCTTTTTTTCTAAAGTTTGCTTGCTGAAATTTAAGTTTTTAACAAAAATTTACCTTTGTTTGTTTGTCAAGGCCTTGTTTGTTTTTACAGGAGACGTAGGTAGGTTTTGGTCCACTGGGTGGACGCTTAACATAGACAAGATATGGTATGGCCTAATTATAAAATTAAAACGGCGTCAAAATTATATATTCGTTCACTTGTGGAACCAGGGGCAATTCTGGGGCCCGTTTCACTAAACTCCGTACAACTAACATGTTCGTTAGTGCAAAATTATTTCACATTAGCAATGTTTTCTTGCAAACAATTATTGGATTTATATTTATTGAGCATAGGCTGCGTTTTCAGCCTATGCTCAATAAATGTAAATCCATCAATTGAAATTTCAAGACGATCCTAAATTTGCACTGACGAATATCTTAGTCGTACGAAGTTTAGTGAAACGGGTCCCCCGGACTGTACCTATAGCAGCAATGGGCAGACCGCCCGTCTTCTTCTTGTAAGATCTTTGTCTCAAACCCAAGGGCAACTGGTCGAATGGCGTGTCTGTAAATAGAGAGTACCGGGTCATGGTCTGTTGATGTCAAGTAGAAAATACAAGACTAATAGTTGCTCCACGTTTGTCTGCCGACATACTATCGACTATTAAACAAATTAGATATAAGAAATATTTAAGTACTTTTTCATGAGTAACACAAAAATCCCCCACCCCCCCCCCCCCACAAACAAAATAATCTTATTGCGAAAAAGTTTCATATGACAATTTTAATTGCGAGGGGGGGGGGGGGGGGGGGGGGGGGGGGGGTGGGGGGGGGGGGTAAATAAACATATAGTTTTATTTAAATACTTTTGGAATTTGTGGACCCATTTCAAAATGTAACTTTTGTTTTTTTTGTCAATTTCTTTTTATTCCTCGTGTATTGACTCTCGTTAGTTTCCAGCTCATTTTTGCCCTATATTAAATTCACATAGAAAAACTTTTGTTTTTTGTTGCTATAAAATCAATATTTGATGGAATTTCATCAAATGCTGTTATTGATAAAAAAAGTACTTACATTTGAATTTTTTTTTATACATGTATCAGATGTGTTTAATTACTAAACGTTCGTAGGCAGCAAAACGTGGAACAGACATATGTATTTTGATATCAACTCGAGAATACCAGGCTTGTGTATTTTGATATCAACTAGAGAACACCAGGCTGGTGTATTTTGATATCAACTAGAGAACACCAGACAGGCTGGTGTATTTTGATATCAACTCGAGAATACCAGGCTGGTGTATTTTGATATCAACTAGAGAACACCAGGCTGGTGTATTTTGATATCAACTAGAGAACACCAGACAGGCTGGTGTATTTTGATATCAACTAGAGAACACCAGGCTGGTGTATTTTGATATCAACTAGAGAACACCAGACAGGCTGGTGTATTTTGATATCAACTAGAGAACACCAGGCTGGTGTATTTTTGTATCAACTAGAGAACACCAGACAGGCTGGTGTATTTTGATATCAACTAGAGAACACCAGGCTGGTGTATTTTGGTATCAACTAGAGAATGCCAGGCTGGTGTATTTTGATATCCACTAGAAAATGCTAGGCTGGTGTATTTTGATATCAAATAGAGAATACCAAACTGGTGTATTTGTATAGCAAATAGAGAATACCAGGCTGGGAGTACTTTGATATCAACTAGAGAATGCCAGGCTGGTGTATTTCGATATCCACTAGAAAATTCCAGGCTGGTGTATTTTGATATGAACTCGAGAATGCCAGGCTGGTGTATTTCGATATCCACTAGAAAATTCCAGGCTGGTGTATTTTGATATGAACTCGAGAATGCCAGGCTGGTGTATTTTGATATGAACTGGAGAATGCCAGGCTGGTGCATTTTGATATCAACTCGAGAATACCAGGCTGGTGTATTTTGATATGAACTCGAGAATGCCAGGCTGGTGTATTTTGATATGAACTGGAGAATGCCAGGCTGGTGCATTTTGATATCAACTCGAGAATACCAGGCCGGTGTATTTTGATATCAACTCGAGAATACCAGGCTGGTGTATTTTGATATCAACTAGAGAATGCCAGGCTGGTGTATTTTGATATGAACTCGAGAACACCAGGCTGGTGTATTTTGATATGATCTCGAGAACACCAGACTGGTGTATTCTGATATCAACTAGAGAATACCAGGCTGGTGTATTTTGATATGAAAAAGGGAATACTTGCCTAGATTCGTTTGATTTCGAGAACAGTAGAGAATGCCTGTGTCTTTTTATATCAAAATGGAGAATATCAGGATAGTATATTTTGAAATCAAGTAGAGAATGCCAGGCAAGTATCTTTGGATATCACGAAGAGAATAGCAGGCTAGTTCATTTTGATATCAAGAATAGTATAGCCGGCTTGTGTCTTTTTGTATCAACATAACGAATATCAGGTTAATGTCTGTTGGTATCAAAATAAAGAATATTAAATAGTTATATAAAATAAATTAGTCATTAGCCATTGCAAAACATGTTTATAATATTGAAAAATAGCTATTTTTTCAGTAATAACAAATTCTCGATTTTTCTCCAGGCGAAATCTGTAGCCGATTTCATCAAAATTGCAAAGTATGCTTTTCTAGCAAAGTATACTTTGAGGGAGTAATCATTTATTTTTCCCGAAATGCATTATGTCATATAGAACTAACGACTGCATATATTTGAAGATTAAACATATGCAGAATTATTATACTGAATGTATTACATTATCACAGCCAAAATGGCTGTGATAATGTAATACATTCAGTATAATAAACATTAATACATTTATCATAAAAAAAATTTAAAATTTCTGCCTCAAAGTATACTTTGCTAGAAAAGTATACTTTGCAGTGTAGGTGAAATATGCTGCTGAGATACAGTGGCTTTAAACTCCAAGACTTACCTCGTGAAGAGACAGATATGTAGAATAAGCACCTTGCAATATTGCGATGGCAATCAGCCGCGATAAAGGTCGCGGAGTGCCGTCCGACAGGGTAGAGGTGGCGACCTTCAGTGATGTCGATCTCGCTGTTGCTCCAGTATTGCGACACGCCCACGTTGTCCGTCACGGTTGGCCGAACTACTTTCACGAACTCGTCCTCGTATACGTACACATCTTCCTTGCAGGTCATGATCGGCGGGTAGGGATCTGAACATAGAGAATAGCATTGTCTGTTTCACGAAACCTGCCCAAATGTTACGGCTATATAAACAATGCAAAAACAATATGTTCTTTCGATAATATTAAATGTTATCAACATTTAAGAATGAGCCTTGCAGTGCCACATAGAGCTCCTAACACATAGAGCTCTCCGAGGACATACAACTCAGAAAACAACAAAATATTATGACGGTGATCATCATCATCATCATCATCATCATCATCCGAATTCATCATCTCTGTTCTAATACTTTCGTCTGTGAATATTTGCCTCTCATCAATGTAGTTTAAAAGGTACATGCCCACTCAGTGGTCACAGAATGTTCGTTATATCAGAGACATCATCTGAGAAATTTTCTGGCAAAATAAACATTTATTCACCATTACCCCACGTATTGATTGACATTATTATACATGTTCACACTGATATCAGGGGCGATAACCGTGTTTCCTTAAAATGTTAATGGATATTATTTTTTAATCTCTGTATTTATTGATTGATGTGCAATGATCATACTTTATACTCTGTCGAAAATATAATTTTTTCAGGGGACGCATTTAATTCGTATAAATAATAAAAAAATGTCATGTCTCATTTGCATATGAAAATAGCCTGATACCACCGCACAAAACAAACGTAAAAAATTGGATATAACGACGGCAATGGCTCGATGACGGACCTTGCATGTCGTCTCCCAAGAAGGGGAGAACGGAAGGAGGTTGATACAGAGGAAACAAGCCCCACGGAACCTAGCTCTTATTAGAATAGTCCCCTCTGGTTCTCTAACGTGCCCAGACTCTCCTTCAAATATGATACACGGGACGCCTTTTCAAGACCCCATCCAAAAGGACTATACTCTGTTTCACGAAAGCTGCCCAAATTTTGCGGCCATATAAACAATTCAAAAACAATATTTGTTTCGATAATATTAAATTAAAGGAAAATTTAAGAATGAGCCTTCTTTTTATTTCGTGAAATTTGGTCAACTATTGATTTTATTGCGAAAAAATAATTTCCCCATGTTAAATCCCCATAGACATCTTCACAGAGTGAAGAGTTAACCTCTTTTTACCCCATGTTAAATTCCCATAGAGAAATCAATTTTTCGTAATAAAACCAATATTTGACCAAATTTAACACGACATTTTTGAATATTTCAAAATAGTCGGCGTGCCTTCCCGACTCACCAATACTTACATGTAGGACGACTCACCAAGACTCAAGCCGACACCAGTACGATCCATTAGGACATCGCCCAATATTGATTTTATTTCGATTTTCCCCCATGTTCAATCCCATAGACATCTTCATTTGTTTTCCAATTGAAATAGTGACCGATTTTCAAAATATAACTTTTTTTACGTATCTGTAGTTGGATCATTTCCAAGCTATCTAGCCAGGTTTCGGAGTCAATTTCCAAATGTTTTTCGACCCGTCCTCCGTGTTCTCCACCTCTTTTCCCATGTTAAATTCCAATAGAAAAATCACGTTTCGAAATAAAATAAATTGTTGACAAACTTTTAACCCTTTCACCCCTAAGTAACTGAATGGGCTGCGATATGTTAATTTTGAACCCAATCCAATCATCGCAAACTGATTTTCAGACTATTCCATTTATAAAAAGTAATATGAAAATTACTTTCAAACAGTGCAGATCCTGATGAGACGGCTCGTTACGAGCCGGCTCATCTGGATCTGCACCGTTTGCATAAACCGCTATAGCGGCCTTACTGGTTCAAAGGGTTAAGAAATAAAAAGATCGATAATATTAAACTTCGATAAAATTTAATATTATCGTAAAACAAATGCATTGTTTATATAGCCGTAAAGTCTGGACAGCTTGCGTGAAACGGACGGTAGTCCAATGCCCTGTGGCATGTGCGTGAGACTGGTGAAATGGGGCTTATGCTATTCGTGGCCAGTGTAACTGTTGGTCATATATTAACACATAATACATACACATCTTCCTTACAAGTAATGATTAGCTGGTATAGATGTATAGAAAACACCACAGGTTGAAATAACGGACAAAGCCTTTAATACATTAACTATGCCTAAATTTAAAAGTATCAAAATGTGAAACAAAAATAAGTTAAAGATATTTTTCTCCCTGTCATAACAGGGGGTAAAACAAATCCTTAACTTATTGTTTTCACTTATTGATACTTTTAGGCATATTTAATGTATTTATATACCTTGGTCCGTTACTTCAATCTGTGGAGAATACCACAAACATTCGGTTTCGGCTTTCATCGGTAGAACTCTATATATGAGCCGCGCCATGCGAAAATCGGGCTTAATGACAACATTTTAAGTTTTTACTTTTTCGCGTATTCTATACATCTTTTAAAAGCCATATGCCGCAAAAATTATCAATGTATCCCAATTATTTTTCATTTTAGAAGTAACGCGTGGTAAAAACTTATATGACGTTTTAGATCAATGACGTTGAAATTACGACGTTTTTATCAACGGCGTATACAAGGGGTGTTGATAAAATACCCGGACAAGTCCTATAGATTTGTCATCTTTTGTCTCATGTCAACTAAATTTGGATATCTCGTAGCCTTTCCAAGTGTTTCACATTAGGCCAAGACAGAGTATGAGAAAATAATGTTTATTACAGTTGCTATTAATGTAACGTCATGTTTTGGATTGCGTCCCAATTAACGTAATTCCGTATGAATAATTTTCAAATAAGGAAGATTGTTGGCGTTTCCCTGTTGTTTGCTGCTGTCTGAAATAATTTTGGGGAATAATAGCGACATTATTTAACATTTCGTATGCGACGACATATTTTAAAGTTGGAAATAGGCCGCTTATAACATTAACTTTGTAACAAAACACGACGTTGGGAAGATTTGGTAGCGTGATACCTTATAATTGTCGCCGTGTGTCTTTCTTGAGGATCGCATTACCATCGCCTGATTCAGACATACATTATTATGCAGTCAAGTGATAAGCTGATGATTTGATACTACAAATCGTGCGAAAAGCAAGTTTCCAATTTATTTCAAGTCTTTCGAAAACTCCACCTACCTCACTGTGTGTTTTGTGCATTATGTATTGCTTATACACAAACAATGAAGGAGCTGCATTGAAATCACTGATTCTGAAACTATTAGAGAGATTAATTTTGATGCATTTGTTTTGCCAAATTCAATACAAACCCTGGATATATATGTCATTATATTGTAAGGATCAGGGATTGTGGCCATGTGCCCGTTGTCACTTGTTACCAGGCGCGGATCCAGGATTTCGGGTTAGGGGGGCGTAACTATTTTGCAATACTTGACTATATTATCGGAGCTCGGGATAGCGCTAGGGGGTTCCGGGGGGGAACTTGTAACTTGTAAAAAATCTTTACTAGGCGAATTTTAGCGGGAGGGGGGAGGGGGGAGGGGGGGGTGGGGGGGGGGGGAGTGGGGGGCGCGCGTGCCGGGTCCACCCCCCCCCCCCTGAATCCGCACATGGTTACCCCACCGATCTTTAAACACTGCAAACTGTAATGTACTATAACATGAGAACATGTTGAATATTTAACCAAGCTTACCGACACATGTTGATTAGTTGCAGAGGTTACTTGGAGGTTGAGATTCCCATTATTGTTCTCTGTTTGACAGGTGTTCATTTCTGCCACAATGTGGAAATGACATATTCATTATTCTACACCGCATAATCCGATATTCAGTCTGTAAAGAATACTTTAATTGTTGTTACATGTTTGTTAAGACTTTATTAAACTTGTTGAATTGACATTCGCTCTCGTATTCTATTCTCAGCCAATATTTAGTTGATAGTGTACATCCTTGTTGGTGCGGAGCTACCAAACCCGATATCTGGATAATCATCCTGACAAAAACCCGACTGCATGTCCCTTACTTGCAATACAGTTGCGTGTCTACATCAGTTTATGATAAAATGAGTGGCATATCATTCGCTAAGTACTGGATTGAATTGTTCAAAAGTGTCTCAATTTACCAAGATAATAGATGGTAATATCGTTGGCATACACTAGGTTGTTCATATTTGAGATTATTTAGGATTCAAGGTGCAGTGTAAGCGAGGACTTCGCTGAAATGTAGCCAGTTAAATTATGCGTTCACCATTTTGAATTCATAAGGATAACCGACGAAAAAGAGGGACAATGTCAAAGAACGACAGTTAGGCGACAATGCACAGCGCCTGAAGCATTTCTAAGTCATTGATGCTGCGAGGAACTCGTGCATGTATCCTTGCTATAATATTTTGTCACGACACCATGACCATGACGTCAAACATGTATTCACGTTCAGTGACGTCACAAGTACGTGCCGTCAAATCATGCCGTCATAATATGTGTACTAAGGTGCAAGGCATCGCGTCTCATATTAGTGAAAGTTATAATTTTCCGTTTTCGGTTCACACTTAATGTTAACTGACACCAGTAAACGTAAATGGGAGGGCAAAATGTGAACTTTTACAGCGACGCTGCAAACGTCGTTTTTCCGACGTCGTTTACCGCTTTTAATGACGTTATCATTAAGCCCGGTTTTCGTATGGCGCGGCCCATATATACATGTATATAGTCATACCGATGAAAGCCGAAACACGCCGAATGCCTGTGGAGAATACTACTGTCTGTTCCACGAAATGCTGCCCAAGATTTATTGCTATAAAAACACTCCAAGCTGCTTATATTTTTATATAAAACAAAATAAATTTTTTAGAAATGCGCCTTCTTTTTATTTCAAGAATATCCGTCTAATAACAAAGTTATTTAGAATAAACAGTCATGGATGGGAGTTTGCCTTATAAATTCATTTCATCGAATTTTAGTTGTTCACAATAAAACGAGAAACTACTATTGTAATAAACACTTCCGGTAAACAACAACAACAACAACTATTATTGCGAACTGAACACTAATTCATTAGCCATTTGTGTATTAACAGCATTTTCTGGCTTATAACTTAAACAGTTTGCATTAAAATATATCAATGAATCATTTAATATTCATATATTTAGCGAATATCATTCATCCATAAGGTTCCAAGTCGATCTGATACTACTGCTAATACGTCCTAAGGTATTGTAAATTGTGAATGCTAACGAACTTCAAAGTCTTGATGTGATGACCTTCACCAATCAATCAGCGTTTAGCAAACCAAGTTGTCCGCCGGAAATTCGTCCGGCAAAGAAACTGGCTCACAGGAAGTGACTGTATACTTCAGCCGGAAATGACGTATATATGGTGTTCCCAAGTTCCCATTAGAGAAGGTAGATTTACACCGGTGTAGATGTGTGAGGATATGTGCAATTAATTTTGTGCGGTAGGAACAGCGTGCCAACCTCAGCCTGGCGTTGTCAATAGATACGAAAGCTGTAGCTGATGATGATGACATCATATTGTATTTTGACCAAACTCTCGGCATTTTCTTTTGGAATTCTTGTACGAACACCGAGAAATGGAGACTCGATTTCTTTATTTTTCAACCTGGCAAGATTTGCTCTCCTAAAGACAAGGTTAGTGTCTTTTTTCTAATGATGAAATCCAGCAAGCAGTTCGATGCTATACAAATGTTGAAAATCTGATCGCACGTGACATTTTAACATTACAATCCTGCATTCAATTCTTGATTTAGGGCTATTACTTCATTATAGGACCGAATTTCAAAATATAAAAAATATGGCTCATCGCTAAATTTTGCTGAAAAATGATTTTATGCAAAAAAAAGAAGAGTTTTAGAGTGTTTAAATAGGTGTAAAAGTTGGGCAGGTTAACGTGAAACAGACAGTAGGTTCGTGTCCTTTGACATACATGTATGTGGCTGCGTCCCGATATCACACTTTACACCGGTTCGGAGTGCCACATCAGTGTGTTTAGCGAACGTTTCCGAACCTGCTTTTTCTGACTTGACGTAATCTGTGACGTCATTTTTACAGTATTATTTCTTTAAAACAAACGGACCAGACAAACAAATCCGTGGAAATCATGCATGCATCTACACACCCGCCTGCGTTAAACTCGCCAAGATTATCGTAATTTCTGAACATCTATTTGCACTGCCAACTGTCAATCCAGCAGGTTGATTGTTTGAGCCCGAGCTGTAGCACAGCTCAGGCTCAACCAATCAAGCTGCTGGATTTCAAGCACAACATTCAAGTATTTTTAAATAAAGAAAGTGACACATATTGGCAAGATCAGCGGAGGCGGAAGTATACCACAATAAAACCGGAAGTAGCAATACCAGCAACAGTGACGTAAACTGAGCACGTGGCCTTTCTCCCCAAGTCGTCAACGACGGTAGCCGTGGTGTTGAAGAGGTACGACGGTATCCTGCATGTTTTATTCAGCTCAAACGAGTAACGATTGAAGGTCACCTATGTGGAAAGAAATCAATGATATAGATGTGGCTATGACTGGAGATATGGGGCTTATGGTGTTTGTGATTAGTGTGTCCCGGCAGATATAGTCGCACATGTCACATACATACATTTGTGCATGTGACTTGATAAATGGGGATTATGGGTTTTGCGACCAGTGTAGATCTAGATCAGCCTGTGCATGCGCACATTCTGATCAGGATCTGTACTATTCGCCATTCCACCCGTCATGCTTCCAGCAAGCAATATACATGTATATATCATTATTAGGTTACAAGAGTGTGCTATTTGATCAGGAGCTACAGTGGTCACAAATTCTGATTCTGCAGTTAACATGGTGTTATATTGTCGGTCCGTACATATATTCGCCACATGTTCTTGAAGAACTGTTCATATTTCAGTATCTCTGGTGGTTTGGGTGCATTGTTACCAACATACAATTTACTTCACATCCAGCGAATAAGTGCGGTAATTTACGAGTATGTTGACAGTATAAAAGGGGTCCGAAAGTTCGGAACAGTGAATGTGTAGATCAATGACGATTTCTGCCGTGTGCAATGACTGAGCATTAGTAGTTGCACAAAACTAAGTAAATTGCCCAAAACCAACGAAATCCACCCAAAAATCATCCACCAAACTACCCACATGGCGCCAAACTAATGACCATCTGTTGAAACACCTGTGATATTCGCCCGCGACTGCTCACAACTTTAACCAGACCAAATCACAGGTGGAAGACTCGGACCTGGGACCCAATAATTGGCTTATTTGAAAATGAGCCAATTATTGGGTGCTACATGTAGGTGCGAGTTTTGCACCTGTTGACTACAACAACAACAATATTATTTATTAGCATTAAACATGTACAATGTTTTTCACTATATACATAAATAGTCAAAGAGTGAGTGAAATCGTTTAAAGATGTATCAAAATAGTATAACAATTGTCTGAAGTTGGAGGTGTCGAGCGTTAGAAGTAGCCTGCGACGACATGCGTCGCTGTATTTGTATGGAACGTAAATATATATATATTTTTTTTTTCGGGCAGATTGAGAATGTGTGCAAGTGACGTCGTAGGTTGGCAGAAGCCCCCAGAGCAGGTGCGAAATAGCTTTCTCACTGACTCCGGAGGCTCAGCCCACCAACGATGTCATATAATTAGTCCGCCATCATAACCACGAGGAGGCATGTCCTACAGGCCACATCTACCACTAGACCACAACCGCCGATATAATAGATTCTCGTCTTTGAAATGCGGTATGTAAATATACTTGCTAATGTTAGTTAGTTTGACCGTTGATTTTGTACCCATCAGTTGGTCAAATTTATTTAATGTCGGCCAACGACAGTAGTAGTTGGCGAAATGTTTTCTTCTTAGGTCATCATAACACGGGCACACAAGGAGAAAATGGTACTCATCTTCTACCATTCTCATGTTACAATATGTACACAGTCTGTCAGTCCTTGGCGTGTTGTCATAGCGACCAGTTTCTATTGCCAGAGTATGTGATGATGCCCTAAATTGGCTAAGCGCGCGTCTATATTTGTTCACACGAACACTGTCTATGTATGGCTCTAGTTCCAATGATTGTTTGTGACGACCTATATAGTTTAAGTTTGCTGGATTCAGTTAGTGAATTGTGCCAAGATTGGTGGAATTGATCATGTAAGCGTTGTTTGATTTCGGGGAGTGGGATTTCCATGTCGTCAGGTTGCAGCCACAGGTCGGATAAGCCAATGTCATCTAATAGTTTCTTTATATGGTGAGCCCAGTTAACGCCGTTATACGTAATATCGTTATTTGCATCTTGTTTTAACATTATGTACACATTTCTTAACAGCAAGTCATTTGTACCACGTATTTGTCTCCAATATCTTAACATATTTAATTTTCTACAAATTGATAACGGCTGTCGACCTAGCTCACCATACAGGAATGAACAGTGTGTTGACTTTTTAACGCCCAATATCGAGCGTGAGAATTTGGTATGAATTCGCTCTACGTCAAGGGCGACATGATAACCCCACACCTCGGAACCATAACTGAGCACCGAGCTCACTAAAGAGTCAAACAGTTTACATGTGTCTTTAACTGGTAGGGTTATGGACATTGTTTAGGTTGTATAGAACATATGAACCGTACTGACTAAGACACTTTTGTGTACGATTCCAATTTCCGTTTTTGTAAAACATTATCCCGAGGTATTTGAACGAATCCACAGTCTCAAGTTGTGTCCCGTTATAAAATATATCTGTCTGTGTGTGTCTCCCCTTCTCGAACACCAGTATTTTCGTCTTACTTGTATTAAGTGTCAGGTCCCACGTGTCATTGTATGTCTTTAGATTGTTCATCATGTTCTGTAACGATTGTTTAGATTTGGCAAAAAGTACCGCATCGTCCGCATATAGCAGCATACACAGGTTGACGTTTACAGCGCTGCCGTCATCAGGTTGCATAAATGGGTTGAATAACTCAGTAATGGCAGTGGCCTATTGTTTGATTCGTTAACCCATTTCATACTGAGATTGCTATTTTGTTTGTGGAAAATCATATAGAGAATAGTAGGTTAGTGCCGCGAATGGGAAAAATATCTGGCAAGGCTCAGGAAACGGGATGGGCGAGGCTCTGCCGAGCACATCCCGTTTCCGTGCCGCGCCAGATATTTTTTCCCATTCACGGCACTAACCTACTATTCTATTTATCCCGTCAACACCTACAAATGGCTGTAAAATGCAAAAATAGTATTGACTGGATATCAAAAATGTTTCACGGCACCGTGTTTCACGGCACATACGCACTGTGTTGACGGGATAAAAACGATTCCTTTCTCTGTTCTTAGATATATATGTCATGACCAACATGTGAACCATCCAGACGGTTCAAATGAGTGGTCACACCATTTATAATCCTAATAATGTATTGTACGTTAAGCTAAAAACCACGTATTGGAAATTTGAGACATCATCTAAGACACATTCATTTTTAAATTAAGAACTTTGTCCACCACCGCCTGTTTCAATTTTTCCCAGGTGCAATTAACTTTTGTGAACATCAACTCGCAATAAATCAGTTTGATCGGCTGTGTCTGAGCTGTAGCACAGCTCAGACTCAGTCAATTAAGCCGCTTGCTTTATGTTGGCGATAGTAAGCACATGTGATGGTGTATCCGTGTTTACCTCGAGTGGTGTCCCATTGTAGTCGTAAGCGGAAAACTTTGTACGGTCTGAGTCGGAAATTACGGCACGATTACTGCCCCACATCACCTCCAACTCCAGAATGTACGGACATTTTTCAAACTCGAGAGGTGGCTCTTGTGAATCTTCTGAAAATAAAAACATGTCAGGAGTACACAGCCGCCTGTGTTAATCTTGCCCAGATCTCAACGTTTCTGAACATCTGTTTGCCAACTCAACCTGTAACCAAGCGATTTGATTGGCTGAGCCTGAACTGTGCACAGATCAGGCTTAGCCAATCAAGCTGCTTGATATCAAGCACAATATTCAACTATTTTTAAATAACTGTTTCTTATGAAGTCAGTTAACGACGTAGCTGCGGGAAGTAACTCTCTTGAATACTCCCGTATCGACTGGGTACGGACGATACGGGATTATTCTGCAGAGTTACTTCTCGCAACTATTAACGACGTTAATACATAGTTTATTCCATGAACACCTTGTTATGACGTGCTGTAACATTTCATAAATGGGATATGACACACGCGTCATAACACATGCAGTGAATTTGATTGGCTTGCCGCATCACCCTAATTACGTATTCGTATTATGAGCCAACGTTATGCCAAACGAAAAAAAAGAAGACGTTCCAAATGACGTCTCTGATGGCGCGACAAAGCAACGATGTATTGACGTTGACGTCATCCTACTTTAAACGTCATTAGCAGCGTCGGTGATTCAGTTAAATCACTAAAAGTTTTCAAATGCGCTCCCATTATAGAAGGCCGGAAGGCCTTCGTCCAGTATTCCCGCGACTTTTCCAAGTTTATACCCCGATAAATTCCACAAAAAGGCCATTCATTCCTTATAATTCCAGCATTTGAAATAAATTCATCAAGAAAATGTGTTTATTTTCCGTTTTCTTAAGAATTATTTTAACTGCGCCTCACGGTTACGGAAAGTAGGTAGGCGTGGGAGTTTGCTGGGATATAAATTTTGGACAGAGACTTGCTACGGGCCAATCAAATGTTAGGGAATTGTGTAAATATTTTTGTGCTGGAATTATTTGGTAATATGAAGAGCTTACAAACAATGGAAACCTATAATATGGCATTATTTATAATAAATGTATTGCTAGTATTAAACTATTTTTCTCTGTGGAGATTTTCAACACTATTTGGAGTGTGAATTCATGTGATAAACAGAATCTCAAACTAGTTTCATAAATGTCATTTCAAATGGAAACTTGTTTGAGATCCTCTATATATTAATCTACATAAATATTAGATAAGGTAATACCGTATCTTTTCTATGTTAAGCGTCCACCCAGTTGACCAAAACATACCTACGCATCACGTAAAAACAAACAAGGCCTTGAACAAAACGAAGGTAAATTTATGTTAAATACTTCCGCAAGGGTTGTTGATGTTTTTGGCATAAATTGAAATTTCAGCCAGCAAACTTTAGAAAAAATACGATAAAATACTCTTATTAAACTGATTAAGTGGACATTCATGAATGGATCGAAAACTTGGACAGGTCCCCCAATCAGTTGTCATCATTACTTCACCAGTACATAGCGTAACATAGCATAAACATTGTGTTTGTTTTTTTCACAGAAACACTTTCAAACCATACACGTACGCGGACGCTTAACAGAAAACTAACTTGGTATGACCTAATGGTATTGCATTAGCAAAGCGTCATACATTTCAGTTTTGCTGATCACCTAATGTGTTTTCGGTAACGGTCTCATTTACATGCTAACATGTATTGCACTACTGTATTGTACTATTTAATGCACATTGAAAATAACCGCCAATATTTGGTGGATACTGACTATATGCGTGGTTGTGACTGAAGAAATGGAGCTTATTGGTTTTGCGAGTAGTATTGCTTCTGGTCAAATATATGTTATTATAATAGCGAGTACAGCTATTTCGAACGGAAATTAAATGTGCACTCTAATATAGTTCACAATAATAGTTTAGTAGAGAACGAGTAGAACAATATTCATATAGACACATAGAAAACAAACATCAGGCGGCAAAACTGATTCGTCCTAGAAATGGGGCAATAGTTTTCAAATCGTTTTCTTGTCACGTTTAAACCAACGAAAACATCGTTTCTAATTAAAATAAATGTAAATGATATGTAAACGACCGACGTTTAGTGGGGATTCGGGAATTTAAGCGAAACTATCGTGTACGCGTTTAAAAACGCTGTTATGCATATCGTTGTACAGAACAACCGTTTTCACTTCGCTTTCCTTTCGTTTTTCGTTTGGAAACGTTCATCAATGATTCGGTACATGGTCAACTACACAATCGGCAATACAAATTATTGTCATACCACAGACAAGTTTCTCGGCTTTTGATTGGCTAGCTTGCCTAGTCATATATATTATATGACCTGCCAAGACCAACGGACATACAGGAATTGCGATTCCCCTCCGGCGCCTCGCGTCCAATGAAGACACATTTTGCAAGCGTCTACCGATTGCGAGTTGTATTCCTCACTATACACAATAAAACCCCGAATTGATCAATAAAAGTAACAAATTGTACACTCAAAACCAGTCTTTATTGTTCACTTTTTCCATAAATATTCTTCGCTCATCAAAATATGAGCGAGAAATGCCACAAACTGTCCCGTTTAGTGTTTTCAAATCTCAACACAATTGGCTTCGTGACACGGCTACATTTAGGTCATAAACTATGGGTTCCACGCACGAAGCGCGGCGTAGCAATGACAGCGAATATTTGGGAACCAGTCGCATTCTTCTAGAGGCGCCAAAGGGAGAGCAGATCGATAGAGCAGTGGAACATAAATTCAATTACACGATATAAAAAAACTGTCATAAAGTCGTTTTCGATAGATTTCTTACTCCATATTTAGTTTGTTTTCGTTTAATAAAAAAACAAAATGTTCAGTTACTCCTTTATATTAAGACTGACAGTATAAAATCGAATCTCGGATTATTTTTCTTCCTGAAAAAAAACCGCAAAGATCAAAAGAAGAGATACAGTAGCGCTTTTCTGCAGGTGAACTATATGTACTATACCAATACTATACGTATACTATACCAATACGATATGTTTTCTATACGATATGCATATAGTATAAACGTACGGTATGTTTGTACTGTACATACCAACCAATATCGTATAGATATACCATTCAAATCGTACGTTTATACGATTTTTATACATGTGTATAATGCTGGTTCGTTTGTATCATACAAACATACCAGATTCTGGTATATTCATACCATATCCGTACGGATATATCGTATATACGAACGGATATCGTATGTTTGTATAATATTTGTACAGTATGTTTGTACTATACGATGATACGGTACAAACATACCAATATTATATGATCATACGATATGCTCATTAAATATACCAATACTATACGATTACGATATGTATACGATATTAGTATATACAAATAGGTAAGGAGCAGAAAAGCGCTACTGTATGTTTATACGGCCAAATAACGGATCTGCGGTATGACAAATACGTTATTGTGATTCTACACAGGCTATATGGTGTAATATTGCCCGTCTGAAGGTATGTTCACCCTCGGCTATCGCCTCGGAGCCGAGGGTGAACATGCCTTCAGACGGACAATATTACACCATATAGCCTGTGTAGAATCACAATAACTTATAATATGGTCAACTACAGTCACGGCAGTAGAATATGGCCAACAACAGGAACGGCAATGGAATATTGTCAACTACAGGAACGGCAATGGAATATGGTCAACTACGGCAATGGAATATGGTCAACTATGGTAACGGCAATTGAATATGGTCAACTACAGTCACGGCAATGGAATATGCTCAACTACAGGAACGGCAATGGAATATGGTCAACTACAGGAACGGCAATGGAATATAGTCAACTGGAGTCACGACAATGGAATATGGTCAACTACAGGAACGACAATGGAATATGGTCAACTACAGGAACGGCAATGGAATATGGTCAACTGGAGTCACGGCAATGGGATATGGTCAACTACAGGAACGGCAATGGAATATGGTCAACTATAGGAACGGCAATGTAATATGGTCAACTATAGCAATGGCAAAATAACGGCAATGGAATATGGCCAACCGGAGTCACGGTAATGGAATATGGTCAACTATAGTAACGGCAAAATAACGGCAATGGAATATGGTCAACCGGAGTCACGGTAATGGAATATGGTCAACTGGAGCAACGGCAATGAAATATGGTCAACTACAATAACGGCAATGGAATATTGTCAACTACAGCAACGGCAGTAGGATATGGTCAACTGAAGTCGACCGTACCTGGACAGGTCTTGCAGCATTCACCCGGGGTGTATACGGGCTCCGTCCCATCAAGGCACCATGAAGGAGAGCGACAGTTCACGGTAGAGCAGACGACTTCGCCAATCAAACTGCAGTTGCACGTCTGAGTAATAGAATTAGTTAAGAATACTACCGTAGTTCATTGTGTAACCCATTCATCCATAAGTAACAGAAATGGACTGTGATATGTTAATTTTCCGATCAATCCAATCATCACAAAATGATTGTCAGACTAGACCATTTATATGTTTTTTTTCTAACAAATATGAAACAAACAATATTGTGCACATCCTAATGAGACGGCTCGCTACGAGCCGGCTCAATTGGATCTACACTGCTTGCAAACATCACAAAAGAAGTATGTAGTGTTGACAGGGTTAAGCCGTGCTGGCTCTTGAGCACAATAGTAACAACACACATACAAGTAGCAGGACAATGCAAGCAAGATGACAGACAGTGGACAAGTGGTGTACGTATAAACTAAATTGACGTTTTGTAAATTGACCAACGATGGGGCGTGGTCTAGGGGATATGACATTGGACTTCAATACCGGAGGTTGTGAGGTCAATCCTTACGCTAGGGGTGAAAAATACTTACACATCATTTCCATCCCACTGTTCTGTCGGATGAGATTTTAAACTGTGGTCCCGTCTCTATATGACCTTATCTGTTGACCTTAGCTGTTAATGGGACGTTAAAACCCATTCAATGTCACTTTGTTAATCGTATGCAGAGGTGAGAAGTGTGAAGAACGGCGATATTGCGTACGAAAGTATAGCAGGGACACGTGTGTTTTGTGTAGGTCAATAACAAGAACCCACCTAAATTATAATTCAGAGGCCGTTTCACTAAACTTCGTACGACTAAAATGTTTGTAAGAGCAAAATTATGATAGTCTGTAAATATCACATTAACAATTTTTTCTTGTAGACAATTATTGGCGCATATGCAGCCTATCCTCAATAAATGTAAATCCATCAATTTAATTTTCCAGACGATCCTAAATTTGCGCTTACGAACATTTTAGTCGTACGCAGTTTAGTGAATGTTTGTTTGTTGTTTGCGTTTAACGGCCTATCAACAGCTAAGGTCATTTAAGGCATGGTCAATGGGTTTAGTACTTAATCCCATATATTACCTGTACAAGTACATGTACATGTTCAAGTACATGTACAGAATGGGGGGAAAATCCCATAATCACAACTGAATATTTACAATAAAATAACTATATATTCAGTCCTGAAATCAGAATAATCCTGATCTGATGCCAGGTCCTCGCCACACCAGAATCACTTGGCCCCCTCCCAAAAGCAGTAGGTTCAGTAATAATATTGCTACTTTTATAATGGGCAATAACCCAATTCAACTCCCAGTTAACAAATGAGCCAAAGATAAAAAAGTACATGAGGGCCAAACCAGGCAAATCGTGATTCCTATAAGGAGGAACCTGTACCGGTAATTTACACCATCCCGTTCACCCGACCAACCACCCAAGCAGTTTAGTGAAACGGGCCCCATGTGAACTACTGTATGTTCCACGTTTTGCTGCCGACCAACTTTTTTTTCGTAAATACATGTAGTTTATTTAATTTCGCATGATAACTAATCTGCGAATAAATATTATAATCATCTAAAACATGGATACATTCTATTGTGCTTTCTTTATTTCCTAAATGCGACAGTACAGTAGTCGGCAAATATAACAAAATCGAAAGATGCGATGGCTCGAAAGATGCGATCACTCAAACAAAATGTGCGGTCCCGTGGCATTTCGAGCCATCGCGATTTTACTGTATTTACAGAAACATTTACTGTATATGACATCGAAAGATGACGAAATTCAATTCCGCAATTGCTGTGAAAATTTCATCAACTTTCGACATCATTTGCGTAAATTTTATAAATAATTTTCAAGAAAAATTGCACATGTTCTAACTTACAAAATCTCATTGGAGACTCGCCATTTGATTCTGTACCTAAGAAGATGTGTGATATCTCGTGAACAATATTTACACTATTTTTCGTAAATGACATTGAAAGTTGATGAAAGTTTCATAGCACAAACGGAATTCCGCATTTGAAGTATGTTCCGCATTTGCTATGAAACTTTATTCCGCATTTGCTATGAAACTTTCTTCAACTCTCAACATCATCAGATAAGCTGCCGACCAACTTTTGGCTATTAAACACATTAAATCTAAAAAATATTTAAAAGTAAGTATTTTTTCATCAATAACAAAAAAGTCACCAGCTCCCCCAACAAAATTAATTTGATGACATTCCATCAAATAATGATTTTATTGCGAAAAAACGATTTTCCTATGGGAATTTAACATGGGGAGTCAATTTTCAAAACTGAAGGATCAAAAAACGAAACATTTTGGAAATTGACTCCTTAACCTGGCGAGATAGCTTGAAAATGATGTACCTAAGAAAACAAAAATTAGCTTTTTAAAATCGGTCCACAAATTAAAAAAATATTTTCGCAATAAAATCAATATTTGATGGAATGTCATCAAATAGTTTTTTTGCGGGGAGGGTGACTTTTTTGTTATTAATGAAAAAATAGTTACTTTTAAATATTGTTTTGATTTAATGTGTTTAATAGCCAAATGTTCGTCGGCAGCAAAACGTGGAACAGACAGTAGTTGTTTATGTTTGTCAATGAACAAGAAACTCACCTAACAGATAAACTACATCGTGGTGTATTTTGTTTATTAATGTCAATAAAAACACTTTAACTGTCCTGCATTGGAATTCAGGTGTATGTGTTTATATATGTAGGTCAATGAAAAAGAAAAACACAACTAACAAACACTAAGATCTCGTGATCTGTTTTTATATAGGTCAATAAAAAGGACAAAACACACCTGGTGTTATTGAAAAAGCTACCGCCTGCTCTAATCTTGCCAATATTTGTGAATTTCTTTATTATTTCAAATTGAATATTACGCTTGAAATCAAGCAGCCTGATTGGCTGAGTCCTAGCTGTGCTACAGCTCAGGCGCAGACAGTCAAATTGCTTGATTGGCAGGTGGCAATGCCAATATATGTTCAGAATCGTTGCTACTCTTGGTAAGTTTAACTCAGGCGGTTGTGTACATACTCGGCAATCGCCCAAATTAAACACGGTTCCAGCGGCCAACATTTCACCCTCATATTCGCATGTCCTCGACAGGGGACGTTTACAGAACATGTCGCATCCGTAGCTGCAGCAAATAGTGTCACCATGGCAATCGTCGTAGCCATAACAGCTCTCGGAACACACCGCGGTGAACGGACCACTGCCATACTCCAACGGCATCGGTGGACACTCCTTGTCATTGACGTCTGAAATACAATTGAGACAAGCAGCGTTTGATCATACTTATACCCAATAGTTTATAGGGGAATTGTAGCTATTTACCATCCCTGCTACACGTTATTCTTATGTGATAGGGGAATTGTAGCCATTTACCACCTCTGCTACACGTTATTCATATGTGATAGGGGAATTGTAGCCATTTACCATCTCTGCTACACGTTATTCATATGTGATATGGGAATTGTAGACATTTAACATCTCTGCTAAACGTTATTCATATGTGATAGGGGAATTGTAGCCATTTAACATCTCTGCTAAACGCTATTCATATGTTATAGGGGATTGTAGCCACTTACCATCTCTGCTACACGTTATTCATATGTGATAGGGGAATTGTAGACATTTAGCATCTCTCCTACACGTTATTCATATGTGATAGGGGAATTGTAGCCATTTACCATCTCTGATACACGTTATTCATATGTGATATGGGAATTGTAGCCATTTACCATCTCTGCTACACGTTATTCATATATGATAGGGGAATTGTAGCCATTTACCATCCCTGCTGCACGTTATGCACCTGTGATAGCGGAATTGTAACCGCCGTTTACCATCTCTGCTACACGTTATTCACATGTGATAGGGAACTTGTAGCCATGTATCATCCCTGCTACACGTTATTCATATGTGATTGGAGAATTGTAGACATTTACCATCTCTGCTACACGTTATTCACATGTGATAGGGAATTTTATCCATTTACCATACATGCTACATGATATTCACATATGATAGGAATTATAGCCATTTAACATCACTGCTCAACGATATTCACATGTGATAGGATAATTGTAGCCATTTACCATCCCTGCCTCACGTTATTCACATGTGATAGGGAATTATAACCATTTACCATCCATGCTACATGATATTCACATATGATACGGGAATTATAGCCATTTAACATCACTGCTCAACGATATTCACATGTGATAGAGGAATTGTAGCCATTTACTATCCCTGCCACAAGTTATTTATATGTGATAGGGGAATTGTAGCCATTTACCATCTCGGCTACACGTTATTCATATGTGATAGGGGAATTGTAGCCATTTACCATCCCTGCTATACGTTATTCATATGTGATAGGGGACTGTAACCATTTAACATCCGTGCTACACGTTATTCACCTGTGATAGGAGAATTCTAGCCATTTACCACATCCTCACAGATAACATAGATACGAATTATAGCCATTTAACATCACTGCTAAACGGTATTCACCTGTGATGGGAGAATGTAGCCATTTACCATCCCTGCCACACGTTATTCATATGTGATAGGGGAATTGTAACCATTTACCATCTGTGCTACACGTTATTCACCTGTGATAGGAGAATTGTAGCCATTTACCATCCCTGCTACACGATATTCACATATGATAGGGGAATTATAGCCATTTAACATCACAGCTAAACGATATTCACATGTGATAGGAGAATGTAGCCATTTACCATCCCTGCCACACGTTATTCATATGTGATAGGGGAATTGTAGCCAATTTCGATTCCTGCTACACGTTATTCACATGTGATAGGAGAATGTAGCCATTTACCATCCCTGCCACACGTTATTCATATGTGATAGGGGAATTGTAGCCATTTCCCATTCCTGCTACACGTTATTCACATGTGATAGGATAATTGTAGCCATTTACCATCCCTGCTACACGTTATTTATATGTGATAGGAGAATTGTAACCATTTACCATCCCTGCTGCACGTTATTCACATGTGATAGGGGAATTGTAACCATTTACCATCCCTGTTACACGTTATTCACATGTGATAGGAGAATTGTAGACATTTACCATCCCTACTACACGTTATTCATATGTGATGTGGAAATTGTAACCATTTACCATCCCTGCTGCACGTTATTCACTTGTGATTAGAGGATATTTGTTTTCTTATTCCATTTCTGTTATGACTATATAACGCCCCTTTTACCGATTTTTGCATTATTTAATTATTTTATGTTCCCGCTAGATACCTCCAGTTTCAGTCGTAACCCGTGGGGTGCCTCAAATTCCAATTTCGCTTTGACTCGCCGCATTACAAAGTAGTTACATTTTTGTGGAGGAGATTTATGACTAACAGAACTATCCCATGTCTATAGAAGATACTAATTCATATTAATATGAAAAACTGAATACGCTTTAACATAAATTAACAATTCGATGTGTATACTTTATGGATTTTCTACGCAAAAACACCACCATGGCAACAGCAAAGTGCGGAATAATATGTTACATGAATATATAATCATGAATATATAATGAGGCGAGAAAACTTGGTCCCCGGTAGCTGTTCGATCACAGCTCTTCACCTCTACACCGACGTATGTGAAGTTGTCATTACTTGCCGGAGGAGGTGGTTTTCCCCGGGTACTCCGGTTTCCCCACCATTCATCTCACGGAGTAATGCAGAATAGACCGGAATTGGCCGCCCGCATTACTCTTATTAAACATTATTGACTGTAATATGCATCGTCTGAAATCAAATTTAACATATTGGACCATGACCGGCGGTATGGTATGGGCCATTCACTAATATATGGGCAATTGCTATACCGCCGTGTATTATCTTCTCTTTTTCTTTCGTCTTCAGAATACGTGAAACACATTGTCATATAACCAAATAGTAACAGATAAACGCCACACCTGAACTCGAATAATTGCAAATCGTATATAACGATAAGCCGCGAAACGACAGTAGCTGGGCCCGAAAACATATTACATCATACTTTGCATAACCAAATATCGATCATTCCCGGCCTGATATGTTATGCCCTGACCAATCGTCAAATATCATCATTATATAGGATAACACTGTTACGGCTGAGTCTCCATATATCACATGCACTCACACTCAGCTTTTTCACGGTCTTACATACCGGCTTCGTGCGATAGGAGAATGAACTAGCTAGGTTAAATTAACCGCCTCATTGCCTCCTTCATTTAATGCACATATTTCGACTGTATGGTAGATATTAGTAAATTCGGAAACAAACGGGCCAACGGTCATTGACCTGCCACTTTTGGGTTCAAATGCCCGGGTTTGGAAGGTCCTCGAGCCAATTCCTACCCTTAAATATAAGATAAAAAAAAAAAAAAAAAAAAAAAAAAAAAGGCGAGAAAACGGAAAGTGTCGCCATCTTGTATTATGTTCATTCCAACTAACGAGAATAGTGTCACAACAAGTTGTTTAACAGTGTTTTGAACATAATTGGATGCCTGCACACATTCCCTATTCACTGTCGCTGTAGTGCATTAGTTTTTGACAAGGATCATAGGCGAGGAATGAAGTGGATAATCATATCGTGTTACGAAAACTGATGTCGCCATACTTTTTAGAAACAACGGTCAGGATTCGTGGTATTTTTTTTGGATAGCGACTGGTTCGAAAACGTGAAGCTAACATTTCCGTTGAATGTTGGATGAACAAAAAATCCTGGAGAGATGAGAGACTGGTTGGCACCTTGATTAATAATAATATTCATTCGTGCGACATGTGTAAAGTAGGTGGGTGGGGTATGTTTTCTCAGATGTTGTTAATTCTCAAGTTGCTTTTCATTGTTTTTGCTCTTTGTGTAACACTCTGTTTCGATTTGTCAAACTGAAATTACTGGTATGTGGACAACTCTCGGTGTTTTATCTTTCTTTTTGAGACATCCTGTCAAAATGTAGTTGCGAACGGTAACTTGTATTCTACTCCTGTACCATCCGTAGGCTGAGTTACGATTCCACTCATATGCCTTCTCTGCAGAATAGCGAATCGGATCTGATTCGCACTTTAGCAGTTAATTGTGACATATTATTTTCGGAATTTCCATCTGAAAAAAATATTAGTATTATAAAAAAAGTAATACATACTAATAATTCTGAAACAAATTTTACTATTGTAGAAGGTTTAGACAATTATTTTTGGCCTTTACAAAAAATGGACCCCATCTTAACTTTTACGTGTTGGAATTTGGCTGCCGCTGACTGGATCACTTGTTGATAATAGCTTAAATTTACTTTATCAGGTCAACTACATATGTAAATTTATGTCATAAGTACTTGAATATGTTATTTTCATAATATTAACACTCATTTCATTTCAAAACTATATAAAATCTTTCACAATTAACTGCTAAAGTGCGAATCGGACCTGATTCGCTATTCTGCAGAGAAGGCCTATGAGTGAAATCATAACTGTGGCTACGGACGGTACGGGAGTAGATTGCAAGTTACGGTTCGCAACTACTGAATCTAGTCAATTGAAGATGTTTGTTTACTTATTGCTCTCTGAAAATAATGAAAGTTCACGATATATTTGGAGGTTATTTTCACCACTAGCATTCAAAGAGTTAAATTTGACATGCTTTTCTCTGACTACTGTAGTATAGAGATTTAGGATAAATGACAGAATTCTGAAAAATATTTCAGTGTCGCTCTGGTGGATTACACAGAAAATGTCAACATTGTCGTACAGGTTGTAAATGTCTGTTCTTGGGGCGACTGTTCTTTTGAATTTAAAGTAGAACAGTTGTGTCGCAAGCATAGATACAAGCACCTGATTCAGCACGGAGAATTTCAAGATCAGGAATGAAGATTAATAATTCTAATGGAACTCCATGGATTACACAGAAAAATGTCAACATTGTCGTACAGGTTGCAAATGTCTGTTCTTGGGGCGACTGTTCTTTTGAATATAAAGTAGAACAGTTATGTTACAAACATAGATACAAGCACCTGATTCATCACAGAGAATTTCAAGATCAAGAATGAAGATTGCTGGATATTTTAAGATATTCAATTCATCATGTTTTATTTGTTATTTTGATTACCATTATTATTTTTTTTACTAAACATGCTAAATGTTGGGCAATGGTGTTATTTGAGGGTCCTCATGTTTAATTCGTATCTATTTGCGAAGTATTTCGCAGTTCCGCGATTTCCTCCTTCCTCCTTCGGTAGCAGATAACAAATGTTGCTCGGTGCGCGCATCCAGCAAGGGAGCTAATCGCAGGTGTGCAAGGGACATAATCATGCAACTACTAAAATTCCCCAGTTGGGCGGAGCCTAATTTAGTTCAAACATAGTTTATTGCATATAAGTACAATGGGCGGAGCCTAAGAAAGTACTTCGGCAAAGCAGTGAGTTTTCTAAATCGATATTTCACGGGCGCATCTGGTATTTCACGGGTGTAAGATGGATTTCGATTTCACTGGTAAAACACGGTAATTCATGGATAGTCATAAAAGAAAGGGGAATTATAACCATTTACCATCTCTGCAACACGTTATTCACATGTGATAGGGGAATTGTAGCCATTTACCATCCCTGCTACACGATATTCACATATGATAGGGGAATTATAGCCATTTAACATCGCTGCTAAACGATATTCACTTGTGATAGGAGAATTGTAGCCATTTACCATCTTTGCCACATGTTATTCATCTGTGATAGGGGAATTGTAGCCATTTTCCATCCGTGCTACACGTTATTCACCCCGTGATATGGGAATTGTAGACATTTAACATCACTGCTACACGTTATTCATTTGTGATAGGGGAATTGTTGCCATTTTCCATCCATGCTACACGTTATTCATCTGTGATAGGGGAATTGTAGTCATTTTCCATCCGTGCTACACGTTATTCACCTGTGATAGGGGAATTGTAGACATTTAACATCACTGCTACACGTTATTTACTTGCGGTACGGCAATTGCAGCCATTGTATTATCATTGTTACACGTCATTCACAAGTGATAAAACTTACACTCAAGCTCGCAGAGGTCTCCGGCGGCGGATTGTGGACATACGCAGTACTGCCTGGCTCCGTCCGTTAGACAGCTCCCACCATTCTGACAGAACTTTGTGCACCTTGCTGAAAATGACACCATACACTGTGGTCGACAACAAAAGGAAATGAACCCTTTGAACCCGAAAGCCCGCTATAGCGGTTTCTGCAAACAGTGCAGATCAAGATGAGCCGGCTCGTAACGAGCCGTCTCATCTGGATCTGCACTTTTTGAAAGTAATTTTCATATTATTTAGAACAAAAACACACCCTTTTCATAAATGGACCAAGACAGTTTGTGACAATTTGATTGGCTGCAAAATTAACATATCAAAATCTATTCCAGTTACTTCGGGATGAAAGGGTCAAAGGCACCATGTCTTAGATGAGGTCTGTCTATACAATGTGTGATTTTCCACTTCATGCACGGTAAATGACATACAGTGGAACCTCGCTAAACCTGACACATAGACATGTTAGTTGTACTTAATTTTGATACCTTTCATTGCCATTTACCTCTATTGATAATGTCTGTTCATGATCGCAAAGCATGCACGCGTGTCTTGGAGTAGTCTGTTTTATAGCGGAACCTATCTAAACCGGATACCCTCGGAGGGACCTCCCAGGGTGTCCGGTTTAGAGAGGTTTCACTATATATCAATCAATCGTACAATTGTATTTGATGAACTTCCAGAAACATTCTTTATATCAGTACATACTATCAGAAACAATGATAAACAGTGAGGAACAAGTGCGTAGATGGAAACCTTGCTATGCCGTGCTGTAACTCATTACTTCAACGTGGTAGGAGACACGTGTCATATCTATAGATGTACTTCATTTTGATTGGCTGACCGCATCCGACAACAATGACATATTTTTACTAGCGTATGCGATGACGTTAATAAGTTAATACATGTCAAATGAACACAATGAAGAAGTTCCGAGATGACGTTCCTAATGACCCGACAAAACCGGGCATTGTTGACGTTAAAGGTACATACCCATTAAATAAGTGTATAATTGTGTCACTATTCCACCAGTTCTAAAAAGTACGAGTGCCCGCTATACAGATATAATCATTTAGTAATATTGATTTTACTGATAGTGACTCGCGGTGGTATCATGATATTTTAATATGCAAATGAGGCATGATATTTTATAATTATTTATACTAATTAAATGCGTCACGTGAAAAAAATAATATTTTCGACAGATTATAAAGTATGATCATTGCACATCAAAAAATAAATAGAGATAACAAACATTAATGTCCGTTAACATGTTAAGGAAACATGGTTATCGCAACTGATATCAGTGTGGAAATATGCATCTGATATAAAATGTATAATAATGCCAATCAATATGTGGGGTAATGGTGAATGAATGTTTATTTTGCCAGAAAATGTCCCAGATGATGTCTCTGACATAAAGAAGATTTTGTGCCAACTAAGTGGGCATGTACCTTTAACATAATGGTTTAAACGTCATTAAAATCATGGGCGACTTAATGACATATGTTCAGTGAACGTTGAACCGATCGTTGAAATACCCGTTTCACATCTCCTTAAACCCCTGTCGTTTCTTTCAACGCATGTCGTGTCGCTATGTTCAACGATGCACTAAACCAACGAAAACAAACACCGTTTTCTAATAAAAAACAACGTGAAAACGGTGTGTAAAGGAATGGCAATCGTTCGTGTGTCGAACCAGGAACACATCCGGGCTGTATATGCACAGTGACACCTCCCTAAACCGGACACTCTGGGAGAGATCCCCAGGGTGTCCGGCTTACAGATGTTTCACTATAAATAAAAATAAACAAAATAATCCGGATGTGTCGAGACCACATACACAATTTGATGGCAAATTCTGATGAATTATTGCCCATGTATGCTGAGGAAACATGTTGGGGGATGTTTTCACCAATTTTCAGCAATAAAATTAACTCTGAACATGTTGGTCACGTGATTTAAACAAAGTTTCAGTGGCAAACTAATGTCAACAACATTGGCGAGGTTGAACTATTTTTTTCTGTGTTAAGAGTAGAACCACCTATTGTTTCCGCTGTGCAAATCCAGTGTAGACAGGTTGCAGGTTATGTAACAGTAGTTCCATAGGATCCATATGAATGGGGGAAAGTATGAGAGACTGGTCATATTTGGGGATTATATGTGACCGCGACTGGAGAAATTGAGATTATGGTTTTTGCGACCAGTGTATCCGCACAGTGTGATCAGGATCTGCACTTCGCAATTACATCAATGAAACGCCCGTCATACTTCTGACAAGCAATATAGCTTGTTATCGGACTGCATGCGTGAGCTATGTGAGCTAAACCGTTCACAAAACCCCATTTCCCGAGTCACAGTCACCCATACATGTAGTACAGCTATTTGGTATTTACTAACCATGTTCGCAGTGTGCCCCCGTAAAACCGGGGCTGCATTGGCACGTTTTTCGATTCAAGTAGTCGGTATCACAAATTCCCCCATTTTCGCATCGACATATCGCTGATAAAATACAAGAAAGAAACACCATAACAATATAGCCGTTGCACCATACATACCATAGAACGAACATTGTTACATCACTGCCGTTTTCGACACCCATAGGCGTAACACTTTTGAGACCTTTTTATTTTTTTAGAAAAAAAACAAGAAATGCGTCTGTCGAACGCGGATGCCACCTGCAGCATATTTGAGAAACTGTGACAAAGTGGTTAACCGAAAAGTGTGACGGACGGACAGACAGACGGACAGACGGATGGACGGACAGACGGACGGTCCAAGCACTATATGCCACCTGTTTCTTCGAAACCTATAAGCGATTATAAACTGTCCAAGCTGTATCAATAAATAACATACACATGCAGAAATTGGTTATTTTACCGTCTCAATGTGTTTATCTGACATTTACATGTATATCTTGTAAATTTGAAAGCTTCATTTCGTTATGTTGAATGTTGAACAACAACTAGAGAAAAGATGGATTTCATGGGAAAATGATTTCCATGTCCTATTATTTTTGGGCTGAAATCGGCTATACAAGCGCCGCCGTTTTCGCATCGGCTTATCGCTGGAAAAATAAAATATTATATCTCATGTATTTCATCAAATTTAATCATCACTCATATAATATCTCATGATTTCATCAAATTTAATACATCACTCATATAATATCTTCTATTTAAATTAAATACTACTCACGTGTTTCGCAGTGTTTGCCTGTGAAGTTTCTCAAACAGGCGCACCTGAATCCGTGATCGTACGACAGGATAGTTCCTCCATGCATGCACTCAATCCGGCCAGTCTCCTCCACTGAAACAATCGTTTGCAAAGGTGGATGACTCGAACCTGGGACCCGGTTACTTGATCATTCGAACAAAAGTTACACCACCCACATATTTATGTCGACTCGATACCGTATCGAAGTCACCAATAAATGGGTCATTCAAAAAGGTTACCTCAACCACTAATATTTAAAGACTATATACGGCATCGAATTCATCAGAAAATGGGTCATTCGAAAACAGTTCGAGGCAGGACACCACCTGAAGACATCAGTCACCAACCGGTAACAACGGCATTGGTTTTATATTCACGAGAAGTTTGTTTTTTGGGTCCTACAGTGACCAACCCGAGTATTGGAATGAACCGATTATTGGCATAATTTACCATGTTTAGTCAGTTTTCATATTATGAAACTAATTTAACTCTGAACATTTAATAATACAGGTGATTAGCATGAATGTTTAATAAGACAACAGTGGTGATAACTTACTAATCATGCGAATTATAATACTTTGTATCTTTGGAAAGTATTGAAAATACGAAAAACTTCCGGAAAACATTCGTACTTCGGCGCACGTGACAGACACTGACACACGAAGAGTTGGCATAATACCGGAATAGCACCCTATGATATTTATTCCGTATTATGCCGAAGTATTAACAAAAAAGACATCAGACACAGAGATAGATTAGTAATATTACGCATTTCTGAATAATATGAAAAATAAAATGCCGAGGCGGACCAAATATTAGGGGCGGACCAAACATTAGGGCAAATAGTACACGGCAACACCGTTACTATATCGTATACAATTACGGTATTCTGGTACATTTATACCTTACACAAATCTGGTATGTTTGTACGATACGAACGTACCAGAATTATACACATGCATAAAACTCGTCTAAACGTACGATTTGAATGGTATATCTATAAGATATTGGTTGGTATGTACGGTACAAACATACCGTACGTTTATATTATATGCATATCGTATAGAAAACATATCGTATTGGTACAGTATACGTATAGTATTGGTATAGTACGTATAGTTGATCTGCAGAAAAGTGCTACTGTATGTGATAGGGGAATTGTAGCCATTTACAATTTCTGCTACACGTTATTCATATGTGATAGGGGAATTGTAGACATTTAACATATCTGCTACACGTTATTTCAGCTACATGTTATTCATAGATGTATGTGATAGGGGAATTGTAGCAATTTACCATGTCTGCTACACGTTACTCACTTGTGATAGGGGAATTGTAGCCATTTACCATCTATACTACACATTATTCATATGAGATAGGGCAATTGTAGCCATTTACCATCCCTGCTACACATTATTCATATGTGATAGGATAATTGTAGCCATTTACCATCCCTGCTACACGTTATTCATATGTGATAGGAGAATTATAACCATTTACCATCCCTCCTGCACGTTATTCACCTGTGATAGGGGAATTGTAGCAATTTACCATCCCTGATGCACGTTATTCACCTGTGATAGGGGAATTGTAGCCATTTACCTTCCCTGCTACACGATATTCACCTGTGTTAGGAGAATTGTAGCCATTTACCATCCCTGCTACCCGTTATTCTTATGTGATAGGGGAATTGTAACCATTTACCATCCATGCTGCACGTTATTCACCTGTGATAGAGGAATTGTAACAATTTACCATCCATGATGCACGTTATTCGCCTGTGATAGGGGAATTGTAGCAATTTACCATCACTGCTACACAATATTCACATATGATAGGTATTTCTATACAATATGTGATTTTCCACTTCATGCACGATAAATGACATACAGTGGAACCTCTTTAAACCGGACACATAGACATGTTAGTTGTATTCAATTTTGATGCCTTTCATTTCCATTTACCTCTATTGATAATGTCTGTTCATGATCGCAAAGCATGTACGCGTGTCTTGGAGTAGTCTGTTTTATAGTGGAACCTCTCTAAACCGGACACCCTGGGAGGGACCTCCCAGGGTGTCCGGTTTAGAGAGGTTTCACTGTATGTCAATCAATCGTACAATTGTATTTGATGAACTTCCAGAAACATACCTTATATCGGTACATACTCCCGTATCGACTGGGTACGGACGATACGGGAGTATTCTGCAGAGTAACTTCCCGCAACTATTAACGACGTTAATACATAATTTATCCCATGAAGACCTTGTTATGACGTGCTGTAACATTTCATAAATGGGATATGACACACGCGTCATAACACATGCAGTGAATTTGATTGGCTTGCCGCATCACCCTAATTACGTATTCGTATTATGCGCCAACGTTATGCCAAACGAAAAAAACGAATACGTTCCAAATGACGTACCTGATGGCGCGACAAAGCAACGATGTGTTGACGTTGACGTCATCCTGCTTTAAACGTCATTAGCAGCGTCGGTGATTCAGTTAAATCAGTAAAAGTTATAAAATGCGCTCCCATTTGGTAATATGAAGTGCTTACAAACAATGGAAACCTATAATATGGCATTATTTATAATAAATGTATTGCTACATGTAGTATTAAATTATTTTTCTCTGTGGAGATTTTCAACACTATTTGGAGTGTGAATTCATGTGATAAACATAATCTCAAACTAGTCATTTCAATGGAATCTTGTTTGAGATCTTCTATATATTAATCTACATACATATTAGATAAGGTAATACCGTATCTTTTCTATGTTAAGCGTCCACCCAGTTGACCAAAACATACCTACGTATCACGTAAAAACAAACAAGGCCTTGAACAAAACGAAGGTAATTTATTTAATATGTATTTCCGCAAGGGTTGATGAAGTTTTTGGCATAAATTGAAATTTCGGTCAGCAAACTTTAGAAAAAATACGAAAGAAATACTCTTATTAAACTGATTAAGTGGACATTCATGAACGGATCGAATACTTAGACAGGTCGCCCAATCAGTTTTATTCATTACTTCACCAGTAAATAGCGTAACATAGCATAAACATTGTGTTTGTTTTTTTCACAGAAACACTTTCAAACCATACACGCACGCGGACGCTTAAAAGAAAACTAACTTGGTATGGCCTAATGGTATTGCATTAGCAAAGCGTCATACATTGCAGTTTTGCTGATCACCTAATGGGTTTTCGGTAACGGTCTCATGTACATGTTAACATGTATTGCACTACTGTATTGTACTATTTAATGCACATTGAAAATAACCGCCAATATTTGGTGGATACTGACTATATGCGTGGTTGTGACTGAAGAAATGGAGCTTATTGGTTTTGCGAGTAGTATTGCTTCTGGTCAAATAGATATTATTATAATAGCGAGTACAGCTATTCGAACTGAAATTAAATGTGCACTCTAATATAGTTCACAAGAATAGTTTAGTAGAGAACGAGTAGAACAATATTCATATAGACACATAGAAAACAAACATCAGACGGCAAAGCTGATTCGTCCTAGAAATGGGGCTTTAACCCTTTCAATTGGAATGGATTTTGATATGTTAATTTCCGGACAAATCAAATTGTCACAAAATGATTTTCAGACTAGTCAATTTATGAAAAGGGGGTGTTTTCGTTCTCAAAATATAAAAAATTACTTGCAAAAAGTGCAGATCCTGATGAGACGGCTCGTTACTAGCCGGCTCATCTGGATTTACACTTTTTGCCAATACCACTATACAGGCATGTGGTGTTAAAAGGGTTAATATTGGTTTTGCGACCAGCGTAGATCTAGATCAGCATGTGCATCCGCAGTCTGATCAGCATCTGTATTGTTAGGCATTCCACCAAAGAAATACCGTAATGCTTCTAACAAGTAATATAGATCGTTGTCATGTTACATGATTGGGAGTGTGCCATTTGATCAGGAGCTACATCAGTCACAAATCCCATATAAGCCCAGTCACAGCAACATAGTATTTGGTCAACTAAAGACAGCCCGGATTTGTTCCTGGTTCCACAAACGAACAATTGTCCATCGTTTGCAATCGTTTTCACATCGTTTTCTTGTCACGTTTAAACCAACGAAAACATAGTTTCTAACTAGAAAAAATGTAAATGATGTGTAAACGACCGACGTTTAGTGGGGAGTCGGGAATTTAAGCGAAACTATCGTGTACGCGTTTAAAAACGCTGTTCTGCATATCGTTGTACAGAACAACCGTTTTCACTTCGCTTTCCTTTCGTTTTTCCTTTGGAAACATTCATCAATGATTCGGTACATGGTCAACTACAGAATCGGCAATGTAAATTGATATGGTCAACTACAGTCACGGTAGTAGAATATGGCCAACAACAGTCACGGCAATGGAATATGGTCAACTATGATAACGGCAATGGAATATGGTCAAATAGAGGAACGGCAATGGAATATGGTCAACTAGAGTCACGACAATGGAATATGGTCAACTAAAGGAACGGCAATGGAATATGGTCAACTGGAGTCACGACAATGGAATATGGTCAACTACAGGAACGGCAATGGAATATGGTCAACTGGAGTCACGGCAATGGAATATGGTCAACTACAGGAACGACAATGGAATATGGTCAACTACAGGAACGACAATGGAATATGGTCAACTACAGGAACGACAATGGAACATGGTCAACTACAGGAACGGCAATGAAATATGGTCAACTGGAGTCACGGCAATGGGATATGGTAAACTACAGGAACGGCAATGGAATATGGTCAACTACAGGAACGGCAATGGAATATTGTCAACTACAGGAACGGCAATGGAATATGGTCAACTATAGTAACGGCAAAATAACGGCAATGGAATATGGCCAACCGGAGTCACGGTAATGTAATATGGTAAACTATAGTAACGGCAAAATAACGGCAATGGAATATGGTCAACCGGAGTTACGGTAATGGAATATTGTCAACTGGAGCAACGGCAATGAAATATGGTCAACTACAATAACGGCAATGGAATATTGTCAACTACTGTTACAGCAATGCCAGTAGGATATGGTCAACTGAAGTCGACGTACCTGGACAGGTCTTGCAGCATTCACCCGGGGTGTATACGGGCTCCGCCCCACCAAGGCACCATGGAGGAGAGCGACAGTTCACGGTGGAGCAGACGACTTCTCCAGTCAAACTGCAGTTGCACGTCTGAGTAATAGAATTAGTTAAGAATACTACCGTAGTTCATTATGTAACCCATTCATCCATAAGTAACAGAAATGGACTGTGATATGTTAATTTTCCGATCAATCCAATCATCACAAAATGATTTTCAGACTAGTCCATTTATATGGTTTATTTTCTAACAAATATGAAACAAACAATAGTGTGCACATCCTAATGAGACGGCTCATTACGAGCTGGCTCATTTGGATCTACACTGCTTGCAAACATCACAAAAGAGGTATGTAGTGTTGACAGGGTTAAGCCGTGCTGGCTCTTGAGCACAATAGTAAGAACACACATACAAGTAGCAGGACAATGCAAGCAAGATGACAGACAGTGGACAAGTGGTGTACGTATAAACTGAATTGACGTTTTGTAAATTGACCAACGATGGGGCGTGGTCTAGGGGATATGACATTGGACTTCAATATACTTACACATCATTTCCATCCCACTGTTCTGTCGGATGAGACTTTAAACTGTGGTCACGTCTCTATATGACCTTAGCTGTTGACCTTAGCTGTTGATGGGATATTAAAACCCATTCAATGTCACTTTATTAATCGTATACAGAGGTGAGAAGTGAAAATTATGATAGTCTGTAAATATCACATTAACAATTTTTTTCTTGTAAACAATTATTGGCGCATATTCAGCCTATCCTCAATAAATGTGAATCCATCAATTGAATTTTCCAGACGATCCTAAATTTGCGCTTACGAACATTTTAGTCGTACGCAGTTTAGTGAATGTGTGTTTGTTTGTTTGGGTTTAACGGCCTATCAACAGCTAAGGTCATTTAAGGCATGGTCAATGGGTTTAGTACTAAATCCCATATATTACCTGTACAAGTACAAGTACATGTACAAATGGGGGGAAAATCCCATAATCAGAATTGAATATTTACAATAAAATAACTATATATTCAGTCCTGAAATCAGAATAATCCTGATCTGATGCCAGGTCCTCGCCACACCAGAATCACTTGGCCCCCTCCCAAAAGCAGTAGGTTCAGTAATAATATTACTACTTTTATAATGGGCAATAACCCAATTCAACTCCCAGGTAACAAAAGAGCCAAAGATAAAAAAGTACATGAGGGCCAAACCAGGCGAATCGTGATTCCTATAAGGAGTAACCTGTACCGGTAATTTACACCATCCCGTTCGCCCGACCAACCACCCACGCAGTTTAGTGAAACGGGCCCCATGTGAACTACTGTATGTTTCACGTGTTGCTGCCGACGAACATTTGGCTATTAAACACATTCAATCTAAACAATATTTAAAAGTAAGTATTTTTTCATCAATTAACAATTGCGAAATAACGATTTTCCTATGGGAATTTAACATGGGGAGTCAATTTCCAAAACTTTTTGTTGTTTGATCCTGAAGGATCAAAAAACGAAACATTTTGGAAATTGACTCCGAAACCTGGCGAGATAGCTTGAAAATGATGTACCTAAGAAAACAAAAGTTAGCTTTTTAAAATCGGTCCACAAATAAAAAAGATATTTAAAAAAAATCTATTTTTAGCCCCCATGTTAAATTCCCAATCGTTTTTTTCGCAATAAAATCAATATTTGATGGAATGTCATCAAATAAATTTGTTTGCGGGGAGGGTGACTTTTTTGTTATTGATGAACAAATACTTACTTTTAAATATTGTTTAGACTTAATGTGTTTAATAGCCAAAAGTTCGTCGGCAGCAAAGCGTGGAACAGACAGTAGTTGTTTATGTTTGTCAATGAACAAGAAACACACCTAACAGATAAACTACATCGTGGTGTATCTTGTTTTATTAATGTCAATAAAAACACTTTAACTGTCCTGCATTGTAATTCATGTGTATGTGTAACAAACACTAAGATCTCGTGATGTGTTTTTATGTAGGTCAATAAAAAGGACAAAACACACCTCTGTAGCCGATTTCATCAAAATTGCAAAGTATACTTTTCTAGCAAAGTATACTTTGAGGGAGAAATCATTTATTTTTCACGAAAAGCATTATTTCATATAGAATTAACGACTGTATATATTTGATGATTGAAAGTATGCAGAATTATTATACTGAATTTATTACATTATCACTGCCAAAATGGCTGTGATAATGTAATAAATTCAGTATAATAAAAATTAATAAATTTATCCTAAAATTGAAAATTTCTCCCTCAAAGTATACTTTGCTAGAAAAGCATACTTTGCAATGTTGGTGAAATAGGCTTTATCCCGTGCGTATGTGCCGTGAAACACGGTGCGGGGAAACATTTTTGATATCCAGTCAATACTATTTTTGAATTTTACAGCCATTTATATGTGTTGACGGGATAAATAGAATAGTAGGTTAGTGCCGTGAATGGGAAAAAATATCTGGCGCGGCACGGAAACGGGATGTGCTCGGCAGAGCCTCGCCCATCCCGTTTCCTGAGCCTTGCCAGATAATTTTTCCCATTCACGGCACTAACCTACTATTCTCTATCTATTTTCCTTATTTCTGAACCAAAATATATGTTGTGACCACTCATTTGAACCGTCTCGGCGAGACGGTTCAAATGAGTGGTCACAACATATACTTCCGATGAGAAATAAAGAAATTCTTGAGCCTTGCCGGATAGTTTTTCCCATTCACGGCACTAACCTACTATTCTCTATACTGGTGTTAATGAAAAAACTGCCGCCTGCTCTAATCTTGCCAATACTTGTGAATTTCTTTATTATTTGAAATTGAATATTACGCTTGAAATCAAGCAGCCTGATTGGCTGAGTCCTAGCTGTGCTACAGATCAGGCGCAGACAGTCAAATTGCTGGACTGACAGGTGGCAATGCCAATATATGTTCCGAATCGTTGCTACTCATGGTAAGTTTAACTCAGGCGATTGTGTACATACTTGGCAATCGTCCACATTAAACACGGTTCCAGCGGCCAACATTTCACCTTCATATTCGCATGTCCTCGACAGGGGACGTTTACAGAAAATGTCGCATCCGTAGCTGCAGCAAATAGTGTCACCATGGCAATCGTCGTAGCCATAACAGCTCTCGGAACACACCTCGGTGAACGGACCACTGCCATACTCCATCGGCATCGGTGGACACTCCTTGTCATTGACGTCTGAAATACAATTGAGACAAGCAGCGTTTGATCATACTTATACCCAATAGTTTATATCTGTGATAGGGGAATTGTAGTTATTTACCATCTCTGCTACACGTTATTCATATGTGATAAGGGAATTGTAGACATTTAACATCTCTGCTACACGTTATTCATATGTGATATGGGAATTGTAGCCCGTTACCATCTCTGCTACACGTTATACATATATGATAGGGGAATTGTAGCCATTTACCTTCCTTGCTGCACGTTATGCACCTGCGATAGCGGAATTGTAACCGCCGTTTACCATCTCTGCTACACGTTATTCACATGTGATAGGGAACTTGTACACATTTACCATCACTGCTACACGTTATTCATATGTGATAGGGAATTGTAACCATTTACCATCCATGCTACACGATATTCACATATGATAGGGGAATTATAGCCATTTAACAAAATCACTGCTCAACGATATTCACATGGGGATAAGGGAGGGGGGATTAATTGTAGCAATTTTACCATCCATGCCACACGTTATTCACATGTGATAGGGGAATAGTAGCCATTTAATCCACTATCCTGCCACAAGTTATTCATACTGTGATTAGGGGGAATTGCAGCCATTTTTACCATCATCTGCTATACATTCAAAGTTTTATTCATATGTGATAGGGGGAATTGTAGCCAATTTACCATCCAGACATATTTACCATCTCTGCTACACGTTATTCATATATGGATAAGGGGCATTTTAGCCAATTATTTACTATACCTGCATACCACGATATTCACATATGATAGGTGAATTATAGCCATTTAACATCACTGCTATCGATATTCACAATGTGATAGGTGAGTGTAGCCATTTACCATCCCAGGCCACACGTTTAATTGCCATATTTGATAGGGAGGGGAATTGTAACCAAGTTTACCCATCCGTGATACACCGTTTATTCAACCTGTGATAGGAGAAGCTTCAGCCATTTACTATCCCAGCCACAACGCGTTTATTAATATTATGATAGGGGAATTGTAGCCATTTTCCATCCGTGCTACACGTTATTCACATGTGATAGGATAATTGTAGCCACTTACCATTCCTGCTACACGTTATTCATATATGATAGGCGAAATGTAACCATTTACCATCCCTGCTGCACGTTATTCACCTGTGATAGGGGACTTGTAACCATTTACCATCCCTGTTACACGTTATTCACATGTGATGGGATAAGTGTAGCCATTTACCATCCCTGCTACACGTTCGCTTATTCATATGTGATGTGGAAATTGTAAACATGTACCATCCCTGCTGCACGTTATTCACCTGTGATAGGGGAATTGTAACCATTTACAACCTCTGCTACACGTTATTCACATGTGATCGGGGAATTGTAGCCATTTACCATCCCTGTTACACGATATTCACATATGATAGGGGAATTGTAACGATTTTCCATCGGTTCTACACGTTAATCACCCCGTGATAGGGGAATTGTAGACATTTAACATCACTGCTACACGTTATTCATCTGTAATAGGGGAATTGCAGCCATTTTCCATCCGTGCTACACGTTATTCACATGTGATATGGGAATTGTCGACATTTAACATCACTGCTGCACGTTATTTACTTGCGGTACAGCAATTGTAGCCATTGTATTATCATTGTTACGCGTCATTCACAAGTAATAAAACTTACACTCAAGCTCGCAGAGGTCTCCGGCGGCGGATTGTGGACATACGCAGTACTGCCTGGCTCCGTCCGTTAGACAGCTCCCACCATTCTGACAGAACTTTGTGCACCTTGCTGAAAATTACACCATACACTGTGGTCGACAACAAAGGAAAAGGAATTACCCCTTTGAACCCGAAAGCCCGCTATAGCGGTTTCTGCAAACAGTGCAGATCCAGATGAGCCGGCTCGTAACGAGCCGTCTCATCTGGATCTGCACTTTTTGAAAGTAATTTTCATATTATTTAGAACAAAAACACACCCTTTTCATAAATGGATCAAGTCAGTTTGTGACAATTGGATTGGCTGCAAAAGTAACATATCAAAATCTATTCCAGTTACTGGGTCAAAGGCCCCATGTCTTAGATGAGGTCTGTCTATACAATGTGTGATTTTCCACTTCATGCACGGTAAATGACATACAGTGGAACCTCGCTAAACCTGACACATAGACATGTTAGTTGTACTTAATTTTGATACCTTTCATTGCCATTTACCTCTATTGATAATGTCTGTTCATGATCGCAAAGCATGCACGCGTGTCTTGGAGTAGTCTGTTTTATAGTGGAACCTCTGTAAACCGGACACCCTGGGAGGGACCTCCCAGGGTGTCCGGTTTAGAGAGGTTTCACTGTATGTCAATCAATCGTACAATTGTATTTGATGAACTTCCAGAAACATACCTTATATCAGTACATACTATCAGAAACAATGATAAACAGGGAATACAATTTGGTTTGGCATGTTTGGCATTTTCGTTATACATGTGACAGTGAGGAACAAGTCCGTAGATGTAAACCTTGCTGTGCCGTGTTGTAACTCTTTTCCTCAAGGTGATAGGAGACACGTGTCATATCTACAGATGTACTTCATTTTGATTGGCTGACCGCATCACAACAATGACATATTCTTACTAGTGTATGCGATGACGTTAATAAGTTAATACATGTCAAATGAACACAATGAAGAAGTTCCGAGATGACGTTCTTAATGACGGGACAAAGCCGGGCATTGTTGACGTTAAAGGTACATACATGTACCCATTAAATAAGTGTATAATTGTGTCACTATTCCACCAGTTCTAAAAAGTACGAGTGCCCGCTATACAGATATAATCATTTAGTAATATTGATTTTACTGATAGTGACTCGCGGTGGTATCATGATATTTTAATATGCAAATGAGGCATGATATTTTATGATTATTTATACTAGTTAAATGCGTCACGTGAAAAAAATAATATTTTCGACATTTTATAAAGTATGATCATTGCACATCAAAAAATAAATAGAGATAATAAACATTAATGTCCGTTAACATGTTAAGGAAACATGGTTATCGCAACTGATATCAGTGTGGAAATTTGCATCTGATATAAAATGTATAATAATGCCAATCAATATGTGGGGTAATGGTGAATGAATGTTTATTTTGCCAGAAAATCTCCCAGATGATGTCTCTGACATAAAGAAGATGTTGTGTCAACTAAGTGGGCATGTACCTTTAACATAATGGTTTAAACGTCATTAAAATCATGGGCGACTTAATGGCATATGTTCAGTGAACGTTGAAACGATCGTTTAAATACCCGTTTCACATCTCCTTAAACCCTGTCGTTTCTTTCAACTCATGTCGTGTCGCTATGTTCAACGATGCGCTAAACCAACGAAAACAAACAGCGTTTTCTAATAAAAGAAACGACGTGAAAACGGTGTGTAAACGAATGGCAATCGTTCGTGTGTCGAACCAGGAACACATCCGGGCTGTATGTGCACAGTGACACCTCTCTAAACCGGACACCCTGGGAGAGATCCCCAGGGTGTCCGGCTTAGAGAGGTTTCACTATAAATCAGGCATGCGATCAATCTGAGCCATATTTGTGTGCTATGCCATCATGAACTGACAGTATCATCTGAGATAAATGGCCAAGAAACTCATCCAAAATCGGATCACAGGTGTTTTCTTGGTGTCCGGTTTGGAGAGGATTCACTGTATCTCGAAGTGTTATACACTTTTGGAGGGTGAATTTATACGATAAACAGAATCTCATACTCGTGTCCATTTCAATTAAGATTTATGAATGCCATCAGCTAGGCCAGGGGCCCGTTTCACTAAACTTCGTACGACTAAAATGTACGTAAGTGCAAACGTATGATAATCTGTAAATTTCACATACGCAATGTGTTCTTGTAAACTATTAATGTGTTCTCGTAAACTATCAATTGAAATTTCATGACGATCCTAGATTCGCATTTTAGTCGTACGAAGTTTAGTGAAATGGGCCCCAGGTCGTCCATAAATTGTACCTGACTCGTGTCATACATCTTATGCCAAATGGGAACTCGTTTGTGATTCTCAATAATTATACATCTAGGTACTTACCGTTCGGCACAAAGCGCTAGGGAGTAGTAGTCCGGTATATACAAAAAATAATCCGGATATGTTGAGACCGCATACACAATTTGATGGCAAATTATGATGAATTATTGCCCATGTATGCTGAGGAAACATGTTGGGGGGATGTTTTCACCAATTTTCAGCAAGAAAATTAACTCTGAACATGTTGGTCACGTGATGTAAACACAGTTTCAGTGGCCAGTTCAGGTTGAACTCTTTTTTTCTGTGTTAAGAGTAAGTGAACCTATTGTTTCCGCCGTGCAAATCCAGTGTAGACCGGTTGCAGGTTATGTAACAGTAGTTCCATAGGATCCATATGAATGGGGAAAGTAGGAGAGACTGGTCACATCTGGGGAATATATGTGTCCGCGACTGGAGAAATTGAGATTATGGTTTTTGCGACCAGTGTAGATCCAGATCAGCCTGTGCATCCGCACAGTCTGATCAGGTTCTGCACTGTTCGCAATTACATCAATGAAACGCCCGTCTTACTTCTGACAAGCAATATAGCTTGTTATCGGACTGCATGCGTGAGATATATGAGCTAAACCGTTCACAAAACTCCATTTCCCGAGTCACAGTCACCCACAGTACAGCTATTTGGTATTTACTAACCGTGTTCGCAGTGTGCCCCCGAAAATCCGGGGCTGCATTGGCAATAAGCTCGATTCAAGTAGTCGGTATCACAAATTCCCCCATTTTCGCATCGACATATCGCTGGTAAAATACAAGAAAAGGACGCCATTAACAATATAACCACTGCACCATACATACCATAAAACGAACATTGTTAAATGACTGCCGTTTTCGACACCCATAGGCGTAACACTTTTGAGACCTTTTTATTTTTTTAGAAAAAAAAACAAGAAATGCGTCTGTCGAACGCGGATGCTACCTGCAGCATATTTGAGAAACTGTGACAAAGTGGTTAACCGACACCCATAGGCGTAACAACGGGTGCGGCCACTTTTCTGACCTTTTCTATTTTAGAAATAGTTTGTATTCGCATCTCTGTATGCAAAACTAGATAACTAGATATATATCATAGTACTGAAAGTACTGAAATATGTTATCTCCACAAAAACTGATCGGTCTGTGGGGTAAGTTAACTTTGTAAAACACACTGGTGTAACTTGCAGGGTCAGTACTGAAATACATGTATATAGAAAATCATTCACCTCCCCTCCCCATTTTACTGCTAGCTCCGTACTGGAAACAAAATTGCGTAGCAATTTAATCCCATCTCTTTAATGTAACGCATGGAAGAGTGATTTTTCCAATCGGTTATCTGGCGTGTTTGATATGTTAGCGATTATAAACTGTCCAAGCTGTATCAATAAAGAACATACACATGCAGAAATTGGTTATTTTACCGTCTCAAGGTGTTTATCTGACATTTACATGTATATCTTGTAAATTTGAAAGATTTATTTCGTTGTGTTGAATGTTGAACAACAACTAGAGAAAAGATGGATTCCATGGGAAAATGATTTCCCTGTTCTATTATTTTTGGGCTGAAATCGGCTATACAAGCGCCGCCGTTTTCGCATCGGCGTATCGCTGGAAAAATAAAATATTATATTTCATGTATTTCATCAAATTTAATCATCACTCATATAATATATTCTATTTAAATTAAATACTACTCACGTGTTTCGCAGTGTTTGCCTGTGAAGTTTCTCAAACAGGCGCACCTGAATCCGTCAACGTACGACAGGATAGTTCCTCCATGCATGCACTCAATCCGGCCAGTCTCCTCCACTGAAACAATCGTTTGCAAAGGTGGATGACTCGAACCTGGGACCCAGTTACTTGATCATTCAAACAAAATTTACCCCACCCACATACATGTATGTCTGTCGACTCGACACCGTATCGAAGTCACCAATAAATGGGTCATTCAAAAATGTTACCTCAACCACTAATATTTAAAGACTATATACGGCATCGAATTCATCAGAAAATGGGTCATTCGAAAACAGTTACCACACCCACTCATTTCTGTAGACTACATGTGTATAGGGCAGAGAAGTCATCAGGAATTGGGTCATTAGATTAGTTTAAACAATATTTTATTTCATATATAGCAGGTTACATATACACAAGACAAGTGATAATAGGATTAGAAAACAAGCTTTATAAAATCTTATGTGAATTCTTCTCCTTTACAGTTTATGGACCGCCGATTACATTTACCCCACCCACTAATATATGTCGACTATAATATACTGTATCGAAATCTCCAGTAACTGGGTCATTCAACAATCTTACCCCACCCACCCATTTCTGTTTCTTCGAGATCTTCGATACATACATGGATAGTCTTCTATAGTGGATTATTCCACATGTGAACGCTCTGTGGAGACTAACCCTCCTTGTTCCGTTAACCCCGTTCATGCTGAGGATATGCCATTATGTTTGCGCAAAATACTAAATATTTCCTTCTATGGGCTCAGAAGTGCATGCCGCGACCACCGTTTGAACCGTCTCATCGAGACGGTTCAAACGAGCGATCACAACATATGCTTTCATTGAGAAATAACAAAACTAAAATTAAAATATTTAAAATTAAATCATACCCGGAAAGGTGTATGCCGCATGGAATGCATTAAAGGCAGTGCCATACCGCCGCCGTGTCGATATTACGATAGGATAATAGTGCGATAACGATAGTTAGATACTAAGATGACCATGCTACGATAACACGATGAGGATATTACTATATATTTACTACGATGTCGATAAAACGATAACACGATGAAGATCAAAGTAACCATATATTTAACTAAAACGATGCCGATACTAACGATAAACACGATGAGGACAGTAATTATTATAATTTATTACGATGCCGATACTACGAATAACACGATGATGATTAGTATTATATATTTACTAACGATTTCCGATACTACGATAAACACGATGATGATTAGTAACCTATATAATATACTACGAGCCGATAACTACGATAACACATGAGGACAGTAATTAATAGTAATTATTTACGATTGCCGAACTACGATAACACGATGATAATAGTACTATATATTTAAACTACGATGCCGTATACGATAACACGATGAGGACAGTACTATATATTTACTACGATGCCGATACTACGTAACCACGCTGATGACTTGTACCTTATGTTTACTACGATGCCGATACTACGATAACACGATGATGATTGTACCTTATAATTTACTACCGATGCCGATACTACGATAACACGATGAGGACATTACTATATATTTAATACGATTAACCGATACTACGATAACACGATGATGATTGTACCATATATTTATACGATGCCGATACTACGATAACACGATGATGATTATTCCATTTATTTACTACGATGGCCGACCTTCGATAACACGATGAGGACAGTACTATAATAGTTTACTACGATACCGATACTACGATTACACGATGATGATAGTACTTATATATTTACTACGATGCCGATACAACGATAACACGATGATGGTTAGTATATTTATTTTAATACGATGCCAATACTATCGATAACACGATGAGGACAGTACTATAATATTTACTACGATACCGATACTACGATAACACGATGTGATAGTACAGATTATTTACTACGATGCCGTACACGATAACACGATGATGATAGTACTATATATTTACTATGATGCCGATTATCGATACGAGAATGGACAGTATTTATATATACTACGATCGTACTACGATAACACGATCGCTTGACAGTACTAGATATTTACTACGATGCCGATACTACGATAACTCGATGATGAGTAGTACTATATTTTCTACGATGCCGATACTTACGATAACACGATGATGATAGTACTATATATTTACTATGATGCCGATACTCGATAACACGAGGATGTCAGTATTATATATTTATACGATGCCGATACTTTACGTAACACGATGATGACCAGTACTTTATATTTACTACGATTCCGATACGATAACACGATGAGGACAGTACTATATATTTACTACATGCGATACTCGATACGATGTGATAGTATTATATACACTACGATGCCGATACTACGATACGTTGAGGACATATATATATTTACTACGATGCCGATACTACGATAACACGATGATGATTGTACCATATATTTACTACGATGCCGACACTACGATAACACGATGAGGACAGTACTATATATTTACTACGATACCGATACTACGATAACACGATGATGATAGTACTATATATTTACTACGATGCCGATACTACGATAACACGATGAGATAGTACAATATATACGATGCCGAATACTACGATGAGGACAGTTATATATTTATACGATACCGATACTACGATAACAGATGTGATAGTATATATATTTTACTACGATGCCGATACTACGTAACACGATTGAGGATAGTACTATATATTTTACTACGATGCCGATACTACGATAACACGAGATGACAGTATTTTATATTTATACGATGCGTACTACGATAACACGACGTGACAGTACTATATATTTACTACGATGCCGATACTACGATAACAACGATGATGATGTTATATATATTTATACGATGCCGATACTACGTACGTGAGGACAGTACGATATAGTTTACAACGATGCCGATACTGCGATCGCACGATGATGATAGTACCATATATTTACTACGATGCCGATACTACGATAACACGATGATGATAGTACTATATATTTACTACGATGCCGATACTACGATAACACGAGGATGACAGTATTATGTATTTACTACGATGCCGATACTACGATAACACGATGATGATAGTACTATATATTTACTACGATGCCGATACTACGATAACACGAGGATGACAGTATTATATGTTTACTACGATGCCGATACTACGATAACACGACGATGACAGTACCATATATTTACTACGATGCCGACCCTACGATAACACGAGGATGACAGTATTATATATTTACTACGATGCCGATACTACGATAACACGATGATGACAGTACTATATATTTACTACGATGCCTATACTACGATAACACGATGATGATAGTAGCATATATTTACTACGATGCCGATACTACGATAACACGATGAGGACAGTACTGTATATTTACTACGATACCGATACTACGATAACACGATGATGATAGTACTATATATTTACTACGATGACGATGCTACGATAACATGATGAGGATAGTACTATATATTTACTGCGATGCCGATACTACGATAACACGATGGCGATACTACGATATAATTGCAGTACGATCACGAGAGTACGATACTAAGACGGCGATGTCATATCGCCATCGTGGTATGATCGTGTTAGCATCATGTTATCGCATTTTCCTGGCATGTTGGTATCGCCATCGTAGTATCGTACATGTACGTACGTAGTATCGACATCGTGTTGTCGTACTATCGCCATCGTGACATCTTCATAGCATCATAATATCGACTCGATATCGATAGGGAACACCGTACATGTGTCATGGCCCGTTATTTTTTCTGACTACATATGAAACAAGCCATGCCATTTTGTACATAAGGAGATGTGTGAAATGTCATGAAACATATCTACAAAATGTACGATATTTTCCGTCAATAACATCGAAAGTTGACGAAATGTTCAGAGCAAATGCGGAATAAAATTTCGCATTTGCCGTGAAAATATCGCCGACATTCGCAGTCATTTACAAAACGTTTCATAAAAACAACTAACTTATGCATTCAGCTCTTTTACAGGAACCCATCGATCATACCGCCTAGAATGTACCTCTGACGTAGAGAGAAAATGTCAGGTATAATTAATTATATATTCACTAATCTATGGCTTGGGCACTATTCGCAGATATGCACACATCACTAATTTATGTCGTAGGTACGGCCTTGGGATCTACATATTTATATAGTCCTCCGATATTGTTACCCACCCCTGGGTAACAATAAGGGTGGGTGAACAATAGGGGGTGTAGAACCCCCTATTGTTCACATCCCTTAGTGTTACCCAGGTAACAATAAGGGGAGGGTAACAATATGCAATTATTGTCTTTTGAAGAGGTGTAGATGCGATTTACGGACCTGAGAAAAGTGATGTTCACCGACGCCGAAACAAACTTTAAACTAAACATCGTAGAATCATGAACGATACCTCTAGTTTGGGGTTTTCAGGGACAAGGAACACACTCGCCATATTATTATTGCAATTTAATGTGAAGTGAAGGTCAAGGTCAAATAATAATTTCAAGGTTAAAATTGGCGAAATTTGGTTAAAATGATTGAAAATATGTTATTTATTCTAGGTTACACATTTGTAAAACAAATAGGTCCCTTCAATACCACACGCTATTAGGTTGCTGTTTTCAAACAGTGTAGATGTAGATCATGAGATGGCTTGTAATCATTATGATCTACATTTTGTGCCACCATTTTCTGATTTTTCAAGATATACCACTTTTTTATGAATCGATTGGCATGAATAATTGTGATCATGTCATATATTTAGGGATGAATTTGAAAGGTCTAAGAGCTATGTACCATTTTATTAAGATAATGATTCAGTTGTCTAAGGTGATTGATAACCATGCAATATACTTGTAAGCAAATTCAATATGACCACCACTTCAACATGGGTATGTTTTAAACATTCACAAAATCACAACAACAAAAATTCTCCAGATTTTCACATGATATAGTACTTAACTAACATATCATGATACTCATTATTCAAAGCCAACTTCTTTTTATGCAATTTAAGAGTGTTGGCAAGAACACAGATTCAGTCTATGTTTGTCCTGTGTCACCTGTCTTGGGACTTTCTGGTAACTGAAATAGCATTAGTATATACTCTCTCACTGACCATCTGTTACATTATTGACACAGCCTCCTTCACACCTGCAAAGGGACGTACATCGCACCCCAGCTTTGTTGCACGTGCAGTGACCTCGACATGCTTTTTAACACCCACAATGGAGAAGAAAGGAACACGCCTTACTGGCATCAGCCAGTGATGTCCAGAACAGCAACCACTGGTTTGTTTTCACATCAAGCTCCCAGCCCCACCTGCGGAAGTCAGGGATCTCCTGATGACACATGACAGCCTGTCGCCAAATAAAACATGCCTGAAGGATTGACCTCTTTGAATGTTCAAACAGTGCAGCCTGTGTGGGAGGTACGGCCTCAAGTGAGCGTGATCCGCGTGAGAACAAATTTTGCCTCGCCTGTTTCACCGTCGCAGCACTGCAACTCTTGCTGTACATGGTCACATGAAAGCGCTCAAGCTGCTGCATGTGTACGGAGTCTATTGCGAATGTGTCAGGGTTGTTAGTAAGTTCTAGCAATGTCTCCGTCATCTCTGGCATGCTCTCCCATGCAGCTCATGATGTCTTCGTTCCACATCCGAGGAGCTGCGACGTCGTGTCACATCTACTAAGAGCATGGAAGAGAGGAATGGTCCGTGATTTCGATGGACCTAACCTTGAGAATAAATCATGAAGTGGAATATATCTATAGTTCTTGCCACTTCCAAAACCAATCCAGAGGTGAGGGAAATTGAACTGACTGAAAAAAGCAATGGCGAGAACGACAATATCACTATCTACGGTGCGGATATATGCTCGCTTATGCCCTTGACATGATGCGTGTGCTAGATGGAGGAGGATACGCGAGTCTGCCTCACTGTGGTTGCATAGTTGCAGTTCTGATGTGTCGCATGGCTTGTTGGACAAAACAGTTTCATCCTTTGTTGCAAGAATGAGGATGTTATCCAGAGTGATTTCAGAGAGTTTCTTGCTGCATAAAGAGAACAGTTCTTTCTTGTTCTTGGTGTTCATAAGATATTTCTGCCGGTCTCTCTTTGGGATGGGTGTGCTGCCTCCTGTACCTATCTATGTTCGTGGACCAGAACCACGTCGTAGTTGGGTCTGTATCTTCAAGCTCGTATATGGGTATACATCCCACACTGCATCGACCCGCTCAACAGATGGAGTCAGATGTCTCTTCAAGAAGGGAACTACATGCATGGGAACATAGTCGTTGAATGTAGCTGCACGAGTTGGCAGCACCATGTAAACCACCGATGGCATGTCCAGGACCTGGACTGTGACATCACGAGCATCAGCGTTCGCTGTTGTCGGGGCACCGATACACTTAAGAATATCGGATTCTGTCCCTGATCTCAGACCTCCACGATCAGCAAGAGAGGGTGGCTCACGTTGATTCTCAAATCTGAAGATATCTGACATATCAGCATCTGGTCGAGACTGCAGAGAAAGGAACAACCGAGTAACAAGAGCTGTGTTCTTTTTAAGAACACCCACTTTCTCGGAACGCTTTGAATGAACATCTGGGCGATTGGTAAATGTATATATGCCGTTGCGTTTAATGGTGTCTGAGATGGCGACTAAAGCAGAGTACATCCTGGTTTGAACATACTTGTCATGAAGAAATTGGCGGAGCTCATCTACCTGATTCAATGATGCTGCCACCTCGGGTACCATGACATCGTGAGTGTCGATAGCAACAAGCTCATGACCGGTTTCCAGGAATGGGTTGCTGCGGTCTCTAAGCACACTCATTAACTTCTTTACATCAGTGATGAAGCATACTTTGAGAGCATGCGACTCTTCATGATGAGCGAGAGATGTGTCACTCACAGAGAGTAGACTCTCAAATTGGTCAATTAGCCTCACAGAATCGGGACCAGCTAGCATGTAGAGGGCAATCGCATCAGTATCATCATACATGTCTGACAAGCCACCAGCATCTGCCTGCAGTTTTCTGTTGCTGTGTTCATGGGACTGGTCTTTGGCCATAAGCGAGAACTTGTGACGAGAACGCTGGACAACAAAATGTCCCTTCTTGAACTCTGCATGCACGTCCGGGTGGTTCACAGGCAACTCGACCAATTTTTCACATGGATGGGCACCCACCTAGAATAATTGGAATGGTCAAAGACAAAGAACTAGGGGCATAGTTCGTCCAGAACTTGGACGTAGAGTTCGAAATCACCCTCCCGTAGTGACCTAGCAAAGCGACACAGGAGGAGCTCCAGTTCTGTTATTTGGGACATGTACTTGAACATAGGTATAGGGCTTCTACGGTTCGTGTTCCATAAGTCAAATGATTCAGGAGGTCACCGCACTTCTTCACAGTAGACAGCATATGCCTCTTGCTTGCGAAGCGACAGAGCTACAAGAGTGACCTGGTTGGCATATCTAGTACCCTTGATGTGATGATCGTCTAGGGTTGACGCAGCTCTGCCGGCTGTAAACACCTCAGCGGTAGGCATGGCCCATTCCCATCCAGACCCACGGATGAACTTCCCGGTGACAAGCTGTGCTTTATCCTCGATGTGAAGTGCTCCCATCAATAACACATACTTGTCTTCGCCAAGGATCATGTGGAACTGCCACTGAAGCTGCTATGCAATTGAATATAGAGGCTGGTCAGCGCCAAGGACGGGTATATGACCAGGGTTGAGGAAACTAATGGACTTTTTGACAAGGAGCATCACATGTTTGATGATACCAGGATCTGTAGACTTGTCAGGAAACAGTGGTAATATGCCGATCTCTGCCGGGGGCTTGATGCAGCTAGAATCATGGAACTTGGCGTGATAACCTGAACACGTCACAACCTCATCTTTCCCCAAATCCTGCTGTGACAGGAGTCCAGCAACATGGTTAATCCATTCCTCATCCTTGCTCTGGAGCCAGGTATCCTATCATGTGACAGCCTAGCTGGGTCATCCTCGTCACTACATGGTACATGTACAAACATGTCATCATGTCGGAGATCAACAGGTGGGACGATGACATAATGGTCTGGGAGCTTGGGTTTAGTAGTATCAAAAGGATCAATTTTAACTGGATCACGAGTAACTCCCATGTTCTCACTTGATAAGTGATTGGTTAGTGTGACTGCCATGCCATGCAACTCATCGTTTGATAGGTTGCTAGTCTTATTGTGGTCTAAATTATCCATATCCCCAGATGTGAAGACACCTGACCGCATATTGGTAGGCAGGACAACACCGTCCTCCTCAATCCTCTTGCATACACTTCGAGCACCATCCACCTTCACCTCACGAACGCGATCATACGATACAGAAATACCTAGTTGCTATCACAAGATACCCCGGAACTGTCAAGTGTTGCCTGTGGACCATGAAGCAGAACGGCCATAAAGAACAATAGTGACTCTGTGATAGGTTTTGTTAAACAATCAGGTGGAAATGAACCAACAAAAGGATCCTGTTTCACAAGAACGTGTTTCCGCAGCACTACTGCTGCCCTCATCAGAAGAAGAGCATCTGCTTGATTGATATCAGACTGTTGGTGAGACTGAGCAATAACTTCTCCAATCGTGTTCGAGTTGCTGAGGAACACATCCCTACCCTTATTGAAGCTGTGCCAACCAGAGGGAAGATTATGTAAAAGATGGTCTTTGAACCGATTTGGGTTTATATTTGCACATGGTCGACCTACCTCTTCCAACCTTTTCTTGTAAATTGACTCTAGGTGTGTACGCTTGAAAACCTTACCTGCCTCTGTCATATACAAAACTAACTGTGCTGTTACCATAGGATCGAATGCAGGAGGTGCGGGATCAACAGAAGCTGGGGTTGTAGCTTTGTTTACCATGGCGCTAGCATCACGAAGTGACATGTAACATTGCTTGTGATAACATATATTTTCAGCATGGGCATCAGCTGCGACAGTGACTAGACGTGCATGTAGTAAGACATTCTTAGTATGTAGTGCCCAGACCTTCAATTCATCAGACACATCATCGGACGTGACCTTATGTAAATCTCCACTATTATCCTCACATACATTTCTAGTTACTGGGGTGGAACTGTTCATATGTTTGTTATTAACATGCATGTGTGATGAGAAAATGTATAATTACCTGAAAAATTAGAAAATCTTTGGCACTAGCAGATGATCTGTTGTTGTTGTTGTTGCTGCTGTTGCTGGTGGTAATGAACTGAAGTCACTTATTTTTTGCACACCCTCCTATGACACGACATCCACTTCATCTTAGATTTGACATTCCATTATATGTCTTGATAATTATTATGTACCAAACATAGATATAGGCACCAAAACCAAAATGGGTTTTGTTGTCAAACACCCAGTTTTCATTGGCGACCATTTGGACTTATATTGTGGTCGTGACATGCATGTACATGTCTATAAAATGACAATAACTAACTCAGCATATTAAACAATAGAAGAATTGACAAATATAATGTAATAATTGTGTTAAACACATGATAACATGTGTGAAACCTATATTTCCGACCAATTTTAAAATTTATAATGTAATTTGACCTTGACCTTGACCTTGAATCGCAAAAAATAATATGCCATAAGACACCCAAAATAGAGGTATTGTTCATGATTCTACGATGTTTAGTTGAAAAGTTATGATGTGCCCAAATGCTGATGGCGGCCATCTTGGATTTGTCCAATATGGCCGCCAAAGGGAAAATTGAGCTTGTCTGTCGGCGGATTATGAAACGTCATGTCCATGTCTATCTATGACCAAAATCTCAAAGAGTTAGATGAAAGTGAACGATTGTTTTGCTAAGCTAACGTCAGATTAGCAAATTCCGCCAATTCAAACGTCACGGATGACCTTGAACTCGTTCGAAGTGACGTTACTCATGATTGTTCAAATTCGGTAACATACTTATATAATTATAAAGCCCATATCAACTCGGGCATTCCTGTAAGTTTCATGCCACTGAACTAAGTTCCGTTACATTACTATCAGTAGCTGAACCGAATCTAGCGCTAACAAGAGTATGCGATACGATGGCATTCTATGCTAACCCGAATTTTCTGGCTGTCACGCAGGGCGACTTGCGCCCTGCGTGACAGCCAGAAAAATCTGGTTTCTATTAATACTATGTATGACGTGTATATAGAGAATGTAGGGCTAGTCTGTTGTGCTATTAAGTTTATCAGAAAAGTCTAGTACAGGTATATAGACTCGACTACTGGGGGCCGTTTCACTAAACTTCGTACGACTAAAATGTTCGTAAGTGCAAACTTACGATCGTCTGTAAATTTTATTACATTGATTTACATTTATTGAGCATATGCTAAATAAATTTAAATCCACTAATTGTTAACAAAAAAACATCATTAATGTGCAATGTACAGACATTTTGCGCTTACGAACATTTTAGTCGTACGAAGTTTAGTGAAACGGCCCCCTGTTTCCGAAACCTGATATTAAAATACCTTAGCCTACTTTCTGTTCCACATTTTTTTGCAGACGAACAATTTGCTATTTAATCAAATAAGTAAAAATGGGAGGGTGACATTTTTGTTATTGTTGAAAAAGTTCTTCCATTTAAATAGTTTTTAGATTTAAAGGTACATGCCCACTCAATAAGCACAAACAGTTCTTTATATCAGAGACATCATCTGAGGCATTTTCTATCAAAATAAACATTCATTTACCATTACTCCACGTATTGATTGGCAGTATTATACATTTTATATCAGACATAAGTTACACACTGATATCAGGGGCGATAGCCGTGTTTCCTTAAAATGTGAACGGACATTACTATTTATTATCTGTATTTTATTTTTTTATTTATAATCTGTCGAAATAGTGTGACACAATTATACCCTTATTTAATTCCTATAAAGAACAGTGTGTAGCTACTGAGTGGACATGTACCTTTAATGTGTTAAATAGCCAAATATAGTCTGCAGACAAACGTGGAACAGACAGTAGTGTTCTATTTATCAGCCCATGCCCATGAATTAGTTGACGGGCAATAGAAGTTGCCGTGAAAATACTCACCACAGCGTCCGAAACTATCGGCGGTCCACCCGTCACAGCAGGACTTTTCACATCTATATCCCGTGCAGTTCACTTTATACATACACAAGCTACGAACAAAAGATTTCATACTGAAGAGTCTATTGTACTGAGCCCCGCTGGGAACATTGTTTTTTTTTTTATTAATTCGTTCCCTCGATATAACAATTCGTTCCCTCGAATTAACAATTCGTTCCCATGAATTACCAATTCGTTCCAATGGGAAATAATTGTTATTTCGTGGGAATGAATTGTTAAATTGAGGAACGAATTGTTAAATAGAGGGAGCGAATTGTTAATTCGAGGGAACGAATTGTTATATCGAGGGAACGAATTAATAAAAACAAAATAATTCTACATCCCCTGTGGGGCTCCGTAATATTATCCGCTGCTTCTAACATACGAGTCAATTGTAACCCTTTGAACCCGAAATCCCACTACAGCCGTTTATGCAAACAGTGCAGATCCAGATGAGCCGGCTCGTAACGATCCGTCTCATCCACAGGTGTTTCTAGCGTGTCTTGTATGGTCAATTATTGTGTGTACATACATGAAACACCTGGCTAAACCATGTACAAAACAATTCAAATACGTCGGGTGTAATACTTGCTTCGAAGTCCTATTGTTTTACTCGCCTAAACAACGTGTTACAGCGTGTCGAAACAGCTGTTTTGTGAGTGTTTTCGGCATAGATTTTACAGTTGCTAATACATTAACATCAATCTGAAAGATTTTGAGTGTAAATTGTACTAAAAACGCGTCACACTAACCTAAATCAGTTTCAAAATGTAAATAACCAAATAAGGCGTTAACATTATGAATAATATTGTTTACTTAAGTTTTGGATCTAGGAGGGGTTGATAAGGTTGTATGACCAAAAGTAGATCGGCAGGAAAACGTGGAACAGACAGCAGTTACAGGTACCTGCAGAAATCGCCTAAAAATAAGTCTGTGAAGTCACAGGAAGTGTCATCTAGATAGTCGCCGACAGCCGCCATCTCCCCCGGGGTTCCCTCGCACCGGCTGATATTCACACACTTTCCGACGACAATCTCGACACGCGAGCACATGTGGGTATACGGGTTCTCGTGTGGACAGTCGGTCGGCGGGCTGTCATCCCACATGCTGAAGGAGGAGAACAATAGAGACAATAAGGACACGTGGGTGTACGGGTTCTCGTGTAGACAGTCTGTCTGCGGGCTGTCATCCCACATGCTGAAGGAGGAGAACAATAGAGACAATAAGGACACGTGGGTGTACGGGTTCTCGTGTAGACATTCTGTCGGCGGGCTGTCATCCCATATGCTGAAGGAGGAGAACAATAGAGACGATAAGGACACGTGGGTGTACGGGTTCTCGTGTAGACAGTCTGTCTGCGGGCTGTCATCCCACATGCTGAAGGAGGAGAACAATAGAGACAATAAGGACACGTGGGTGTACGGGTTCTCGTGTAGACATTCTGTCGGCGGGCTGTCATCCCACATGCTGAAGGAGGAGAAGAATAGAGACAATAAGGACACGTGGGTGTACGGGTTCTCGTGTAGACAGTCGGTCGGCGGGCTGTCATCCCACATGCTGAAGGAGGAGAACAATAGAGACAATAAGGACACGTGGGTGTACGGGTTCTCGTGTAGACATTCTGTCGGCGGGCTGTCATCCCAATATCTGTAGGAGAACAATACATACAATAAGGACACGTGGGTGTACGGGTTCTCGTTTGGACAGTCTGTTGGCGGGCTGTCATCACAATATACATGTACTATATCGGAGAACAATAGCGACAATAAGGACACGTGTAGGCAGTCTGTTGGCGGGCTGTCATCCCAATCTCTGCCGGAGAACAATAGAGAAAATAAGGACACGTGGGTGTACGGGTTCTCATGTAGACAGTCTGTCGACGGGCTGTCATCCCACTCGCTGTAGGAGGAGAGAACAATAGAGACAATAGGGACACGTGGGTGTACGGGTTCTCGAGTAGACAGTCTGTCGACGGGCTGTCATCCCACTCGCTGTAGGAGGAGAGAACAATAGAGACAATAGGGACACGTGGGTGTACGGGTTCTCGTGTAGACAGTCTGTCGACGGGCTGTCATCCCACTCGCTGTAGGAGGAGAGAACAATAGAGACACTAGGGACACGTGGGTGTACGGGTTCTCGTGTAGACAGTCTGTCGACGGGCTGTCATCCCACTCGCTGTAGGAGGAGAGAACAATAGAGACAATAAGGACACGTTGGTGTAAGGGTTCTCGTGTAGACAGTCTATCGACGGGCTGTCATCCCACTCGCTGTAGGAGGAGAGAACAATAGAGACAATATGGACACGTGGGTGTATGGGTTCTCGTGTGGATATCATCAACATTTTGAAAATAAATGGGGCGGGTTGGTGACTTACTTTTTGTATTTAATAAGTTTTCTTTAAAAACATTATTGTAGTGGTGGGTGGGAATGTTATGTAGCAAATTAAATCGATGTTGCCTAAACCCAAATCCTGGATCTAATCTGCCTGTGATTGCAATACAGTAGAACCTCTCTAAACCGGACACCCATACAAGCTATGTTTGCTTAACTGTATGTGTGTATTGTCATCTCTCACCGTTAGTATCGTTTGTTTATGATCGCAAACCGCATATACCTGTTTTCCGGTGCCCATATGCCTGATTTATATAGTGGAGCCTCCCTAAACCGGACACCCTGGGGACCTCCCAGGGTGTCCGGTTTCGAGAGGTTCCACTGTACAACTAAACGTGTTCACAAAGACACTGACCGAGCTTGTTTTGCTGAAATGTAATACGGGTATAACGACTTAGAAGCGTCTATTAGACATATGATCATGTATGTGTACTATTTTTAACTCTTAATGTCACCATTTGTATTGTATCGCATGTACGCAACCTTCTATATAAAAGTTAATACGTATGTGTTTCACCACAGGTGCGTAACGCGTAGCATGGATGGTACAATAGTTGACATCTCTAGTATGAGGGATCGTAGCTAGTTATTTCCACTTGCAAATATATTCATAGAGATCCGGGGCCCTTTTCACTAACGAACTAAGCAAGTACTTTTGTCATAAGTTATAACTTAAGTCCGGAGTACGTGCTTAGTCCGTTTCACAAAACATCTTAGCAAGAACGACAATCGAAATTTACTATGAAAAACTAAGACAGGTAGCTAGCAGTCTTAAGTTATAACTTAAATATTTAAGTCGGAACTTATGAAATAAACAAAGATGGATGCCCCCATGTGAGCCGAGGTGGAGAAAACAATTCACTGATAGCAGGTAAATGTTCACTTCATACGTACTATTTTAGCAATTATCTGCCATATAAACCATATATGCTTACATATAGATAGCCACACTTGTGCTAGTTACCCGTGTATTACTATTTGTGATGTAGGTCATGTCGTTACCAGTATTCGTTATGCCCAGTTATCGACAACATTTACAACCACTGTAGATCCAGATGAGCCGGCTCGTAACAAACCATCTGTATGCTGTACATGTATGTCTGTTGGTGTCAGTCAGTTGGTCGGTATCAGTTGGTCGGTGTCAGTTGGTCAGTGTCGGTTGGTGTCTGTCGGTCTGTCAGTCGGTCGGTCGGTGTCGGTCGGTGTCGGTCAGTGTTGGTCGATCAGTCGGTGTCGGTCGATCAGTCGGTGTCGGTCGGTCGTTCGGTCGGTCTCGGTCGGTCGGTCGGTCAGTGTCGGTCAGTTGGTTTCGCACGGTTGGTGTCAGTTGGTCGGTGTTGGTCGGTCGGTGTCAGTCTGTCGGTTGGTGTCGGTCGATCAGTGTCGGTCGGTGTAGGTTTGTCAGTGTCGGTCGGTCGGTGTCAGTATGTCGGTGTCGGTCAGTTGGTTTCGCACGGTCGGTGTTAGTCGGTCGGTCGGTCGGTGTCGGTCGGTGTCGGTCGGTCGGTGTCAGTCAGTGTCAGTCGGTGTTGGTCGGTGTCAATCGGTGTCAGTCGGTCGTTGTCAGTCGGTCGGTCAGTGTCGGTCGGTCGGTCGGTTGGTCGGTTGGTCGGTTGGTCGGTTGGTCGGTTGGTCGGTTGGTTGGTTGGTGTCGATCGGTGTAGGTTTGTTGGTGTCAGTCAGTGTCAATCGGTGTCAATCGGTGTCGGTCGGTGTCTATCAGTGTCAATTGGTGTCGGTCAGTGTGAATCGGTGTCGGTCGGTGTCGGTCAGTGTCTATCAGTGTGAATCGGTGTCGGTCAGTGTCAATCGGTGTCGGTCGGTGTCGGTGTGAGTTAGTCGGTCAGTGTTTGTCGGTCTCTTGGTGTCGGTGTCGGTCAGTGTGTATCAGTGTGAATCGGTGTCGGTCGGTGTCAGTCGGTGTTGGTTGGTGTCTATCAGTGTCAATCGGTGTCGGTCAGTGTCAATCGGTGTCGGTCGGTGTTGGTGTGAGTTGGACGGTCGGTGTTTGTCGGTCTCTTGGTGTCGGTGTCGGTCGGTGTAGGACGGTGTTGGTTGGCCCTGCCCTGCCCTGCCCTGCCCTGCCCTGCCCTGCCCTGCCCTGCCCTGCCCTGCCCTGCCCTGCCCTGCCCTGCCCTGCCCTGCCCTGCCCTGCCCTGCCCTGCCCTGCCCTGCCCTGCCCTGCCCTGCCCTGCCCTGCTGCCCTGCCCTGCCCTGCCCTGCCCTGCCCTGCCCTGCCCTGCCCTGCCCTGCCCTGCCCTGCCCTGCCCTGCCCTGCCCTGCCCTCCCTGCCCTGCCCTGCCCTGCCCTGCCCTGCCCTGCCCTGCCCTGCCCTGCCCTGCCCTGCCCTGCCCTGCCCTGCCCTGCCCTGCCCTGCCCTGCCCGCCCTGCCCTGCCCTGCCCTGCCCTGCCCTGCCCTGCCCTGCCCTGCCCTGCCCTGCCCTGCCCTGCCCTGCCCTGCCCTGCCCTGCCCTGCCCTGCCCTGCCCTGCCCTGCCCTGCCCGCCCTGCCCGCCCTCCCTGCCCTGCCCTGCCCTGCCCTGCCCTGCCCTGCCCTGCCCTGCCCTGCCCTGCCCTGCCCTGCCCTGCCCTGCCCTGCCCTGCCCTGCCCTGCCCTGCCCTGCCCTGCCCTGCCCTGCCCTGCCCTGCCCTACCCTGCCCTGCCCTGCCCTGCCCTGCCCTGCCCTGCCCTGCCCTGCCCTGCCTGCCCTGCCCTGCCTGCCCTGCCCTGCCCTGCCCTGCCCTGCCCTGCCCTGCCCTGCCCTGCCCTGCCCTGCCCTGCCCTGCCCTGCCCTGCCCTGCCCTGCAGTAGTGGCGTATTACCCTGTGTTTCGTTTCTGATAAGGGGCTGTTTTCCAACTAGATGGAGAAACAGTCCTGATGCATTTAGACCCGTTCTATACTGAATGCATGTGCACGTTAACCCATTCGTACACTGGTCAACAAGTCAATAAAACGTATTTGTGGTGGCTCGGGCAATGCTATATGTGTATCACTGACTCCAACGGCGCATGTATTCTAATCAACAAATGGAACATTACCCGTGCCCAGTTCAAATAAATGTAATATGTCATTCGGTTGTCATGGTTGTTGTATAAGATGCATCCATATCTGACCGTGAATACCATTAATCAAAGACAGTACACGTGTTCTGCTCACTCTGAGACTGCATATGCAACCAAATCTAAAGTTAATGAGGTAATCTATGTATAATTTCAACATGGTCGAACTATCATTTTATTGGAATTGGAGAAAACCCCATTGCTAATTGCTTCTTTGTTGCTGTTTCATGCCAGTTTATATTTTAGTATAAGATTCACTAGTTGGCAATAAATATATCCACATGCATTCAATGGCGTCGGAATATTGAGAAATAATTTATATTTTACATCAGATGTAATGATTATACAAATGAATAATATTCAACATTAGGCCTGAAATTCCGTTATTTTAGTTGACAAAACACATAAAGTGAAAATAAAGTTATCATAAAAATAAAAGCCCCGAGCGGGATTCGAACTCTCGCGGCACATAGCAAAGCTGTAAACAACAACTAAGTTGTAACTTATGACGGACTTGTTATGACCGTCTTAAGTTTGTCTTGTGAAACCAAATAAGCAATGACTTAAGTCAGTCATAACTGTTGTCATACGTTATAACTTAAGTTCGAACTTATGAACAAACTAAGATTTCTGAGTGAAACGGTCCTCGTCCTTAACCCGTTCAACACCACATGCATATACTTTGAGGGAGTAATCATTTAGTTTCCCCGAAATGCATTATTTCATATAGAACTAACGACTGCATAATTATATTTGATGATTAAAAGTATGAAGAATTATTATACTGAATTTATTACATTATCAAAGCCAAAATGGCTGTGATAATGTAATAAATCCAGTTTTAGTTTGGCTGTGATAATATAATAAATTCAGTTTACGAAAAATTAATAAATTTATCCTTGAATTGAAAATGTCTCCCTCAAAGTGTACTTAGCAAGCAAAGTATACTTTACAACTTTGATGAAATATGCTACTGGTCTTAGCCGCGTTTGTTGACATTTTCCGTAGACTGGATGGATCACTCGCTTTCTGCTCTTCATTATAATGTTGTACATGTATAAACTTACAGGTACATGCCCACTCAGTAGGCATAACATGTTCTTATATCAGTGGAATCATCTGAGACATTTTCTGGCAAAATAAACATAAATTCACCATTACCCCACGTATTAATTGGCATTATTATACATTTTATATTAGACGAAAATGTCATCAATGATAACAGGGGCAATAACCGTGTTTCATTAAACTACTAACGGACATTACTATTTATTCTCATCATTATCATACTTTATAATCTGTCGACAATATTATTTGTTTAGGTGACGCATTTAATTAGTATAAATAATTACATGTAAATAAATATGCCAAATTTGCATATGAAAATAGTTTGATATCACCGCGCGTCACTATCAGTAAAATAAATATTACTAAAAGATTATATCTGTATAGCGGCCACTCGTAATTTTTAGAACTAGTGGAATAGTTACACAATTATACACTTATTGAATTCCCATAAAGAACATTTTGTGCCTACTGAGTGGGCATGTACCTTTAAGTCCTATAAATTTCGGCACATGAACAGGGCTTTATGCGCATTCGTGTCTCACATTAAGCATGAACCAGGAACAATTGCGGCTACGTTCATACGACAATACAGTTTGAACCGGTGACATTGCGCATTACGTGGAATGTGAGGTATATAGAGAATAGTAGGTTAGTGTCGTGAATGGGAAAACATATCTGGCAAGACTTAGGAAACGGGATGGGCGAGGCTCTGCCGAGCACATCCCGTTTCCGTGCCGCGCCAGATATTTTTTCCCATTCAAGGCACTAACCTACTATTCTAATTATTCCGTCAACACGTACAAATGGCTTTCCAATGCAGAAAAACCCAGCCACCGTACATATTCATACGCAGTGATTAGATCGGATTGACAAATTGTAAATATATGATTAAAAAACAACTCATAATACACTGGAATAAGTGTAATTCTGGGTACATAGCTCGAATTACATTCCTATTACACCGCATTAGTCATTACGTTACAGGAAGAGAAAATATGCACCTGACCCGTGGGACTCGAACCCGGCACCTCCCACTTACAAGGCGGTCGCTCTACAGACTGAGCTAACCGGGCACATATACATATTTTTCTCTCCTGAGTTACTAGATCCGTACCGTGACAATTACATAAGCGTTATGATGTAGTAGTCTTTCCAAAAGCGTTTGAAGCGCTCTTTGTTTACTTTCTACTTCGTGCAGAGTACCTAGTAAGCATTTTGCTAATACACAATTTATTACGTAAGTTTATGGTACTATATTTGTGTCAATTTGTAGAATTGTCTCTCAATAACTATATAGCGAATTATGAACGTCAACGCCCTGCATGTTTGTTTTCTATATGTTAGTGCGCGTAAATGATATTACTCAATTATTTACCGTTGACCGTGGTGTAGCGGTATACCTGGGGGGGATTTTCACTAAACTTCGTACGACTAATTTTCGTAAGTGCAAACTTATGATAGTCTATAAATTACACATTAATAATGTTTTCTGTAAATAATTATTGGATTTACATTTATTGAACCTATTGCATTTACATGTATTGAGCCTAGGTTCAATACATGTAAATCCATCAATTGAAATCTCCAGAATATCCTAAAGTTGTACTTAATAATATTTCAGTCGTACGAAGTTTAGTGACACGGGACCCTGTTGCATATAAAGAGACAAACGTGCAGCTAGACCAAATGTAATCAATAAGCAAGTGAAACCCCAAACATAGAACATGTTATGTGGTCAGTATAAGTTCAATATATGATGTTGTGCTTATGCAATTAATATGATACAACATTTGTGTTCTTTAATATTATATTCCGTAAACTCGTTAATGGACTGATTTCATAAGAAACTCGGCATAACCTCGCTTCTTATGAAATCAGTAAACTCATATCCTATTAAATAATCACTCGAATAAGACCCTCTACATAACCATGGTAACTGTACTTACAAACCGTCCATCCAATCCTCCATCATTCGCCCCAGGGATAATCCCGCGATGGACAGCAATAGAATAACATAGGCCAGTCGGGTAGTCATATTGACCTTCAGTACTTCCCTGTCTCCGATCACTAACTGTTTATTTATATGCGTCTCACAACAGGTATATTTAAGTGCGAGTGTGCACAATATAAATTATGTGTTTATCCAATCGTGGCAAGCTGGGTATAGTTGATATATCCGGGTGTTACAATACAGGCATCATATGTATATGTGTATACTGCTGCAATGTTATATACGGAGCTCCACAGGTGACGTAGAATTCTTTTTTTTGATTATTCGTTCCCACGAAATAACAATTCGTTCCCACGGGAACGAATTGTTAATTCGTGGGAACGAATTGTTATATCTTGGGAACGAATTGTTAATTCGAGGGAACGAATTGTTAAATTGAGGGAACTAATTGTTATTTCGTGGGAACGAATTAATAAAGAAATCCATGTCCCCTGCGGGGCTCCGTAGTTATAACGAAACGTGTTTTTCCAGATGATTTCGTAAAACTGATTGACAAACACTAGTTTACTACATCTACCAGTATTGAAATTTGTATTACAAACCAGAGAGTTAGCTCCCTTCTTCAACTCACCCCTTCAATTATAAATACAGTCAAATATATGAATAAAGGCCAGCCATGGAAAGAGAAATATCTGGTCTTTGTTCACAGGTGATCTTTGTTCACATGTTCATTTACATAGCAATTGAATAATTGGGAAAACAAAATCGTGACTGATATAGATTCGGAGGTGGTCTTCAGCACAGGTTCGACTGTATGTACGTAGCATGTGACTCGCCGTGGTAGTCACAATTTTGAATCGGAACCAATACAGTGGCTAACATGCCAGACCTTGCACATTCATGCGTGCGTTTTCGAACAAGGTCAAGCAATATGTATTGGAAATCAAGCAGGTTAGACGTGATGCATAAGTAGCTCAATATTGCATTTATTTCAGAACAAAATACATGTTTTTGCTAGTTTCCTGTCGATCAGAATGTTATGTCACTATACTTTTCAATTGAATACCGCTACTTCGATTCGTTGTGACGTCATAGCCTATAAGTACATGTATGCCGTCATCCAGCATGGTTGACATTTGTTATCCACACAGGTCCAAGATATGTGCATTATTTTAAATGTCACAACGTCTGTACAGAGGTATTTGTTTATTTTCTAATAAAGATATAGAGAATATTAGTATAGTGTCATTAACGTGAATAAATATCTGTCGAGGCTGAGAAATCAGGATGGGCGAGGCTTGCCGAGCACATCCTGATTTTGAGCCGAGTCAGATATTTATTCACGTTCATGACACTATAATAATATTCTATTTATCCCGTTAACCACATCAAAGTTGTTCAAATGTCTCTAAAAATGCATTTGTGGCCTCATAGGTTTGTCTTCTGAAGCGACAAGATTATCGTGTTACGTCATTCACATAATGACGTAACGTCATACATAATGACGTATCTACTAGACGTGAATGAGCAAAAAATTCACGTATACCATGTTTCACGGTTAGTAGGTGCGTAGTTGACGGGATAAATGTATAAATGTGGCTGTGACTGGATAAATTTGGTTTATGACATGTGTGACAAGTGCAGCCCCTGATCAAATAGCACACCCCTGTACTCAGCCTGATAACGATGTTTCGTTGATGGAATGGAGAACAGTGCAGATCCTGATCAGACCGTGCGGATGCACGGGCTGATCTGTATCTACACTGGTCTCAAAACCAATAAAGAGGAACAGCGGGTGTTTCATTGATGGAATGACGAAAGGTACAGACTATGATCAGACTGTGCGGATGCGCCGGCTGGTCTGTATCTACACAGGTTGTACCCCCATTTCTCCAGTCTCATAATAAATGTATGTGAAGTTGTAAAGGTCCTGAAAATAATTCAAATTATCCAACATGAAGCAATATTAGTGTCATGGTAACGGGTTGATAAGTAACTTACAATGGGGAGAAAGGGTGTAGTTTTGTTTCCCGATTAGCTCAGTCACGATGGTACGGTAAACCAGAGGTCCCGGTTTCGAGTCGCTCTGTTACATTTGGAGCCCAACGAGGGACCGTGACTGATTTGAATAATCGTTCCATGCAGATGATATGATATGATTGCCGTCCCACAAATAAGCGACGTTAGTTCAGTATAGCGATGGTATGGTAAGCCAGAGGTCCCGGGTTCTCGTCCCGGGCCGGTGCACATTTATTTGTATCGTCCTATACATGAATAACGTTTTCTCTGTGTATCACCGTTGATATAGTACGTTACGTGCACCTTGGGCCCGTTTCACTAACACATCTTAGTTTGTTCGAACTTAAGTTATAACTTATGACAAAAGTTATGACCGACTTAAGTCATTGCTTATTTGGTTTCGCAAAACAAACTTAAGACGGTCATAACAAGTCCGTCATAAGTTACAACTTACTTGTTGTTTGCTGCTTTGGTATGTGCCGCGCGGGTTCGCATCCCGCTCGGGGCTTTTCTTTTTTATGATGACTTTACTTTCCATTTATGTGTTTTGACATCTAAAATAACGGAATTGCAGGCCTAATGTTGAATATTATTCATTTTTAAAAATAATCTCATGTAGAATATAAATTTTATCTCAGTATTCCGACGCCATTGAATACATGTGGATATATTTATTGCGAACTAGTGAACCTTATACTGTAATATAAACTGGCATATGACAATAAACAGCAACAAAAGAAGTAATTAACAATGCTTTTATTTTTACATTCCAATTAAATGGTAGTTCGATCAATTTTAAATTTTACTTAGATTACCTCATTAACTAAAAAATCACGTTCCAGAGTCAGCAGAACACGTGTACTGTCATGTACAAGTGGATCCCACAGCGATGCAACACATTTGTTCTTTTCGTATCGCAGACGGACAGTTATCGGCTTCAAAATCTTCTAAAATCTTGATTTCTCAGCTTTATTTGTCAAATATAATAAACCAGTGTATGTAAATTACCTGTAGGTGATTTGGCTTGGAATGTGACAGTAATATACACCAAAAACAGTCATTATAATGTGTTTTTCATTTGGTTTTCATTGATATTGGCTTCCTGATAGACGATTAAGAAATTCGGAAAAGTGGCGCAACATCGCGAAGGTGTTCCAAAATTTGCCAAAATTTGCCAAAATTAGGCGTAAGTGTATTGTTTTGTATGGTACCAATACACGAGTACTCAGAAAACATTGTTTTTCCTTTCTTCCTGTGTCATAAAGCAAATTATTTGACTGACCGTTCCAAGCCTATACCCTTTTATCTGTCGACCATTCCAGAGCGGCATACATGTTGGTATAGTTTGAGTGATGAGTCTTTATATGTAGAATGGTTAGCTATAACACTATTTAGGGTAATGTTATGGAATTTTATGGACTTTTGTGCTTTTAATTCATTATCAATTAAAATTCTCCATAATTCTGTCACATGGTGGAGTTACACAGCTGCAGTGTGACAAACATTTGAGATACTTGCTCCAAACTTGGTACTGTATCAAGGAATAGAACCTAGTTTTGAATAGTGAATATTGTAGAATGATTTGTAGTGAGACTGGCACACTTATAGGTTAAAGGATATCAAATGGTGAGAAATCGCCCAGGGGGCAAACATAGTCTGGTATACAAAAATAGTGCGAGTGTCTTGAGGTTACAGACACCGTTTGCTTGCAACTCTTGATCCATTACTACCAGTTTCACTTGAGGAACATTTTGGGGTGCTTTTAACACGAGTTTTCAGCATATTTGTAGCATTTAAAAGAAATGACTGAACTTGATGGTCACGTGATATAGACAGAGTTTCCGTGGCCAAAACATGTAAACAATATTGGAGGATATGAAAAGGTTGAATTTTTCTTTCTTAGTAGTAAGTGAACCTATTGTTTACTTCATGCAGAACCAGTACAGACTGGCTACAGGTCATGTACACGTGGGTCCCACAGCATCCATACGAATAGTGAAAGTAGGAGAGACTGACCTTATTGGATGACATTCGGTTAAATTATATAGTAAAACTATTTGGAGGTGTCTAACCTTTATTAGTCGGAGGATTCCTAACATTGACAGCAGTGCCATCTGGCGTCATAATGAGGCACTATATCACCAATATTGCTTGCGACATTCGGCTTTTGGCTTTATGCTTACTGCGTGTGGATGTGTGCTTACTGCATGTGGCTTGATGCTTACTTCATGTGTACTTCCTTGCTGCTATCGGCCTTATGCTAAGTGCGAAGTGCTTTATTCTTACTTTTGCTTCACATTAGGACGTAACAATACTCGCAATGTAAATAAGACAAAAGAAGTCGTAATGAAGACAAATACCACAAAAATCAAGCCGATTTCAAATATCATAATTACGACAAATTACGAATGAACAACAAGGATAGAAGTAGCAATGGCATATACACACAAGCACCAGGACACATATAATTGTCATCAATACAAAGTACGAATGCAATAACACACATGGAAGTTGCATTTTCATCAGCAAGAAAGCATCAAGACAAATAGAATTATGGCGGATATTACATTCCATAACATTGGACCGTGTAGGCTTCGTCCAGATATAATTAAGTACAATGTAATATTATATAGGTTGTATATATGTTATATCGTCAATATATGTACATTGACAACATGTATTTAGTGCTAATCCTTTCCCAAATAGCATTACATGTGAATTTCTTGTTTTATTTTGACAATCTTAATTTAAATATGCGTGTACGCAGGAGGTATATAAATGTACGTATACATGTATGTTTCGTGTGAAACATTATACTTTAGTATGCCGAGAAAACCGATACGTGGGAGCTTCACCTGGGATAGAAGCTGGCACTGTATGCCACTGTTGATTGTTTCACATGATACAGATGCATGTGAAAGTGCAACAATTAATACATTAATACATGTACTTGATGTGTACAGGCTCGTATGGGCTAACACATGAAGTTAAACTAAATAAATTAAGACAAACCCAATCTGAAAATTTCGATGACCTATTAGTATCAGGCTGCAGATATACATATACGACAAGTGATTTCTCCCCCATCCAATGGGTATGTACTCGATCGGAACTGGCCCGGGAAAGTCTCTCTGGTATGGACTGCCTTATCGAGGATTAGTATTGGGAAATTAACGAGACGATATGTACAGACTCGTGTGGGCTTAATACATGAGGCTAAACTAAATAAATTAACGCAAACCCAATCTCCAAGCATAACATATTATAACTAGTATGACAACCAATCATTGCGACAATATATATAAATAGATGAACCTATGTAATAATAAATATACATATCACTGCCCACTCTGTACCATACACAATTCGGATGACACCATATGCATGGACTAGGACAACTTGCAACCTCTGCCCCCAACTCCCACTGACCAATAATGCTCTTCCAATACTGGCGACCGCACCCTATATATTTTTTCCACAGGTCGAGGTTAATGATGGCAGCCAATCGCCTCCTGTTTAACCCTTAATCGTACATGTTCTCTTCTTTTAACATATATGTTGTAGAACCAACTGGACATCGTTGCGGTGTGGCTGGGCGCCGGGAACGAGTGAGCGACGCGTGTCGGAGTGTAATAGCTGATGCCGTTATTTGGACCGTCAGTAAAGAGTCGGCATTGGTCCCCGGTAGCTGTTCGATCACAGCTCTTCGCCTCTACACCGACGTATGTGAAGTTGTCATTACTTGCCGGAGGAGGTGGTTTTCCCCGGGTACTCCGGTTTCCCCACCATTCATCTCACGGAGTAATGTAGTTTAGACCGGAATTGGCAGCCCGCATTACTCTGATTAAACAATATTGACTGTGATCTGCATCGTCTGAAATCAAACTTTAACATTCTGGACCATGACCGGCGGTATGGTACGTGACCATTTCCTTATCAATTCCACGAAACTATAAACTGGCAGAACAACTGCCAGCCTGATACTTGCACAAACACGCCACTCACTAATATATGGGCAATTACTATACCGCCGTGTATTATCTTCTCCTTTTCTTTCATCTTTATAATATGTGAAACACATTGTCGTTTAACCAAATAACAACAGATAGACGCCGCACCTCAACTCGAATAATAGCAACTCGTATATAGCGATAAGCAGCGAAACGACAGTAGCTGGGCCCGAAAACATATTACATCATACTTTGCATAACCCAATATCGATCATTCCCTGCCTGATATGTTTTGCCCTGACCAACCGTCAAATATCATCATCATATAGGATAACACTGTTACGGCTGAGTATCCATATATCACATGTACGGTTGTTAGAGCCCGGATGCGATACATACACACGGTGTTTGTGGACTGCAATCGGAATTATGCTATTTGTAGTCAAACAGTAAATTAGTACACATAATTATTGACGAACTTCATATAACAGAATGACGAAGACTATACATATTTCATGAATGAGTTGCGAAAGGAAATAAGTAGTACAGAATTACGAAACCATATAACACCTTCTTCTACATTGTCTGAATTAAATTGGATTTAGGATATTGAGCCAATGGTTTTATTCTTCATGTATTTATGTACAATTATGTTATTTATAGCATGTATTACATAATACAGAATTCACACACACATACACACCATTCATACATATCATACATCAATATCACAGATATAATACAATTTAGTCTGTTTATGCTTCACTATTGTCACACGTAATGATCATTGAAATTGGTATCTCCACATGGTAACACTATATATCAAAATACATGTAATTTAATCACGCATCTGCATGCATCGTAGACCGCTATCTCTAATATCCGCCACCTCTAATATCCAACTGTAGATAGGCGATGCATCTGTGTGCATCGTAGACCGCTATCTCTAATATCTGCCACCTTCCTGACTCTTCTATCGACTATATCTATGGATCCCGCTCTAACTACTCAAATGACCCCTGGATCGTCCATCCGCTGAAATTAAAGAACGAGCCCGATATCCCATCTGCTTCTCTACTAAACTCCATGCGACGCACAATATTCCACGCGTATACAATACAGAGTACCTATTTACTATCTAATTAAACATACCTGATCATCTTCCATCAGCATGAAATAATCCAATGAGATTTTATGTATTTCTCCCTCTCTCTCTCTGACCAAGCTGCCAGCTATGCCTATTCACACAACCATCTCTCACAAACATCCAACACGCACTGTTCTACCAGATTTAAACTCACTTGCAAACTACCCACAAGTACTAAAATAGCTCACTGACCACGGATTATCCTTGACCAGTAACAAAAGATTTCCCTTCAATCAAAATTGGTCATTTACCCCCAGGCCCCTGTTGTACCTTGTAAGCTAATCCTACAGCACCTATCTCCCATTCTCATTACATATATACTATTGCTGAATTATGATCCTCACCAGCCTAGATCGCTATATACATTTGTATTTCTCTGTGACATAACTCCCCTCCAATGGACAAAAGTGTACCACACTTTTGTTTCACTCACAGAGAATCTACAATACCCTTGTCTCGTATTACACTCTAAGACCATAGTTTCCCTAGCTATTTCTGTGCTAGCTCTAGTCAACTTCGATACGACTGAGATAGTCTGCCCCCACATTGCTTTTACCCGCGATTGCTTATATGGTGAACCTTGTCATTCCACACAATCTTATTTGCATTACCTTTCTCCTCATCTGTACTTACCATTTCAACTGCTCCTGCTATCACTGGTTCTTGGTCTTCGACTGGCCTCTCGTTGAATATCTTCAACATGTTTGCATGGAATATTTTCTCCTTTCCATTCATGTTTACAATGTAATCCATCTCATTCCTTACCTGTTTCACTGGGAACGGTCCTTTCCACTTCATCAGTAATTTGTTGTTGTTAGTAGGTAACAATATCAAGACCCGCTGCCCAACTTTGAACTTTCTATCTTTGGCCTTACTGTCAAAATACCTTTTGTAGTACTTAGCAGCATCTCGTAGGTTGTTCTGAGCTAATTGACAAGTGTCTTCCAACCTTTGTTTCAAGTCTATCACGTACTGGTAAGTTGTCTGAACCTCACTATTATTTGATCGTTTTGACCACAACTCTCTTAACACCGTCATTGGTCCACGAACAGTCCGACCATATAGCAACTCAAATGGTGAGAACCCAATACTCTCCTGTGGCACCTCTCTGTACGCGAACAACACTGCCCCTATATACTTATCCCAATCCTTTGGCCTCTCTGCGCTCATCTTACGTAGCATGCTCTTCAGTGTCCCGTTAAATTTCTCTACTAGACCGTTGCACTGCGGGTGATAAGGGGTTGTTGTTACCGATTGAATGCATAATAATCTATTTACCTCTTTCATCATACCTCCAGTGAACTGTGAACCTTTGTCTGATAGAACCTCCTGGGGGACACCTACACGACTAATCATATCTACCATGGCCTCTGCGACCCTCTCTGTTTCTATAGTAGGTAGTGCTACCGCCTCTGGATATCTTGTTGCATAATCGACCATAGTCAAAATGAAACGGTTACCTTTCTCTGTTGCTGGGAAGATGGGTCCTATGATATCTACTGCCACTCGCTTGAAGGGAGTGTCCATGAGTGGCATCCTGCATAGCTTTACCTTAGCAATTCTTCCCTTCGGTACTGTTAACTGACACGGCTTACATGACTGACAGAACCTTCTAATGTCAGTTTTACACCCTGGCCAATAAAACTCCGAAATGATCTATCAGTGGTCTCTTACGTGTTCCCAAGTGACCCGCCATCATTGTCTCGTGACCCAACTTCATTACCCCAGTCCTAAGTGTCTTTGGCACTACCAGCTGATAGTGTTTCTGTCCATCTCTACATTGGAACCGCCGATACAATGTGCCTTCTATATATGTCCAGCTGGTTTCACCTGATCTTGTTTGTTTCACGATTTTATTTTTTCCATTTTCTCTACATTTGTCTAACGTTTCATCCTTACCTTGTAACTCTCTAATCTCTTCTGGCCTTTTGTTCAGACCTACAATCTCTGGTACTTTCAACTGAGGATATTCCCTCTGCGCCTTATTGTTCTGTCCTCTAATAACTACAGCCTATGTTACTGCTTTCAATTCCTGTATATTTACATTCTCACCTATTTCTGGAACTCTACTTGCTGTTGTCTCTACTGCTGTAGGGACTTTACCCACTATCAAGTCGCAAAGAGGACTATCCATGACCCAAGCCTCCACCGTGCCCTGTAAGTATGGAGTATCTATGTGAATTCTAGCAACTGGAACCACAATGCTTTGTCCATTTATCATTCTACATTCCACCTTCTTGTCTAACATCTGATCGTCGTAGACTAGTTCCCGTTTCACTACAATGCCATTACAACCCGAATCTGACAACACATTCACTAATCTCCCATTGACCAATCCAGGCTTAATCACTAGACCTCCCATGGTATGGCCACTAGCTATCCCTCCTAAGATACCTCGAGCTAAGATACATCATGCTCCCATTGCACCACCTCGACCTCCTCTTCGACTATAGTCCCGATACTGACCTCTGCCTCGCTGTGATCCATTTTCCCATCCACGACCTCGTGACATTCGCCCATTACCTCTTCCCCGACCTTTTACCGGTGGTTCAAAACCATTCCCACGACCTCTTGATGGCGTTTCGAAATTATCGAATGACTGGTAATACTCACCTACTTCATGACCCATGACTGATGCACCCCTGTGTCGTCCTGGACAATCTCGTGCAATGTGACCGTTACGTCCGCATGCAAAGCATAATATGTCACTCGGTCTACCTGTAGTCCGGTTCGTCTGTGATGTCTGACTATCTCTATTTGTACTTACCCTTTGGTTATCGTGACCCCGTGATCCTCTTGACACAACGTTGAAAGCCCCACCTCTTATCAGCATATCGGTCCGCCTGTCTCGTCATGTCACAAAAACTTTGTATATCACGTTCTTTCAGAAAAGTTGCTAAGTCCTCACCACATGTTTGTAGGAACTGATCCCGTAACAAGAAATCCTGTAATTTGTCAAAACTGTGCTCTACTTTACCCAAGTCTAACCATTTTGTATGGTAGCTCTTCAACCTCTCCCCAAACTGCTCAAAAGTCTCCCCTCTCTCTGGTTTACTTTCTTTCACCTTCTTCCGTAATGCTCCCTCGGTCACCTCAAACCTTGTCAGTAGGGCTGCTGTTAAACTGTCATAACTTAGAGACTGTTCTGAGGGAAGCCTGGCGTAAACCTCAAGTGCCTTACCTTTTAGTAATGAACTCAGTTGTATTCCCCATATATCTCTGTTCCACTTCTCTAACTCTGCATATTTTTCAAACCGATACAGATAAGCATCAATACTATCTTTGGTTTCCTCAAAATATGGAAGCTTGGGACCCTTAATTCTGCATTTTTCTATCGACATTTGGTTCCCACCCTCAGGTAATCCCATTTCGGCTTTGGCTAATTCTATATCCCTCTTATTGTGTAACTCTGCATTCTACAGTCATACTGAAACTTTTCCATAGACAACTGCAACTCTATCTTTACTTTTTCTAATACTCGATCACGTTCTTCCTTTTCTGCTGTTCTAGCTAATTTTTCTAACTCTAGTTTCTCCTTGGCTGATTGCATATGTGCCTCTCTGTCAGCTTTATCCTGTTCTAGATTACATAATCTCTCTAACCGTTCTACTTCTCTACCCTCTTTCTCTATCTCGAACTGCGCTAGCTTTACAACCCGCTCAGCGTCTACTGCAGCTAATCGTACCCTCTCGTCTGCTTGTAACCTTAACTTTTCGTCGTCTAACTTAGCTACTCTCTCCTCCTTCTCTGCCTGTAACTAAGCTAACTTTAACCTTTCTTCTACTTCCCTTGCCTCTTTATCTGCTTCTCTCGTCTCCAATCTAATCTGCCTCTCTCTAGCATGTTCCTCTTTAATAAATGTCAGTAGTGCTTCACCTTCCATACCTAATCATTTACCCACTGCAGACAACTCCTGGATAGACGACATGGTCGCTGGCAACTATTTCTATACTAGATTAGATGTCACTTTCAAAAATTGATCACACACTATGGTCACGATGACAGAGTTGTTGTGTGAAGAAAAAGCAGTGGTATGCTGTTTCACCGTGACGTGTGATCAGTGACACTGGATATCAATCCAGTTGTGTGTGTTTGCTTTAGCTACGTGACTATTCAACCTAACTATCTACCCTCAGATTTGACTAGATACCAAACACACCCGAAAGCCCACATGTAACCCGCTACTTATAATAGCCTTGATATACGTATCTAACCGAGAACTACCCCACTTCTGACACCAATGTTTGAGCCCGGATGCGATACATACACTCGGTGTTTGTGGACTGCAATCGGAATTATGCTATTTGTAGTCAAACAGTAAATTTGTACACATAATTATTCACGAACTTCATATAACAGAATGACGAAGACTATACATATTTCATGAATGAGTTGCGAAGGGAAATAAGTAGTACAGAATTACGAAAGCCAATGGTTTTCTTCTTCATGTATTTATGTACAATTATGTTATTTACAGCATGTATTACATAATACAGAATTCACACACACATACACACCATTCATACATATCATACATCAATATCACATATAGAATACAATTTAGTATGTTTGTGCTTCACTTTTGTCACACGTAATGATCATTGAAATTGGTATTTCCACATGGTAACACTATATATCAAAATACATGTAATTTAATCACGCACAAGTCACAGTTCCTTTGAATGTTTGATATACGTTAAATTGTACCCAAAGTGACCCCCTTACTACTATCACCACCTATCACCACCGTTAAATGTCCCACATACGTCCCAGTCCACGTCCGAAGTAAATGTTTTACATACATGTGCTTCAATGACTGAAGTATAAGTATACCCCAGCAGTCCCCAATATTTAGTTCACTGCTGTCTACTTATATCGCCGCTGACGTCACTATAATGCCGTTCTTCGCGAGAGTCACGTCAGGAAACCTCAATAAATATATCCCACTGTAGATAGGCGATGCATCTGCATGCATCGTAGACCGCTATCTCTAATATCCGCCACCTCTAATATCCAACTGTAGATAGGCGATGCATCTGCGTGCATCGTAGACCGCTATCTCTAATATCTGCCACCTTCCTGACTCTTCTATCGACTATATATATGGATCCCGCTCTAACTACTCAAATGACCCCTGGATCGTCCATCCGCTGAAATTAAAGAACGAGCCCGATATCCCATCTGCCTCTCTACTAAACTCCATGCGACGCACAATATTCCACGCGTATACAATACAGAGTACCTATTTACTATCTAATTAAACATACCTGATCATCTTCCATCAGCATGAAATAATCCAATGAGATTTTATGTATTTCTCCCTCTCTCTCTGACCAAGCTGCCAGATATGCCTATTCACACAACCATCTCTCACAAACATCCAACACGCACTGTTCTACCAGATTTAAACTCACTTGCAAACTACCCACAAGTACTAAAATAGCTCACTGACCACGGATTATCCTTGACCAGTAACAAAAGATTTCCCTTCAATCAAAATTGGTCATTTACCCCCAGGCCCCTGTTTTACCTTGTAAGCTAATCCTACAGCACCTATCTCCCATTCTCATTACATATATACTATTGCTGAATTATGATCCTCACCAGCCTAGATCGCTATATACATTTGTATTTCTCTGTGACAACGGTCTTACATACCGGCTTCGTGCGACAGGAGAATGAAGTAGCTAGGTTAAATTAACCGTCTCATTGCCTCCTTCATTTAATGCAAATATTTCGAGTGTATGGCAGATATTAGTAAATTCGGAAACAAACGGGCCAACGGTTATTGGCCTGCCATTGTTGGGCTCAAATGCCCGGGTTTGGAAGGTCCTCGAGTCATTCCTACCCTTAAATATAAGATAATACGAAAATCTAGGTATTAAGTAGATAGTATAAATAGGCCAGCATAGGTCTGGGAAGTTTCAGGGAATATTGAACGAAGGGGGATTACTCGTATTTCAGTTTATGCGACAGGAAGCCTTCGGTATTGGTACATGTACATGCATATTCCAGATTATCTAGCCGTCAACGTGTTTTTATCCCGTCAACACAGTGCGTATGTGCCGTGAAACACGGTGCCGTGAAACATTTTTGATATCCAGTCAACACAATTTTTGCATTTTACAGCCATTTGTAGGTGTTGACGGGATAAATAGAATAGTAGGTTAGTGCCGTGAATGGGAAAAAATATCTGGCGCGGCACGGAAACGGGATGTGCTCGGCAGAGCCTCGCCCATCCCGTTTCCTGAGCCTTGCCAGATATTTTTTCCCATTCACGGCACTAACCTACTATTCTCTATATATTGGTATGCTAATCACTTGACTCTAGTTCAATTAAGGAATACAACCATGGGATGTTGCGCTTACTGTAGTATGAACAACATTTGGTCTGTTTAAAGTCCGAAACGTGATTTCCGCCCAGAAACGTGATTTCGAATCGCTATACTAGTATGTGATTGACGGTGTGACACGAAGTGAACGCGTGTGTGGGCGGTAATATGCTTTGCGTCTCGTGAAATGATGACAACAAGACGTAACATCAGTTCTAAACATAGCGGCTGAACATTTAATGATGAATTTAATAGATATTGGAGAAAAAATGTCGCAATATGGGATTAATTGAGAAACTTGAGTAAACAATAAATACGGTTAGATGGCACATCGTTTGCATCTTGAGGTGTAAGTCATATGGAAGGTAGCATACAAAAAGCTTAAACACTATGTTCCAGGCGGTAATGAGTCGTTTTCGTGAAAGGTCTATAAATACATTAAATATACCTAAAAGTATCAATAAGTGGGAAAAAATCAGTTGACAACATTTTTCTACTCCCTGTTAGAACACAATACAAGATGCTCATATTTTTAATGGGTCCGTACTCGGACCCACTCGAGACAACGGACTCTCACGAAACAGTCAACCGATTTATATAATTTCCGCCAATTGCAGAAGTTAGGAAAATGTTAGCCTTCCGCAACGATATATTCCACGATGCGCTATATCAACATATTTTCGAGCTACAGATTATTATGTCCAACAAATTTCCTCATTTATCTTAAGTCGTAATACTTCGGTAACATATTTCTGGCCAATGCTACTATATGACAGCGCAAACGTCTGTTTCAAACTACACTTTTACGTCGTCTGGGCAACAGTTTGCATCCAAACAACATTGTTTCCAATCGAACAGTTGATCAAACCTACATTTATACCAGTTCAATGCGTCAGGACAGACAATTCAATCGCACCAACATTTCCATTATTTCTTGGGAAGCCATATTGTCTAATTGTTGATAGGTTTTCCCGATGACGTCATTGCTAAGCCTATGATTGGTTGAGATTCGTGGAGTGTCACGCGTAAACGTCATGTTACACTGGTTACCAGCCAGTCACCTGTTTACCTTGTATGCGAAGCTATGAAACGGTACCAGCTAACGCGTCACCGGGAAAGTCAAAGAAATAAATGTGCCCGATGTCTTCTTACTAGAGACAAATGCGGAACTTTGTTGGAACAAAATAATCCATAGCACAAAAATGCGTTGACATAGCGCATCGGAGAATACATCATTGCGGAGGGTTAACATTTGCCTAACTTCTGCAATTGGCGGAAATGATATAATTCGGTTGACTGTTTTGTGAGAGTCCGTTGTCTCGAGGCCGTCCGAGTACGGCCCATAACAAACATAGGAACCTTGGTAATGTGTTATAACAGGCAGTACAAAATAAGTTTAACTTACTTTCTTTTCATTTATTGATACTTTTAGGTATATTTAATGTATGTATAGGCCTTGGTATGACTTCAACCTGTGATCAAACGTGCTTCAAAATCATGTTTGATACGTGGGTGGATGAGGTAGACGATTGCATTGGTGTAGATGTGTACGGAGCCCCTCAGGGGACGTAGAATTATTTTTTATATTGATTCGTTCCCACGAAAAAATTCGTTCCCTCAATTTAACAATTCGTTCCCACGAATTAACAATTCGTTCCCTCAATTTAACAATTCGTTCCCACGGGAACGGATTGTTAATTCTTGGGAACGAATTGTTATATCGTGAGAATTAATTGTTGATTCGAGGGAACGAATTGTTAAATTGAGGGAACAAATTGTCATTTCGTGTGAAATGAATTGTTAATTCGAGGGAACGAATTGTTATATCGTGGGAACGAATTGTTTATTTCGAGCGAACGAATTATTAAATTTCGTGGGAACTAATTAATAAAAAAAATCCATGTCCCCTGACGGGGCTCCGTAGATGTAGCCTATTTTGAGAACAAATAATATAAGTCATGGGGACTAAATTATGTGGAATCATGAATATGCGCATACAAAATAACTACCGGTAGTTCACTACTGTCTGTTCCATGTTTTTCTGCCTCGGACTTTAGGCTATTAAGCAAATTAAATAAAAACAATTTTTTAATTGTAAGCTGTTTTTCATCAGTAACAAAAATGTCACCCTCCCAAAAAGATTAATTGATGACATTCCATCAAATATTGATTGTATTGCTATGGGAATTTAAAATGAAGCTAAACATAGATTAATTTTTCATTTGTGGACCGATTTTCAAAATTTAACTTTTGTTTTCTTATTCTCAATAAATCAATATTTGATGGAATTTAATCCAATAAAAACAATTGGGAAAGGTGACTTTTTGGTTGTTGCTGAAATAGTACTTACATTTAAGTAATTTTTAGATTTAATATATCGTCGGCAGCAAAACGTGGAGTACTTATTCACATATTTCCCTTGTTAGGCCTTGCCAATTTTCAGATTTCACTGAGTGAATATGTCTATGGGGATTAACATGGGAGCATTTTTAGAATTTCAGAAATACTGGACCGATTTTCAAAATTTAGCTTTTGTTGTCTTAGTTAGATCATTTCCAAGCTATCTAGCCAGGTTTCAGAGTCAATTTCCAAAATGTTTCGTTTTTTTCTTGCTCCACCCCCAGCTCCTCCACCTCGTTTTCCCCCATGTTAAATTCCCATGGACAAATCAATTTTTCATAATAAAATCAAGATTTGACCAAATTTCACGAAATAAAAAGAAGGCTCATTCTTAAATTTTTATAAAATTTAATATTATCGAAAGGAATATTGTTTATATGGCCGTATATTTGGGCAGGTTTCGTGAAACAGACAACTAGTAGTTTGAGTCATAATTATAACGATACAACAAACATTAATTACTAGCCATCTATTGCAGAAAAACTAGCGTTTCAGTATCTTAAACATTTAATCCATTTTTCTCAGGCTACGCATAATGTATACTTGTGTTCAGAATACAACACAAATCTATAATTGTAATACAGTGAAACCTCTCTAAACCGGACACCCTGGGAGGTCCCCAGTACAGTGGAACCTCTCTAAACCGGAGAAAAGTCAAACCAGCGTACAGTGTATGCAATTTAACCCTTCCTACGCTGTTGACGGAAATTGCCGTCTGCTGTTTTTCATTTTTGCTTTAATTCTTAACAAAAAACTGGTTTTGACAGCACATGAGAATCGTCTCCACTGGAGACGATTCTCATGTGCTGTCAAAACCAGATTTTTGTCGAGAAATATTGAAAATAAAACATTTCCAGCAGACGACAACATTTAATTCAGCGTTGTAAGGGTTAACCACCTCTGTGCCACGGGGCCGCAAGTTTTCCAACTGGGCCGATATATCTGCGTAACTTTATGAAAAACAGCCTGTCACATTTCACGCTTTATTTGATTGCGGTGTATCTGCACATACAGCGGAACCTCTCTAAACCGGACACCTTGGGAGGTCCCCAGTGGAACCTCTCTAAACCGGACACCCTGGGAGGTCCCCAGTGGAACCTCTCTAAACCGGACACCCTGGGAGGTCCACAGTGTAACCTCTCTAAACCGGACACCCTGGGAGGTCCCCAGTGGAACCTCTCTAAACCGGACATCCTGGGAGGTCCCCAGTGAACCTCTCTAAACCGGACACCCTGGGAGGTCCCCAGGGTGTCCGGTTTAGAGATGTTCCACTGTAAATCAGGCATACAACCATTCTGGGACATAATTATGTCTTTTGCAATCCTGATTATACATTATTATCTGAGATGCGTTACCAAGAAATCTCTCAAAATGAGATCACATATATATTATTGGTGTCTGGTTTAGAGAGGTTCCATTGGAGTTTTAATTTGTATCATAATTGTCTCCGCATATATGAGACCCAGTGCCTTTAAATGTAATTACAGTAATAATTGTAATTATCCGCCATTCCCAAGTATCGCATTTGTCTTCATGTCGTGTTAAAGGTACATGCCCACTCAGTAGGCACAAACTGTTCTTTATAGGAATTAAATAAGTGTATAATCATGATAATTGTGTCCCTATTCCACCAGTTCTAAAAATTACGAGTGACCGCTGTACAGATGTAATCATTTAGTAATATTTAGTTTAGTAATAGTGACTCGCGGTGGTTATTTTCATATGCAAATGAGGCATGATATTGTTTTCATTATTTATGCTAATTAAATGCGTCACCTGAAAAAATGATATGTTCGACAGATTATAAAATATGATAATTGTACATCAAAACATATATACAGAGAATAAATAGTAATGTCCGTTAACATTTTAAGGAAACATGGTTATCGCCCCTGAGATCAATGTGGAAATTTACGTCTGATATAACATGTATCAAAATGCCAATCAATTCATGGGATAATGGTGAATTAATTAATTTGGTACATTATATAAGTTAGATCGGAAGATTTTCGGGTGTGCGAAGTCATGTACACTTCCATGTGTTTTCAAATTGATTCACGTAGTACAACAACAATGGCGCGTCCTTAAGCTCGCGTGAACTGTCCGACATGTGACACACATATTGAGTGTCATATCTGTCAAAATACAAACAAAGGCGAACATTATTTGTATATTTGTTTATGATAATTATCAAAATATATGTAAAGTGTGCGAAGCCACGTACACTGACTATATAGTTTTGTCCGTAAATATTCTGTTCTTATTTTGGGATTTTCCTTCTTCCCCACACATGAAATATGGGATTTGACCCTGTTAACCGGCCTAACATAAATTTAGCTGATGATAAGCCATTAAACATCATTATATAAATAAATAATACGTATTAGTTATCTTGTGGAGCTAACTTTGTTTCAGTACTTGCAGTACTTTGAGTTATTTCTAGAAAGTTGGTCAAATATTGATTTTATATGTCGAAATAGAAGTTTTGTATGGGGATTTAACGTGGGGGAAAAGAGCAGGAGAGCTGCATTAAGAGTCTATGAAGATTTCTATGGGAATTTAACATGGAGAAATTTATTTTTTTCGTAATAACATAAATATTGGATACATTTTCACGAAATAAAAAGAAGACTCTATCTTATTTTTTTCTTCTAAAATTTACTATTATCGGGACAAATATGGTTTTTGCATTGTTTATATAGCCGTAACATTGGGCAAGTTTCGTGAAACAGACAGTAACTCTCATATTTCACGTTTCAACTTTACATACGCCAACAGCTTGTGAGAGAGCTCCGTGTCAGCTGACGATTGCCGTCAGTACTCAGTCCGAGTGTGTTAGTGACCATTTATCATATTCACTATTCCAGCCAGTTCCCCCAAACAGTTACGAACAGTTTTGAATACATTTGACAGGAAATTGTTCTGAAATGTTTGGGGATCTGGCTGAAAAGATCAGGAAGGACACGCAGCCTATGATATTGCACACTTTGCGCGGTGCGAGCACTTTATTTCAACAACATTTGAAGAATAATAAGAAAGGTATGATAAACATAATACCTGATTCGAGGTAAAATCTATGGATGCGTCCTGGTGCCAATGTTAAGATATTTATTTATCCTAATTACGAGATACTAAGTCCTAATTAGGACATAGTAACTCCTAATTAGGAGACACTAAGTCCTTATTAGGAGATACTAACTCATAGTTCGGAGATATTATTTCCTAATTAGGAGTTAATATTTCCTAATTAGAACTTATTATCTCCTAATTAGTATCTCCTAATTAGGACTTAGTATCGCCTCCTTATGATTTACTATCTTTGTCAATGCTAAGCATGTTTTATCTCCTAATTATGATACTAACTCCTAATTAGGAAATTGTAAGTCCTAATTGCTGTGAGAAACATTACACTAGATTCCCGATGACGATGAGGGATCGTAGCTAGTTATTTCCCTCTGAATGTATTTATAGAAACCCGGTCCAAATTATATATTTTATGGCCTAATTGCTTGTAATAAAACCAAATATCACATGATATGATTTGTTGTGTGAAGAAGCCATTATAGTGTTTAATGTAGTCCCAGGGCCGTAACCAGAGGTAATACCCAGACGAGGCGAACCAAGTCCCGATATGGGAGCCAGGGAGCATTCTCCCCGCCACCACCCCGAATGGTATTTGAGGGGGGAATATAGTGTTACCGGCGTCCGTACGTCTCATTTGATGTAGCCTCTTCATGTTTCACACATGCGTTCCTCTGACGGTCCTCCACCATGCTGTCATAAATCCACGATCCTTGGGCTCCCGCTAAAGCCAAGGCCACATACTTACAATGTAGTGCATTCAAAACCTTAACGCTCTGGTAAATTTCTTGCAATTTCTTTTTCATTGCACAGATCTGCTTGATACTTCACACAAACACATTGCTCTAATGGTCCTCTACCGCCATGTGGCACGATATGTCACATATGCGTTCCTCTGATGGTCTTCCATCATGCTGTGATAAATCCACGATCCTCGGGCCCCCGCAAAACCCAAGGACAAGGTCACATACTTAGTGCGTTCGAACCTTAACGCTCAGCGAAATGTCTTATCATTTCTGTTTCTTTGCACTGATGTGCTTGATATTCACACACGTATTGCTCTAATGTTCCTCTAATGCCCTGTGACAAATCCACGATCGTCCCGCTCCCGCTAAGCCCAAGGTCAAGGTCACATACGTGTTGCGTTCAAAACCTTAACGTTCGGGTAAATGTCCTATAATTTCTGTTTCCTTGCACGGATCTGCTTGATATTTCACACACGCATTGCTCTAATGATCCTCTACCACCCTATGACAGATCCACGATATTCCTACCCCCGCCAAGCCCACGGTCAATGTCATATAAATTGCGTTCGAAACCTTATAAAACGCTCGGGTATATATCCTATAAGCTCTGTTACCTTACATGGATCTGCTTGATAACTCACACCCACACATCGAGCTGATGGTCTGCTTTCATGCTTCGCAAATCCACGCTTCTCTGGCTCGCTGTGTTTGCAAATGTGACTCGATTTCTATGGCTGCCATCTGGGATATTCGTGAGCTGACCGCGAATTTTGAACATTTTAGTAGTGGGAAGTGAAACGGGCCCCTGTACTGTTTGCATAAACTGCTACAGCAGGCTGTCGAGTTCAAAGGATTAAATAACAATGAAATCCGTTACATCAATTACACACTCAAATCGCGCCAGATATTTTTTCCCATTCACGGCACTAACCTACTATTCTATTTATCCCGTCAACACCTAAAAATGGGTTTAAAAGGCAAAAATAGTATTGACTGGATATCAAAAATGTTTCACGGCACAGTGTTTCACGGCACATGCGCACTGTGCTGACGGGATACATGTGTAACGATGGATATACATGTATTGGTCAAGTGACAAACAGACAGTTATGATTGGAACATTAAAGCACCATAACATACACAAATATATATCGGTATATGCATTATACAAGTGCCCAAAAGCCGTGCATCACATGATTACATCACAAGAGGCAGAGTACATTAGTAGCGTTATTACTATTGACACGGAGAGGACACGGGACGCCTACAGATACATTTACAAGACTGGAGCCGTTTCATTAAACTTCGTACGACTAAAATGTTTGTAAGTGCAGAATTAGCATAGTCTGTAAATTTCAATAATTGTTTACAAGAACACATTGTTAATGTGAAATTTACTGACTATCATAAGTTTGCACTTACGAACATTTTAGTCGTGTGAAGTTTAGTGAAACGGTCCCCTGATCTGTTGTTTGGTTGTCACTCATGGCACTGTATTATTACACGAGTTTACTGACTGAAGAAGCGATGCTATGCCGACGAGGTTAACAAATGGCATATTGAATCATCTCTCATGTACAATCCTCTTTAAATCAACACAAATATTGTATTATAGTTATTTCATAAGCACAACATCATACATGCATTGATACCAACAAGGTGTCTGAAGCGTTCTCATTTGCATGTTTATTCTTCTAGCCTGTTGTGATTTTGAATACACACAATTTATTAGTACACTACAAAAGTGTGTAAATAAATGGGAATAAGAATTTCGCGTCCGTTAACATATTTTGTCAACCTATATACTTTAGTTGAACACGAGCATGTACGTGGCAACAATTTGGATTGGTCATCAGGAGTAAGCTGCAATAATTCGTCTCCGATATGTTACATGTATCTCCAGTATGTTACATGTATCTCCGATATGTTACATGTATCTCCGATATGTTACATGTATCTCCGGTATTATCTCCGGTATGTTACACGTATCTCTGATATGTTACATGTATCTCCGGTATGTTACATGTATCTCCGATAATTATGTTACATGTATCTCCGGTATGTTACATGTATCTCCGGTATGTTACATGTATCTCCGATAATTATGTTACATGTATCTCCGATATGTTACATGTATCTCCGGTATGTTACATGTATCTCCGGTATGTTACATGTATCTCCGGTATGTTACATGTATCTCCGGTATGTTACATGTATCTCCGGTACATGTATCTCCGGTATGTTACATGTATCTCCGGTATGTTACATGTATCTCCGGTATGTTACATGTATCTCCGGTATGTTACATGTATCTCCGATATGTTACATGTATCTCCGGTATGTTACATGTATCTCCGGTATGTTGCATGTATCTCCGATATGTTACATGTATCTCCGGTATGTTACATGTCTCCGTATGTTACATGTATCTCCGGTATGTTACATGTATCTCCGATATGTTACATGTATCTCCGGTATGTTACATTACATGTATCTCCGATATGTTACATGTATCTCCGGTATGTTACATGTATCTCCGGTATGTTACATGTATCTCCGGTATGTTACATGTATCTCCGGTATGTTACACGTATCTCCGGTATGTTACATGTATCTCCGGTATGTTACATGTATCTCCGGTATGTTACACGTATCTCCGGTATGTTACATGTGTCTCTCGCGAGAGGTATGCTCATTTTGTTTTCTTTCTAATTTTCTTTCTAGGTTCGTGCCCATGTACGAGGAGAAAATCTGCGAGTCTTACACATATGCAGCCTATGCTCAATAAATGTAACTCCATCAATTAAATTTCCAGACAATCCTAAATTTGCACTTACGAACATTTTAGTCGTACGAAATTTATTGAAACGGAGGTACCCTGGTCTCACATCATATAAGCCCAATTTCTCCAGTCAGAGCAACAGTTTATGTTATTTACATGTACATGTCATTAACATAGGTATTCTGAATACAAACTATGTTCTAATGCACTCTATAAATATCACGCAATCTGATTGGCTGATGGTCATACATTAGAGGTATATCATTGTTAATGAACGGTAGCAAATTATTTCAATATGTATTCCTACGTCAGTAGTAAAGGAGTACGTTATAAATAGGTTAACCGCATTGTAATTTTTAACTTTGCGGCGTATATCAGAAAATGACAGGTCGGAAAACATGTTTAATGGCTCCGCTAGCGCGTCGCCATTAAACAGATTTTCCGACCTATCATTTTCTGATATAAACCGCATATTTGAAAATTACAATACAGTTAACCCTATAATCATACATGTATGTACATACAATAATAAGCAGAAGCACTACGCTTTTCTGTACATGAAACATTGTGTTGCAAGCGAAACAAACAGATTAGCTACGAATACAACATACACCATCGTTCAAATAATTAATATAGGTTTAATTAGTCAATCTGTCAATATACTAAGTTCTAATTATGTTTAGCAACGAGCAGAAAGTTGGGGTAAAATGTCATGAAATGCCTAAAACCGTCATTAAGGCCTCTAGCAATTGATCTTTAGTGGCAGTTTTGGGTGCTCATGACAAATATTATGTCTCTGACTTTCTGCTGGTTTTTAAACATAATTAACTAATTATATGACTTTTTCACACACAATTTACAAACACGAACACACTACAAGTATATATAAAAGAGAATATAAACATAATTAATCACGCCATAGTACGACAATAACATGTGGAATTTGCTCGCCTGCGTTAATCTTGCCCCGATGTCAACTTTTTCTCACCACACAATCAAGCAGCTCAGGCTCAGCCAATCAAGCTGCTTGATTTCAGGTATGTTGACATGATTAGCACTGGCGGAAGAAATATGTCTGATTAGGATATGCACTGTTCGCCATTCCATCAATGAAACACACATCATGCTTCTAACAAGCAATATACGTGTAGATCGTTATCAGGCTACGTGAGTGTAATCAATGTATTTTATCAGCAGGTCACATACATGTATCATATAAGCCCAATTTCTCCAGTCAAAGCAACATTTTATGTTATTTCCATTGTCCTATTTTCGAGCTCAACTGAGTGGAGCGATTATGCTAGGGGGTCCGGGGGTGGGGAATTTGAAATCTAGATGTCCGGAAATGCACTTTCCTGTGTTTACGGCATTTAAATTCAGACTCCAACTGGTGGTAAACTGTGATCTATGTAAATTCCGTGGCTAAATGGGGGAGGGGAGGGGTGGGGTGGGGGTTGCATCACCGGAATCCCCCTCCAGATCTGCCTCTGCGAATACACAACATGTATAACAGAAACAATATGCTTTACTGTACATGTAACATATTTAGTAGCAAACGAAACAATCCGATTAATTACGAAAAAACTAACAATATCAAATAATTAAAATAGGTTTAATTAGTAAATATTTCAATATACTAAGTTCTATATATTTTTAATAGCAACGAGCAGACAGTTGGGGTAAAATGCTATGAAAACCCCCCCATTGAAGGCCTCTAGTAATTGATATTTAGTGGCAGTTTTGTGTGTTCGTGGCATTTATTGTTTCTCCGACTTTCTGCTGGCTTTTAACCCTTTGAACCCGACAACCAGTTATAGTGGTATTTGCAAACAGTGCAGATCCAGATGAGCCGGCTCATCTTGATCTGCACCTGTTGCAAGTAATTTTCATATTTTTAAAACAAAAACACCCCCTTTTCGTTCATGGACTAGTCTGAAAAACATTTTTTGGTTGCAAATTAACCTATAAAAATCCATTCCAGTTACCTAGGGGTGAAAGGGTTAAACATAATTAGGCAAATTGTAACCATTTGTTCCATCCGGGCTACTCGTTGTCATTAGTGATACCAATAAAATATATTTAGAAAGTGTCGGTCTTCAGACGTCTGCCGAGGTGCATTAACCCTTCCACCCCTAAGTAACTGGAATTGCTTTTGATATGTTAATTTTTCAGCCAATCCAATCATCACAACTAATTTTCAGACTAGTCTATTTATAAAAAGAGTGTATTTTTTGTTCTCAAAAATATGAAAATTACATTCAAAAAGTGCAGATCCTGATGAGACGGCTTTTTACAAGCCGGCTCATCTGGATCTGCACTGTTTACATAAACCGCTATAGCGGGCTTTCGGGTTCAAAGAATTAAATGGCTGATGACTTTCATAAATAACATATCAAATGGAAACGAGTTGAGATTTGAGATCACATGTTTATCAACTTCAAATGAGCAGAACACTTGAAGAAAGTCGAATTGACGAATTTTAGTGAGCAGACGTCATTGACCAGTTTAGCATCTAGTTGAAAATGTTCACAGAGCAATACAATTACTATAAATATGCCACAGTGTAGGTTTCTGTTCTTTTTAGACCTCCATATTGTTGTGTAATTCCTTTTGTAAAACCCCCTGCCTGATGTTCCTTGTTTGTTTTGTTGGTGCGCATGCGCCGCGTTTAGTTGACAATGTACTTGTTTTCTGGTGAATTGCGTTCATTGCGCTGAAAAGTTTATATCGGAGAATAAACGAGTATCTGTCAAGACTACACACTCGGTTTGGGTGTATCACTTCCAATGATATACAGATATTACAATATATATCACCATGCAGGAGCTCATTCTAACAATTGGAGTAGTTTTACTGATGTTTCTAATGAAGTTTAAATCACGATGACATCAACGTCACAACATTAGCATTGCGTTTTCAAAACGTGTTCATTTTTGTTCATTTGACTTAAATAAATATGGTGATTCTATTACTAGGTAATCAAATTAACTCCAGATCGTTACGACATGTGCATCATATCATGTGCATAAAATGGTTTACAACACGGCATAAACATTGTTTTATGTGTCACATAATTTACATAGTCATGAAATTTTCGACAACAACACAATGTTCATTCCAACTGAGATAAAAATATTTCTGCAGTTTCGTACATTTATGTTCCTGAATATGTAGCTTTTTTTTCAACAAAAACATAATTCCTTTCTTTAATGGTGTATCGTATAACGATGTACATGTATATACAATGTACTAATTATATGACTTTGTACACACACAGTTTACAAACACAAACATACTACATGCATATAAAGAGAAAATAACATAATGAATCACGCCATTTCATGACAATAACATGTGGAATTTTCTCGTGTTCTATAAAAGTAGAATTTACTGGAATGTGTACACAACGGCCTGCGTTAATCTTGCACCGATGTCAATGTTTTTAAGCATCTAATGGCCATTTCAAGCAACTTTAATAGCTGAGCATGAGCTGCAGAACAGCTCAGGCTCAGCCATTAAAGCTGCTTGATTTCCAGTACGATATTACAGTACTCAGACAGTTTGACTGGTCGATACCGAGCACAAGAGCTCAGTCTAGGCCAATCAAATTTCCTGATTCCCATGATTATAACATTTTCTTGACACGTCATCGAAAGCAGTACTCGAAAACCAATAAGTTTTATAATTTCATCGGGCTATATCCGGGTTCTCAATCCGCACTACACCAATGAAACCCATGTAATTTCTTCATATCCATCGTTGTCCTTACCACCACCCTCCTTGGTCGCCATTTCTTCATAGGCGGGCGGTGCGATGTAGGAGTACTCCCCGCCGTTCATGTTGTCGTAAGACGGGGGATGGATGGGTGGGGTATATGCGGGTAGCGTCATGTCGGGCGTTCCGTACACCGAGTAGATGTTGTTGTCAAACGCGTCATTATGTCCAAGTTGTCTTGGTGCGCGAGCCTGCGCAATAGTGTTGTTGCCCAATACCGATGGCTGGTTATTGTGTTTCTATAAATAGATGAAGAAATACAACAGATATCACACCTAGTCTTAACGGGTGCATATCGAGCAAAATGTGTTTTAACTGTAACCGAAGTTTATGCATGTAACGCAGAGCGCCCTACGTTACAGGCAAACACTTCGTGTTACAGTTGTTAGTGTACAAGTTAGCGTCATGTAACGCTCCTTGTCACCACAATAGCAGGGCGTGGGATCACGTGATTTCCGAACGGCGTGACGTCATGTTTGTCGACGCATTTACAGCCTATTGCCTTCAATATATTTCTAAGGGAATAATGATTGTTTTATGAAACATAGCGCAACAATGCGGAACAGGTTGTCCATTGTTGTACAGGTTGCTTTTATCAAGTTTGTTGTTTTTACGAATAATCGGTTACTGTCAATCTAAATAAAAATCCAGAGCACGTGATGTAATAAATAAACTGTATTCGATTCATCGTGTCAGAAAGTTATACTGGTTTGTAAAGAACGTTTAGTGCACCCATACAACGCGTAAGTCGTCGTCTTTGTGCGCTATATATCATTCAGAATTCACCAGTTTGCTGTTAAAGGTACATGCCCACTCAGTAGGCACGAAATGTTCTTTATAGGAATTAAATAAGTGTATAATTGTGTCACTATTCCACCAGTTCTAAAACTTACTTCTTTTCGTCAGCTTATATTTAACGGCGGCACTGGCTCTAGGACCTTGCATGCAGTCTCCCAAGAATGGGAGAAAGAACGGAGGTAGAGATTTTTGAGAGAAGCAGGTAATTCGTATTTACAGAGCAACTACGAATTATCGGTACCCATTTACAGCTGGGTGAACTGGAACAGTGTGGATAAAGTGTCTTGCTCAAGGACACAACGCACGCCACTAGTCAGGCTCGAACCCACGACCCTTGGATCAGTAGTCCGACACACTAACTAAAAATTACGAGTACCCGCTATACATATATAATTATTTAATAATGTTTATTTTACTGATAGTGACGTGCGGTGGTATCAGGCTATTTTCATATGCAAATGAGGCATGATCGTTTTTAATTATTTATACTAATTAAATGAGTCTCCTGAAAAAATAAATATTTTCGACAGAATATAAAGTATGATCATTGCACATCAAAAAATAAATACAGAGAAAAAATAGTAATATCCGTTAACATTTTAAGGAAACACAGTTATCGCCCCTTATATCAGTGTGGGGAATTTATGTCTGATATAAAATGTATAATAATGTATAATAATGTCAATCAGTACGTGGTGTAATGGATAATGAATGTTTATATTGCCAGAAAATGTCCCAGATGATGTCTCTGATATAAATAACATTTTGTGTCTACTGAGTGGGCATGTACCTTTAAAATGACGTCACATATTACGTCACGTTGGAAAATGTCATCTGGAAACCACGTGATCCCATTTTGAGTATGCAATTTGTATGCAACATGACAACAGCTGCTTCCCAAAAGTCATGCACACAAATAGACATTCCTCACAAGATATTCGACATATTGGGTAATGGTAAGTTACTTAATATACTTAGAATATGTTGACATCCACGTGTTGCCCATGTGGGTTATATAGAGAAATACTGGTAGTCAAAGATAGCCCGAATTTACTGTCTGTTACCGACAGAACATTCAGGATAAGTCAAAGAGAGCACCGACCGGACAAGAATTGCAACATAGTGTTCGACATGCACATGTTGCCCTGACGCCAGTGGTTTATACATACCGACATGCGTCTTCGGCGGACGCATAATACCAGGATTATGACGCAGGTGATGACCAGGATGGCTGCGGCGACAGGCGCCACTGTAATGAAGATAATCGTATAAAAGCACACTGATTTCATAATTTAAAGTGGCTATGCGCAGAACTCTGTATATATGGTCCGCTACATTGTATAATGCTTGTCCATCAATCAATCAAACATCTTTAGTTTAGTCGGAAATATTATCCATACATTCGAGTCAAATGAGGACGTTGTAGCTCTCAAAAGTATGAATGTAAGTCTCGTGTATTATCTGCTACCTATCTACTGGTCAATTTCAATATTGGTTTTCAAATCAGCCAATCAATATCGCATGATGAAGGAAGTTGTCTAATAATAGATTTGTTCCAATACTGTGTCAGTGCTCCATGTTGTTGTGAGTTATATGCACAATACCGAGTTAGCTGTTTTCAAGGGCCAAGGAAATAATACATTGTTGAAATACCATGTATTTATTTTGCTACTAAAGCTTGTGTTAAATAGCAAATCATTCAGCGACGGGTATTAAATTCATGGCTTGTGCAAGAAAATGGCATATGTAAACATATTTATGTTCAAAGTAACTGTTACGTACACATTAATGTAATCAAAATGCATATTAGACTTGCACAGAACACCAAGTACAGTGGAACCTCTCTAAACCGGACACCCTGGGAGGTCCCCAGGGTGCCCGGTTTAGATATGTTCCACTATAAATCATACATGTGACTATGCCAAAGTGTGCGGCTGTGCTTTGCGAACTTGAACAGTCATCATCATCATATATATACACCAATGAAACCCATACAATTCAGGATACACAGACTGCCACACAGACAGTCACAACCACATTTTCTATAAACTGCATTGTGCTGTTACTTACAGCCTTTGTTGACATGTTTCACATGTTTGGGCCGACTTTGATAGTGGACGTTGTGTTCGGACTTTCCGTACATAGTTGTCTGCCTTAGAAATTGTTTTCGCCACTTGCTTTGTTTTTTTACCAACTTGGCCCGTGAGCCGTTGGTTCAAATTAAAGGTCTCTTCCATCTTATGGTAGACCTACAGCCCCCACTGTGTAATATTATAATTATTTAACATTATGTCATATTGTTTAATGTTTTTTACCGTTTAATACCTGTCAATATGCGTACACGTTGTACTGCGCAGCATGATTACCTCCCTTGTCAGTGGTCGTATTAGTTGTATACCCCTGCGAAATTAAGTTATTATAGTCCTTGGGCCACCAATAACACCCCCCCCCCCTGTGGTACATAACGCCACTATGATTTTCAAATTCAGTAGTCAATTGTCTGTCATTCCAGAAGGTCTGCCATTAAAAAGCCGCTGGATGAACAAATGGCGGCCATTTTCCAAGATGGCCGTCAAAAACAATTGTTTTGGTTTACAGGACTAGCTTTATCGCCTGTTAACCGGTATTAGGACCGATTTAAATTTTCTAAATCGTTCTTATCTACTCCCTAATTGAATATAAAACAGTGTGTGATACATTCAAAATCAATTTCTTTTACCAAATGGCCGCCATTTTCAAAATGGCCGCTAAAATGTGTTTTTGCGAAATGTTTGCACTGTAACTGCTGTTAAGTGTTATTGGAACCGCTATTAACATTGTAACTTATACCTTGTAATGCATATCAATATGCATATCAATTATGTAATACATATTGACTTAACAGCATGATGTAAATGGTGGAAATTTTCAAAATGGCCGCCAAAAAGGGTGTTTTTTCAACAATTGTCTATGTTAACAATTTTCCATGTTAACTGATGATAAGTGGCATTTGAACCACATTTTACACCGCAAATTAATGCCATGTGATGGATATCAATATACATGACAATTGCGTAATATAATGTGTGTTTTATGCAGGGGTAAGTTTTCCATATTTGGCCCATGGCCTAATCTTATGACATATGCGACCTATGGATGTATTGACTTACACATGTATTGAAATGCAGTCTGTTCTGGATCTAAGATATTCAATAGAAATGACACTTCATAATATAGATTGAATAGCGAACAGCATGTGCCATTATCATACTGTCACATCTGGCGTTACGCTGGTCTGAAATGTATTTCGGTACATTTTGTCAGTCAACGTCACAAATTAGCTGCCAGGTGCAGACTGAAGTCTGTTTGTAGAAAGATCTGCCAGCTTCCATGCGCCAATAAAGCAACAAAAACTCGACATTTGCAACGCTTGCAAAATCGGTGACACTTACGAGTCCACAGCGAATGTCAAAGGAACAAATAGCAGAACGGAATGTATTCGGACAGCTCGTTTCCATTGCACTCAGGAACATGGCTAAGGTCTTCAGTTACCCGTTAGGTCCAGTTCCATGGTCGCTTGCAACAGCTGATGGATCACCAGCAAGGACAGACAAAGCGAAATTGATGCACCAACTGGAAGGGCAGATGCATATGGTTTACATGCCTCCGCTGGAACAGGTGAGCTACATCATTAACGGAAATGCAATTCTACATATGCAAACTGCTTTGCCCAACACATTTGCAGTTCTGGCGGAAAGCCTATATCACCAAATGCCGAAAGCAGAACGCGTGGATTTTGTAACAAACACGTACCATCCTCTGTCAATTAAAACCAATGAACGACAACGAAGAGGTACCACAAATACCTACTTGATCAAGGGACCGCTGACAAATGTTCCACGTGACTGGAAGCAGTTCCTCTCGAACGATGTCAACAAGACACAATTGTGAAAACTCCTACTTAATGAATGGATGCAAGATAAATACACACACAAGGTGAAGGGAAGAACAATTGTGTTTGTGTGTGAAACCAAATGCGTCAAATTACTAGTATGTATGGCATATCAACACACACTGACGAAATAGAACTGAATTCGTCACAAGAGTAAGCAGACACACGACTGGTATTGCATTGTTTGCACCATGCATCGCATTTATCGGAGAACACAATTGTTGTCAGATCTCCAGATACCGACGTGTTTTTACTGTTACTCAGGTTTACACAGCTGGTGAAACAGCGTGTGCTGTTTGACACCGGTGTCGGCAACAAACGACGACTGCTTGACATACACGGTATCATTGCTGAGGTTGGTACGCAGCTGTGTTTGGCATTGCCAGCACTTCATGCATTCATCGGCTGTGACAGCACGAGTGCTTTCGTTCGTCGTGGAAAGGTGACACCGCTAAAACTACATCAGAAGCACCCAGAATTCACTGATACATTCATGCAGTTGAGTTTGTCCCCTTCTGTAGAACCACAACTCTTCGAAGACCTTGAACACTTTGTGTGTCTGATGTACAGGAGTACTAGTACTAGTATTACAGACATAAACAAACCGCGCATGGAGCTATTCCTGCAAAAGTTCAGTCCCAAGTCAGGAGAGCTGCTGTCAAGTTACAATGGCGCTGATCTTAGCATTCTGCCACCATGCAGGTCATCGTTGAGAATGTATATAATGAGAGCTAATCACCAAACCCTCATTTGGTGCAGCTCTGACCAATCGAATGCATGCATACCGCCACCAAATGGCCGTGGGTGGGAGGTCATAAACGGAACACTAGAGTGCAAAATGGACAGAGGGGGATTACCTGCCAACTGAAATGATAGATCTACTGGTAGAAGAAGAGGAAGAAGTGGATACGGTGGATGTTGATGAAACAAATGCCATGAGCTTGACAGTTTACTAGATAGCATGTTTGATGCGGATGAAGCTATGACTAGGTTGCTTCTCTTAAGCCGGATCCACTAGATATGTATCTACGATTTGTACAGCATGTTAGGATAATACCTGAGCGCTGTTGATGTCAGAAAATATCGAAGAGTTTCGTACCTGATGCCATGGGTATTGACTCCGCCACAGGTGCGATGCTTCCGAACCTGATTGAAAATGAATTACTTTGTTGTAACCAACCATACGTGAATCAAGAACAACGAATGCACCGGACACATTATGTAACTGTATGTATGTCTATATATGCTGATATGAATATGCTGATATGAATGATATTGTGTACCATATTTTATTTCATCTGTTATTGTAAATATCGAAATATGTCTTACCTGGTATCGAGGCTTTCAATCCTGAGTGAAAATTAATTACCTTGTTGTATAATCATGTATGTATGTGTGTATGTATGTGTGTGTGTGTGTGTATGTGTGTGTGTGTGTGTGTGTGTGCGTGTGTGTGTGTGTGTGCGTGCGTGTGTGTGTGCGTGTGTGTGTGTGTGTGTGTGTGTGTGTGTGTGTGTATGTATGTATGTATGTATGTATGTATGTGTCTGATGCTCTGTATATGTTAATGATTTCATGAACCATATTTGATGTGACGATGCAAATAATGAATAGTTTCTTACCTGATGTTGTGGGGATTGTCACCGCCATAGGCGCGATGCTTCAAACTTTGATTCAAAATTGATTACCTTGTATAATCATGCACAAATCAAGAACAATGAAAGCCCTGGACACATTATGTAAATGTATGTATGTATGTATGTCTATATATATGTGATGCTATGTATATGTTAATGATTTCATGAACCATATTTGATGTGACGATGCAAATAATGAATAGTTTCTTACCTGATGTTGTGGGGATTGTCCCCGCCACAGGCGCGATGCTTCAAACCTTGATTGAAAATTAATTACCTTGTTGTATAAGCATACGCAAATCAGTATACGCATGTCTATAACTGTTGTTGTGCATTATATCGATGCTCACAGTTAACATGTTCTATTTCACAATATAGCATTGATCTTGTTGTAAATATCGAATCATTTCTTGCCCGATAATGTGGGGAAATTCCCTTTTTTCTTCACACTTGCTGCTATACATACTTCACTCCATGCACTTTCATCAGGACAACTCACGATATTTTTGTGTATGCAATGACGCCAGTGTCATGTTGAAGTAGTTGACTATTCATATGTACCAGCTAAAAGTAAATGTAAGTGGAGACAGCTAATGAAACTCAATATGTGTAAAATGTACATTGTAGATTTAGTGGGTGGGGTAACGGTTTCAAATTCAGTTGTGGTTAACTTAGTATCATGTGCAGTAAGCATAAGAAAAACAGGAACTATAGTTTGCACATGTTTCATGAGCACATGCATGTATATTTTCCATAGTTACAATTTATATATACCGTATGGGAAGAGATGTGTGGCAATACATGTGTTACCATTGAAATGGAGTGGGTGGGTGGGGGGGTAATTAAATATGCAAAATATTTGCTTAAAAGGACCGGACGGTCCTAAATTCTACTTAAATGCAAAGTATTGCTATAAACATCTCTCAAAACATGCCAAAACAACAGCAGTTTCCGTGTTTAACAATATAATTTTGTCACATTTTTACAAAAAGTGTGATTTTTTAATATGGCAAAAAGTTGCTGGGTGGTATACTTCAAAATGTGCCATACATTCATCCAGCGGGTTACAGAGCGCAGACAAGTTGCATTACACTCGTAATTGATTATTAGTTATCAGAAAAATATGTCTGCTTATGTAACCACAGGGGGGGGGGGGAGGGTTTCCATATTTGGCCCATGGCCTATTATGGCTGTTCCTGAATATTTGTACTTGAACTGTTCAAGAACACCGTTTAAGAACAATTCTTGAATTTGTTAAGAACTTATAAAGTTCTTAAACAGTTTTTAAAATGTTCAGGAACATTGTAAGAGCAGTTCTTGAACTTAAATGTTCTTAAAATGTTCTACTAGTGTTCCTGAAATTACTTCAAGAACAATTTAAGAACAGTTCATGAATGTTAATGTTCTTACATTGTTCTACAAATTATTCCAAGAACAGCTTAAGAACAGTTCAGGAACTTAATGTTCTTAAATAGTTCTACTACTGTTCTTGACATTATTTCAAGAACCATTTAAGAACATTTCAGGAATTTGAATGTTCTCAAAATGTTCTACTATTGTTCTTGAAATCATTTAAAGAACCATTTAAGAACACTTCAGGAATTTTCATCTACTTAAAATATTCTACTACTGTTCTTGAAATTATTTCCCGAACAACTCAAGAACAGTTACGGTAAGGAACTAATTCTAACAGTTATATTTATGATGACGAAAATGAAGATTTACAGAGTGGGATTAGGGAATTTTCCTCTAAACAAATATGGCCGACTTGGTCACGTTATGTTAGTGTGACGTCACGCCGACTTCCAGAAGCGGACTACAGCCCGAATGACGTAAATCGACTTAGCCAATCGAGTTTATTGGCGCGAAAAGAAGAAAATGGCAGTACAGCGGCAAGCTATCGTTCATTGGGAAGATCGTTTTACCAGCATCATAAATTTAAACAGCGTTGAGCTCCCACATAAAGCGGTTAATTTATTCACTGAAGGCGAATATGACTTAGCATGGTATGGAAAAAAGAAGTATAATGCAAGGATTTCAGAAATAACTGGTAAGTGGTTTAAGTCTAACATGTCTAACCATTTATCGTGGGGACCAATCGTCGGCGGAGACCAAACGTCGGAGCAACGGCAATATCACGTCGTAGCCCCATATGCTATACATATAAATACATTTGCTCATTCTCAGGGCTGATAAAATTCACGAATTCCGTAAATCCGGATTTTTTGTTTTACTTTTCAATCTCAAAATCATCACTTGTGCACTGTCAATTTCAGTGGCAAAAATGCTCTGGAGAGGAGAGTTTCACAGCCCGAGAAAGATCTGAAGGACCCGAAGAGGTCCGTGAAATCTCTCAAAAAGACGATGGAACCGAAAGCGGCCGAGCGTTCTGGTAGTCCGGAGAAAGGTGTTTCACAATACGTCAATGAAATCTTGGCCAAACACTGACAAAGAAGAGCATGAGTGTATAAAGCGCATGTGTTCTGCTGTATTCAGTAGTCATGAGCTTGTGAATTGCTCAAGGACTGGAAAAACGACAGTTACGTCTGGAGACGTACCAACACCAGTGCTAGATAACAACAAGTTTAAGCTCCTGGAAAAGGCAGTGCTCACCAAGTGTTCTAAGATGAGTAGTGACGCCTTCAAGAAACAATTAGATAATATAATCAAAATGGAGAGGAGGTGTGCCAAGGAGAAAAAGTGAAGTGACTTTGTTTATGACCCACCACGGTAGTTGCAGGTGGGGCATCCGTGTTCTATGAACACATTCAAGTGTATGCCATTTTGTGACAATTGTTATGCCCCATCTCGAAGAGCTGGGTGAAATGGAGTTTACTTGACTTATATGTCAGAATCTAGGGTGGGAGTGTTGTTATGGTTTCCCTAAACAATGTACACATATGACTAAGTCTGCAAGTGCCTATTTACAGTAAGCACGATGTTATCATTATGACACAGTTTGTTCTAACTTCTATACAATATAAAATACATTGCTTAAGCTTGTATCAGGGCTGGTTTCTTCAAAATAACAGAGGTATTAAACAAAAAAAATCAACCAGTCATTCATGTTGACAGTCATTTGTATAAGTTCTTTAATTGTTCTTCAACTGTTCAAGAACATTTCAGGTACAGTTTAAGAAATTTTAATTAAGACGAATTTCAAGAACCTTTTGAACGGTTTCAGAACAGTAGTTCAAGAAATTGTGTGTGAACAGCTCAAGTAAATGTGTTCCTGAAGCGTTCTTCAACTGTTCAAGAACATTTAAGGTACAGTTTAAGAAATGTTAAATGACACAAATTTCAAGAACCTTTCGTGAACGGTTTCAGAACAGTAGTTCAAGAAATGTTCCCGAACAGTTCAAGTAAATTAGTTCCTGAAGTGTTCTTCAACTGTTCAAAAAATTTCAGGCACAGTTTAAGAAATGTTAAATGAGTTCGTGATAAGTTCTTGAACAAATGTTTATGAAGTGTTCCTGAACAGTACAAGTACATGAGTTCTTGAATTGTTCTTCAACTGTTCAAGAACATTTCAGGTGCAGTTTAAGAAATGTTAAATGAGACAAATTTCAAGAACCTTTCTTGAACTGTTTAGTAACTGCGGTTCAAGAACAGTTCTTGATAAGTTCTTGAAAAAAGTTACAAGAACTGTTGTTGAACAACTCTAGAATATGAGTTCTTGAACTGTTCTTGAACTTTTTCAAGAATCTTTCAAGAACAAATGTGTTCTTAAAATTTGTCTCATTTAACATGTCTTAAACTGTACTTGAAACGTTCTTGAGCAGTTCAGGTACAGTTCTGAAATTTCGCAGGGGAAGCCATCTACATTTTGGCTCCTGTGAGCTCATAGACATGCGTGAAGTGTTTGAATATGTGCATATACGGCATATACTTGTGCTAAAGTGATCTGATGGTATCAGATTTGTAATTATTCGTGACTGTATTGTACATGTATTGTCCGGCATCACATTTGCGTATACATACAGGGAAACGACCTTCCGCTTGTAATGCATACGAATAGTGGATTATATTTCTATGATTGTATGATCCGTCATATACGTAAACGTGTAATGTTTCCCATTCAGTGTGTGTGAATATAATCATTTTCAATAAGGGATTGTGACATCGCACATGCGTATTCATACCGGGGAATTGCCATTCATATATATGTATTGTGGATCTACATTGTTGAATCTATATGTTTTATTTTCAATTGTTCTTTCTTTTCATTTCAGGTTTTTACCACATCACATCACACATCACATCACTACCCTTCGCTTATGGTTCCACGCATCATTGGTCCATTTGGTTCCACATCAGCTGTCTTATTGTTGAATAAACGAAACTTTGACTCAATGGAACTTATTGGTTATACTGGCTGTAAATGCCCCTCCGACGGGAAGACAGCACATATATACTACACGTATTATGTCATAGCTATGCTAGAGTTCCACCAATCACAAAATACGCCCGCATTTAATGACAGAATGTTGTCCAACGAAAACATATTTTACTAATGTCATAGGACGAATTATTTGTAACGGCATTGTATTGTATTCCTATTCAATAAACTTTGTGAACACCCCTTCTTCGTGTTTGTTGTTATTTACGCCTGGGAACAATTATTATACATGTGTACGGCTAGACGGCTATTGTGTTTTTACGCGTCATTGCTTTTCAATGATCCCGCTTGCGTGCGCCCTGCGCGATGACCTATGCAGTAGCCAGTACAGCATGTATATGTAAAGTTATAGACTTTGCATATCTGATATAATTCCTACTTTATCCAAGTAAATATTTTTTATTATATGTTTCCAGGTATGTGGCATCTCTGGTTTACCGTACTGGTTTACCATCGCTCTAACCGACTGAGTTATCCAGGCACGAATACACATTTCCTCCCCATAGTGTGTTACGTACTGTGACACTAAGGCCATACCAAGAATCTTTCTGTTATGTGTCCGCGTGCGTGTATGTTTTGAATGTGTTTCTGTGAAAAACAAACACAATGTGTACATGTATGCTATTTGACACTATTTACTGGTGAAGTAATATGATGGGGGACCTGTCCAAGTATTCGATCCGTTCATGAATGTCCACTTAATCAGTTTTCTTCTTTTCTTCTAAAGCTGCTTGCTGAAATTTAAATTTATGCTAAAAACTTCCTCAACCCTGCAAAGGGTTGAGGAAGTTTTTAACATAAATTTACCTTCGTTTGTTTGTCAAGGCCTTGTTTGTTTTTACAGGATACGTAGGTAGGTTTTGGTCCACTGGGTGGACGCTTAACATAGACAATATATGGTATGGCTCGATATGCTTGCTGAAATTTAAATTTATGCTAAAAACTTCCTCAACCCTGCAAAGGGTTGAGGAAGTTTTTAACATAATTTACCTTTGTTTGTTTTGCAAGGCCTTGTTTGTTTTTACCGGATACATACGTAGGTTTTGGTCCACTGGGTGGACACTTAACATAGAAAAGATATGGCATTGCCTATTATAAAACGAAAACGGCGTTAAAATGATATATTCGTTCGCTTGTGGAACCAGGAGCAATTCTGTGGCCCGTTTCACTAAACTCCGTACGACTAAAATGTTCGTCAGTGCAAAATGTCTGTACATTTCACATTAGCAATGTTTTCTTGCAAACCATTATTGGATTTACATTTATTTATTAAACACGTTTGCAGCCTATGCTCAATAAATGTAAATACATCAAATTTCAAGACGATCCTAAATTTGCACTGACGAATATCTGAGTCGTACGAAGTTTAGTTGCCCCCCCCCCACCGCCCCCCCCCCCCCCCCCACCACTGTACCTATAGCAGCAATGGGCAGACCGCCCATATTCCCGCAATTAGTTTGTCTCAAACCCAAAGGCAAATCCTCGAATGGCGTATCTGTAAATAGAGAGAACCAGGTCATGGTCTGTTGATGTGAAGTAGAAAATACAAGTTAGACTACTATTTTGTCCACGTGTTTCAGCCGACTTACTAGATATAAGAAATATTTAAGTACTTTTTCATGAGAAACAAAAAAATCCCCCACCCTAAAAGAAAATCTTATTGCGAAAACGTTTCATATGCCAATTTTAATTGGGGGCTAAAATATACTTTTCTTTTTAAATACTTTTGGAATTTGTGGACCCATTTTCAAAATCTAACTTTGTCTTTTGTTTAAATCATTTCCAAGCTATCTATCTAGCCAGGTTTCGGAGTCAATTTCTTTTTATTTCTCGTTTTTCGACTCTCGTTAGTCTCCAGCTCCTTTTTGCTCCATATTAAATTCACATAGGAAAATTTTTATTTTGTTGCTATAAAATTTTATGGAATTTCATCAGATGCCGTTATTGATAAAAAATACTTACATTTGAAGATTTTTTTTTAATATCAGATGTGTTTAATTACTAAAAGTCCGTAGGCAGCAAAACGTGGAACAGACATGTGTATTTTGATATCAACTCCAGAATACCAGGCTTGGGTATTTTGATATTTAGTAGAGACTACCAGGCTGGTGTATTTTGATATCAACTAGAGAACAACAGGCTGGTGTATTTTGATATCAGCTAGAGAACACCAGGCTGGTGTATTTTGATATCTAGTAGAGAACACCTGGCTGGTGTATTTTGATATCTAGTAGAGAACACATGGCTGGTGTATTTTGATATCTAGTAGAGAATACCATGCTGTTATTATTTGATATTTAGTAGTGAATACCAGGCTGGTGTATTTTGATATCAACTAGAGAACACCAGGCTGGTGTATTTAGATATCTAGTAGAGAACACCAGGCTGGTGTATTTTGATATATAGTAGAGAATACCAGGCTGATGTATTTTGATATCAACTAGAGAACACTAGGCTTGTGTGTTTTGATATCTAGTAGAGAATACCAGGCTGGTGTATTTTGATATCAACTAGAGAACACCAGGCTGGTGTATTTTTATATCTAGTAGAGAACACATGGCTGGTGTATTTTGATATCTAGTAGAGAACACCATGCTGTTGTATTTTTATATTTAGTAGATAATACCAGGCTGGTGTATTTTGATATCAACTAGAGAACACCAGGCTGGTCTATTTTGATATCTAGTAGAGAACACAAGGCTGGTGTATTTTTATATCTAGTAGATAATACCAGGCTGGTGTATGTTGATATCAACTAGAGAACACCAGGCTGGTGTATTTTGATATATAGTAGAGAACACCAGGCTGGTGTATTTTGGTATCAACTAGAGAATACCAGGATGTGGTGTATTTTGATATCAACTAGAGAACACCAGGCTGGTGTATTTTGATATCAACTAGAGAAAACCTGGCTGGTGTATTTTGATATCAACTAGATTGGTCAGTAAGCGAGGCTTACGAAATACCCCCCGCGTGGGCCCAGGTACTACTAAAATATGTAAAAATGCCCAAGTGTGTGGACTTCGACCTTGACTGGGCTTAGCGGCAGCGGCATGCATGTGAATTTGTCACAGGGTGGTAGAGGCCCATTGGAGCAATGCGTGTGTGAAATGTGAAGCAGATCCGAGCAAGGAAATAGAAGTTATAACCGATTTCTCTGATTTTAAGTTTTGTAATGAGACTTGGTATGTGACCTTGACCTCGAGATCAGCAGGAATTTGTCACAGCATGATAGTAGAGCCTTAGAGGAATGCATGCTTAAAATATTATGAGTTTTCGATGAAAGGAATAGAAGTTATAACATATTTCTCTGATGTTATGTTTTGCAAAGAGACTAAGTATTTGACCTTGACCTTGGGATCAGCGGGGGTTGGACGGTAATAGATTTGTCACAGCATGATAGTACAACCTTAGAGGAATGCACAAGTGAAATATTAAGAATTTTCAATGAAGGTAATAGAAGTTATAACTTATTTCTCGGATGTTAAGTTTTTAAAGAGACCAAGTATTTAATGTGACCTTAGGATCAGCGAGTGTTGGACGGTCGTGGATATGGCACAGCATGGTAGTAGAGCCTTACAGGAATGCATGTGTGAATTATTAAGCATTTTAGATGAAGGAAATAGAAGTTATAACATATTTCTCTGATGTTAAGTTTTGTAAAGAGACTAAGTATTTGACCTTGACCTTGGGATCAGCTGGGGTTGGACTGTCGTGGATTTGGCACAGCATGGTAGTAGAGCCTTGCAGGAATGCATGTGTGAAATATTAAGCATCTTAGATGAAGGAAATAAGAAGTTATAACATATTTCTCTGATGTTAAGTTTTGTAAAGAGACCTTGACCTTCGGATCAGCGGGTGTTAGACGGTCGTGGATTTTTGTACAGCATGGTTGTAGAGCCTTACAGGAATGCATGTGTGAAATATTAAGCATTTTAGATGAAGGAAATAGAAGTTATAACAATATTTCTCTGTTGTTAAGTTTTGTAAAGAGACTAATTATTTGACATTGACCTTGCGATCAGCGGGGGTTAGACGGTCGTGGAAATTTGCACAGCATGGTAATAGAGCCTTACAGAAATGCATGTGACGGAAGGACGGACGGGACGGACGGACGGACGGATGTGTATTTTGATATGAACTCGAGAATACCAGGCTGGTGTATTTTGATATGAACTCGAGAATACCAGGCTGGTGTATTTTGATAGGAACTCGAGAATGCCAGGCTGGTGTATTTTGATATTAACTAGAGAATGCCAGGTTGGCGTATTTTGATATCAACTAGAGAATGCCAGGCTGGTGTATTTTGATATCAACTCGAGAATATCAGGCTGGTGTATTTTGATATCAACTAGAGAATGCCAGGCTGGTGTATTTTGATACGAACTCGAGAATGCCAGGTTGGTGTATTTTTATATCAACTAGAGAATGCCAGGCTGGTGTATTTTGATGTGAACTCGAGAATGCCATGCTGGTGTATTTTGATATTAACTCGAGACTACCAGGCTGGTGTATTTTGATATCAACTCGAGAATGCCAGGCTGGTGTATTTTGATACGAACTCGAGAATGCCAGGTTGGTGTATTTTTATATCAACTAGAGAATGCCAGGCTGGTGTATTTTGATGTGAACTCGAGAATGCCATGCTGGTGTATTTTGATATTAACTCGAGACTACCAGGCTGGTGTATTTTGATATCAACTCGAGAATGCCAGGCTGGTGTATTTTGATACGAACTCGAGAATGCCAGGTTGGTGTATTTTTATATCAACTAGAGAATGCCAGGCTGGTGTATTTTGATGTGAACTCGAGAATGCCATCTGGTGTATTTTGATAATTAACTCGAGACTACCAGGCTGGTGTATTTTGATATCAACTCGAGAATGCCAGGCTGGTGTATTTTGATACGAACTCGAGAATGCCAGGTTGGTGTATTTTTATATCAACTAGAGAATGCCAGGCTGGTGTATTTGGATATAAATTAGAGAATACTTGCCTATATTCGTTTGATTTCGAGAACAGTGTAGAATGCCAATGTATTTTTACATCAAAATAGAGAATACCAAGATAGTATATTTTGAAATCAATTATATTTGGATATCACGAAGAGTATAACAGGCTAGTGTCTTTGGATATCAAGAAGAAAATAACAGGCTAGTTTATTTTGATATCAAGAATAGTATAGGCGGCTTGTGTCTTTTTGTATCAACATAGCGAATATCAGGTTAGTGTCTGTTGGTATCAAAATAAAGAATATTAATTAGTTATTTAAAATAAATTAGTAATTAGCCATTGCAAAACATTTATTCAGTTATAAAAAATTCTCGATTTTTCTGCAGGTGACATCTGTAGCCGATAGTGACATCAGTATACTGATGTAGCAAAGTATACCTTGAGGGAGGAATCATTTATTTTTCCCGAAATGCATTATGTCATACAGAACTAACGACTGCATATATTTGAAGGTTAAAAGTATGCAGAATTATTATACTGAATTTATTACATTATCACAATCAAAATTGCTGTGATAGTGTAATAAATTCAGTATAATAAAAATTAATAAATCTATCATTAAATTGAACATTTTTCCCCCAAAGTATACTTTGCTAGACAAATATACTTTGCAATGTTGGTGAAATCGGCCACTGAGATACAGTGCCTGTGAACGCCAAGACTTACCTCGTGACGAGACGTGTATGAAGAATAAGCACGTTGCAGTGTTGTACTGGCAATCAGCCGCGGTAAAGGACACGGAGTGCCGTCCGACAGGGTAGAGATGGCTACCTTCACTGATGTCGATCTCGCTGTTGCTCCAGTAACGCGACACGCCCACGTTGTCCGTCACGGTTGGCCGAACTACTTTCACGAACTGGTCCTTAAATACGTACACATCTTCCTTGCAGGTCATGATCGGCGGGTAGGGATCTGAACATAGAGAATAGCATTGTCTGTTTCACGAAACCTGCCCAAATGTTACGGCTATATAAATAATGCAAAACAATATGTTCTTTCGATAATATTAAATCAACATTTAAGAATGAGACGTGTAGTGCCACATACTTTCGTCTGTGAATATTTGCCTCTCATCAATGTAGTTTAAAAGGTACATGCCCACTCAGTAGGCACACACTGTTCTTTATATCAGATACATCATCTGAGGCATTTTCTGGCAAAACAAACATTAATTCACCATTACCCCACGTATTGATTGACATTATTATACATTTTATATCGGACGTACACTGATATCAGGGGCGATAACCGTGTTTCCTTAAAATGTTAATGGACATTACTATTTACTCTGTATTTATTTTTTGTGCAATGATCATACTTTACACACTGTCGAAAATATTATTTTTTCAGGTGACGCATTTAATTAGTATAATTAAAAAATGTCATATCTCATTTGCATATGAAAATAGCCTGATACCACCGCGCAATAAATATGTAAATTCTTTGATTTAACGACAGCACTGGCTCGACGACCTTGGATGTCGTCTCCGAAGAAGGGGTGAACGGAAGGAGGTTGATACATTGGAAACCGACTATTAGACTATTAGACTATTAGACTATTAGAGCAGGAACATACAAAGTATCTCAGAAACACTGACGCCCGGAAACTGAACCCTGAATCGAACCCGGGTCGCCAGCGTGGCAGTCAGACGGTGTTACCCCTCGTCCACGGTCTTCTCTTTACCACCGCGCGTCACTATCAGTAAACGAAATATTAGTAAATGATTATATCTGTATAGCGGGCGCTCGTAATATTCCGAACTGGTGGAATAGTGACACACCTATACACTTATGTAATTACTATAAACAACATGTTGTGCCTACTTAGCGGGAATGTACCTTTACAAGTTATGTTTGGCTTAAAGGTACCTCCCAATTAGTAGGCACAACATGTTCTTTATAGGAATTAAATAAGTGTATAATTGTGTCACTATTCCACCAGTTCTAAAAATTACAAGTGCCTGCTATACAGATATAATCATTTAGAAATATTTATTTTACTGATAGTGACGCGCGGTGGTATTATGCTATTTTCATGTGCAAATGAGGCATGATATTTTTTAGTTATTTATACTAATTAAATGCGCCACCTGAACAAATTATAGTATAGACAGATTATAAAGTATGATCATTGCACATCAAAAAATAAATACAGAGAATACATAGTAATGTCCGTTAACATTTTAAGGAAACACGGTTATCGCCCCTGATATCACTGTGGAAAATTTACGTCTGATACAAAATGCATAATAATGCCAATCAATACGTGGATTAAAGGTGAATGAATGTTTGTTTTTGTAGAAAATGTATCAGATGATGTGTCCGATATAAATAAAAGTTTTTGCCTACTGAGTGGTCAAGTACCTTTAACATATCGATTAAATTATGGCCCGAGAAATCGATGTCCAGATTAAAAAGGATTGTCTCTGCGATATGACAAATGTGTATGTACTGAGCCCCGCAGAGGACGTAGAATTGTTTTTTTTTAATTCGTTCCCAGGAAATAACAATTAATTCGAATTGTTATTTCGTGGGAAGGAATTGTTAAATTGAGGGAACCAATTGTTAATTTGAGGGAACGAATTGTTAAATTGAGGGAACGAATTGTTATTCGGTCCCACAAAATATTAATTGTTAAATTGAGGGAACGAATTGTTACAATTCGAGGGAACGAATTGTTAAATTGAGGGAACGAATTGTTATTTTCTGGGAACGAAATAATGAAAATAAAATCCATGTCCTCTGCGGGGCTCCGTACGTATGAGATTACTGGCATGGTGAATATGATATAAAATGATCCACCATGAACTTCAGGGGTCTACTGCGTGATTTAATAATGGAGCACATTCACTGGGGGCCAACAAGGTAAAACCAAAATACGTTTCGCTACCAAGTCCAGTATAGACAGAACAGTACACCGCATGATCAATAGTTTTTAAAAGCTATTATAATTCGTAGAGCAATTGAAATTGAATTATCTATGTTTACATACGTACTATATTTAAAGCCCTGGTCATACATTCACGCTGACAATTCGTGGAACTGTTTGTCGTACTGGGTCGTGTTGAATCGGTATCTACTACCCGACTCAACACGACTCATGGCAACTTAGTGCGAATTAGCCACGTATTGTTTGTGTGGTCGTGTTTCGGGGTGTATTGTCCTGATTCGTACTTGTGTTGTCGCGGGTCGTGCTACATCGTCCTGAGTCGGCGTGAGTCTTGATTGTTGTCGTCCTACATCGTACAGGTGTCGTACCAGATCTTGGTGATTCGTGATTGAACACTGATGCCGATTCACCAGGAATGGCATGGCAACCCGCTGTGACTCACCGAGACTCACGCCGGCTCAGGACGATTTAACACGACATTTTTGAATATTTCAAGATAGTCGGCGTGCCTTCTCGACTCAGGCTCAACCAATCAAGCTGCTGGATATGAAGCACAACATTTAAGTATTTTTAAATAAAGAAATTCACACATATTGGCAAGATCAGCGGAGGCGGAAGAATACCACAATAAAACCGGAAGTAGCAATACCAGCAACAGCGACGTAAACTGAGCACGTGGCCTTTCTCCCCAAGTCGTCAACGACGGTAGCCGTGGTGTTGAAGTACGACGAGGACATGCATGCTTTATTCAGCTCAAACGAGTAACGATTGAAGGTCACCTATGTGGAAAGAAATCAATGATAAATATGTGGCTATGACTGGAGATATGCGATTAGTGTGTCCCGGCAGATATAGTCGCACATGTCAAATAAATACATTTTCTAGTCACATTTGTGCCTGTGGCTAGAGAAATGGGGATTATGGGTTTTGCTACCAGTGTAGATCTAGACCAGCCTGTGCATGCGCACATTCTGATCAGGATCTGTACTATTCGCCATTCCATCAATGAACCCGTCATGCTTCCATCAAGCAATATATATATCATTATTAGGTTACAAGAGGGTGCTATCTGATCAGGAGCTACAGTGGTCACAAATTCCATAAGCCCATGTTCTCCAGTCACAGGCACATATAAGTTATTCTGATTCTACAGTCAACATGAAGAACGGTTCATATTTCAGTACCTCTGGAGGTTTGGGTGCATTGTTACCAACATACAATTTACGTCACATCCAGCGAATTACACGTATAATCGCGGTAATTTATAGGTATGTTGACAGTATAAAAGGGGTCCGAAAGTTCGGAACAGTGAATGTGTAGATCAATGACGATTTCTGCCGTGTGCAATTTTTCCCAGGTTCAATTAACTTTTGTGAAAATATAATGATACATGTATACCAACTCGCAATACATCAGTCTGATCGACTATGTCTGAGCTGTAACACAGCTCAGGCTCAGCCAATCAAGCCGCTTGCTTTCAAGCACATTATTCAAGTAGTTTGTAATAAATAAATTGACAACATTAATGTTGGAACTATTTAGCACATGTGATGGTGTATCCGTGTTTACCTCGAGTGTTGTCCCATTGTAGTCGTAAGCGGAAAACTTTGTACGGTCCGAGTCGGAAATTACGGCACGATTACTGCCACTCATCACCTCCAACTCCAGAATGTACGGACATTTTTCAAACTTGGGAGATGGCCGACGTAAATAGTCTGAAAAGATAAACATGTCACGAGTACACAGCCGCCTACGTTAATCTTGCCCTAATTTAAACGTTTATGAACATCTGTTTGCCAACTCATCCTGCATTCAAGCGATTTGATTGGCTGAGCCTGAGCTGTGCACAGCACAGGCTTAGCCAGTCAAGCTGCTTGATTTAAAGCAAAATATTCAACTATTTTGAAATAACAGTTTCGTATGAAGTCAGTTAACAACGTAACTGCGGGAAGTTACTGCAGAATACTCCCGTATCGACTGGGTACGGACGATACGGGAGTACACAGGTGGAAGACTCGGCCCTAGGACCCAATAAATGGCTCATTTGAAAAACGTTACCCCACCCATCCATTTCCTTACAATATACAGTATAGCCTTTCAAGACAAGCTTAGTTTCGGGCTCGCTCAAAAACCACAAGTTTCAAATTTTCTGCTGACTTGCGCCTCAGGCAAATGATCAATGCCTTAGGTCCCCAAATATATTCACTTTAAACATCAGTGTGTTTAGTATATTGTTAGTTACATACGTTTTAGCTACCAACGTTACAGAGAAATATCTCTTTCCAAAAGAATCCCACACACACATTCAAGTGCTCATTCAAGGTTAGTGAATGACACTTATTAGTCACAAATTGTAACATTGGATTTACTGATGATTATGTCAGTGTTTCACGTCAATATGTTGAGACAGTAATGGGATTTCAGCCAGATTTTACACGTAATTTATGCTTCCACAGCCCACAAAAATGTGTGCTATTCTTTCGTACACACAATTATCGCCTTGGCTGTGGTAGCTAATTTGCCCGTAACTAACAAAATGCTTAAAGTAGATGATCGAACTGAATATATTTGAAGACGTAAGACATCTATGGATTACCAGATACATAAGTCAGCAGAAAAATCGAAATGTGTGGTGTTTGAGCGAGTCCAAAACTACGACATTTTACCAAGCTCTTTCCTACCTTGAAAACGCTATAGTGTCTATTGTACGGACATTGGTGGGTGGGGTAACAGTTTACAAATGAGCCATTTATCAGGTCCTACGTTCGAGTATTCCACCTGTGCGGGAGTATACTGCAGAGTTACTTCCCGCAACTATTAACGACGTTAATACAAAGTTTATCACATGAAAACCTTGTTATGACGTGATGTAAATGTGATATGACACACGTGTAATAACACCTGCAATGAATGTGATAGGCTATTATAATAGCTATTACAGCTATTTCGAACTGAAATTAAAGTGCACTCTAATATAGTTCACAAGAATAGTTTAGTAGAGAACGAGATTCTAGTAGAACAATAATCATATAGACACATAGAAAACAAACATCAGACGGCAAAGCTGATTCGTCCTAGAAATGGGGCGTTAACCCTTTCACACCTAACTAACTGGAATGGATTTTGATATGTCAATTTCCGGACCAATCCAATTGTCACAAAATGATTTTCAGACTAGTACATTTATGAAAAGGGGGTGTTTTTGTTCTCAAAATATGAAAATTACTTGCAAAAAGTACAGAACCTGATGGGACGGCTCGTTACGAGCCGGCTCATCTGGATCTACACTTTTTACCAATACCACTATACAGGCATGTGGTGTTAAAAGGGCTAATTATGGTTTTGCGACCAGTGTAGATCTAGATCAGCATGTACATCCGCAGTCTGATCAGCATCTGTATTGTTAGGCATCCCACCAATGAAATACCGTAATGCTTCTAACAATTAATATAGATCGTTGTCATGCTACATGTATGGGAGTGTGCTATTTGATCTGACAGGAACTACACCAGTCACAAATCCCATAAGGTCAGTCACAGCCACATAGTATTTGGTCAACTAAAGACAGCCCAGATTTGTTCCTGGTTCCACAAACGAACGATTTCATATCGTTTACAATCGTTTTCACATCGTTTTCTTGTCACGTTTAAACCAACGAAAACATCGTTTCTAATTAAAAAAATTAAAATGTTGTGTAAACGATACGACATACGTTAAAAGAAACGACCGATGTTTAAATAGTTGGGAGTCGGGAATTTAAGTGAAACTATCATGTTCGCGTTTAAGCACGCTGTTATGCATATCGTTGTACAGAACAACCGTTTTCACTTCGCGTTCCTTTCGTTTTTTGTTTGGAAACCTTCATCAATGATTCGGTACATGGTCAACCACAGAATCGGCAATATAACTTAATATGACCAACTACAGTCACGGCAATGGAATATGGTCAACTACAGGAACGGCAATGGAATATGGTCAACTACAGGAAGGGAATATGGTCAACTATGGTAACGGCAATGGAATATCGTCAACTACAGTAACGGCAATTGAATATGGTAAAATACAGTAACGGCAATTGAATATGGTCAACTACAGGAATGGAATATGGTCAACTAAGTGAACGGCAATGAAATATAGTCAACTACGGGAACGGAAATGGAATATGGTCAACTACAGGAACGGCAATGGAATATGGTTAACTATGGTAACGGCAATTGAATATGGTCAACTACAGGAACGGCAAAGGAATCTGGTCAACTACAGGAACGGCAATGTAATATGGTTAACTATGGTAACGGCAATGAAATATAGTCAACTATGGTAACGGCAATGGAATATGGTCAACTACAGGAACGGCAAAGGAATCTGGTCAACTACAGGAATGGCAATGTAATATGGTTAACTATGGTAGTGGCAATGAAATATAGTCAACTATGGTAACGGCAATGGAATATGGTCAACTATGGTAACGGCAATGGAATATGGTCAACTACAGGAACGGCAAAGGAATCTGGTCAACTACAGGAACGGCAATTTAATATGGTTAACTATGGTAATGGCAATGAAATATGGTCAACTATGGTAACGGAAATGGAATATGGTCAACTACCGGAACGGCAAAGGAATCTGGTCAACTACAGGAACGGCAATGTAATATGGTTAACTATGGTAACGGCAATGAAATATGGTCAAGTATGGTAACGGCCATGGAATATGGTCAACTACAGGAACGGCAATGGAATATGGTCAACTAGATGAACGGCAATGGAATATGGTCAACTACAGGAACGGCAAAGGAATCTGGTCAACTACATGAACGGCAATGTAATATGGTTAACTATGGCAACGGCAATGAAATATAGTCAAGTATGGCAACGGCAATGGAATATGGTCAACTACAGGAACGGCAATGGAATATGGTCAACTACAGGAACGGCAATGGAATATGGTTAACTATGGTAACGGCAATTGAATATGGTCAACTATGGTAACGGCAATGTAATATGGTCAACTAGAAGAACAGCAAAGGAATCTGTGCAACTCCAGGAACGGCAATGTAATATTAACAATGGTAACGGCAATGGAATATGGTCAACTACAGGAATGGAATATGGTAAACTATGGTAACGGCAATGGAATATGGTCAACTACAGTAATGGAATATGGTCAACTATGGTAGCGGCAATGGAATATGGTCAACTACAGGAACGGCAATGGAATATTGTCAACTACAGGAACGGCAATGCAATATGGTCAACTATAGTTACGGCAATGGAATATGGTCAACTATAGTCACGGCAAAGGAATCTGGTCAACTACAGGAACGGCAATGGAATATGATCAACTCTGGTAACGGCAATGGAATATGGTTGACTATGGTAACTGCAATGGAATATGGTCAACTACTGGAATGCAATATGGTCAACTACAGGAACGGCAATGGGATTTGGTCAACTACAGGAACGGCAATGGAATATGGTCAACTACAGGAATGGAATATGGTAAACTATGGTAACGGCAATGGAATATGGTCAACTACAGGAACGCCAAGCAATGGAATATGGTCAACTAAAATAACGGCAATGGAATATGGTCAACTACAGTAACGCCAATTAAATATAGTCAACTAGAGTAACGGCAATGGCATATGGTCAACTACAGTAACGATAATGGAACATGGTCAACAGCAGTAACGACAATGGAATATGGTCAAGTAAAGTAACGGGAATGGAATTTGGTTAACTACATTAATGGCAATGCAATATGTCAACCGGAGTCACGGTAATGGAATATGGTCAACTGGAGTAACGGCAATGGAATATGGTCCACTACAATAACGGAAATGGAATATTGTCAACTACTGTTACAGCAATGGCAGTAGGATATGTTCAACTGAAGTCGACCGTACCTGGACAGGTCTTGCAGCATTCACCCGGGGTGTATACAGGCTCCGCCCCATCAAGGCACCATGGAGGAGAGCGACAGTTCACGGTGGAGCAGACGACTTCGCCAATGAAACTGCAGTTGCACGTCTGAGTAATAGAATTAGTTAAGAATACTACGGTAATCGTAGTTCATTGTGTAACCCATTAATCCATAGGTAACAGCAATGGACTGTGATATGTTAATTTTCCAATCAATCCAATCATCTTGATTTTCAGACTGGTCAATTTCTAACAAATATGAAACAAAATTATGCAAAAAGTGCATATCCTAATGAGACGGCTCGTTACGAGCCGGCTCATTCGGATATACACTGTTTGCAAACATCACCCAAGAGGTATGTAGTGTTGACAGGGTTAAGTCGTGCTGGCTCTTGAGCACAATAGCAACAACACACATACAAGTAGCAGGACAATTACACATCTTTTCCATCCCACTGTTCTGTCGGATGAGACTTTAAACTGTGGTCTCGTCTTTTTGACCTTAGCTGTTGACCTTAGCTGTTGATGGGACGTTAAAACCCATTCAATGTCACTTTGTTAATCGCATGCAGAGGTGACAAGTGTGAAGAACGGCGATATTGCGTACGAAAGTATAGCAGGGAACGGCGGTGTTGCTTGTAAAAGTATAGCAGGGAACGGCGGTGTTGCTTGTAAAAGTATAGCTGGGACACGTGTGTGTTATGTAGGTCAATAACAAGAACCCACCTAAATTATAATTCAGGGGGACATTTCACTAAACTTCGTACGACTAAAATGTTTGTAAGTGCAAAATTATGATAGTCTGTAAATATCACATTAACACTGTTTTCTTGTAACCTTTTATTGGATTTACATTTATTGAGCATATGCAGCCTATGCTCAATAAATGTAAGTCCATCAATTAAAATTTCCAGATCCTAAATTTGCGCTTACGAACATTTTAGTCGTACGAAGTTTAGTGAAACGTGCCCCAGGTGAAATAGTTGTTTATGTTTGTCAATGAAAAAGAAACACATAAACTACATCGTGGTGTATTTTCTTTATTTAATGTCAATAAAGACACTATGTGTTTATATATGTAGGTCAATAAAAAGGACAAAACACACCTCTGGTGTTATTGAAAAAGCTACCGCCTGCTCTAATCTTGCCAATATTTGTGAATTTCGTTATTATTTCAAATTGAATATTACGCTTGAAATCAAGCAGCCTGATTGGCTGAGTCAAATTGCTTGATTGACAGCTGGCAATGCCAATGTATGTTCCGAATCGTTGCTACTCTTGGTAAGTTTAACTCAGGCGGTTGTGTACATACTTGGCAATCGTCCAATTTAAACACGGTTCCAACGGCCAACATTCCACCCTCAAATTCGCATGTCCTCGACACGGGACGTTTACAGAACATGTCGCATCCGTAGCTGCAGCAAATACTGTCACCATAGCAATCGTCGTTGCCATAGCAGTTCTCGGAACACATCGTGTTTAACAGACTACTGCCATGGTTCATCAGTGGACACTCCTTATCATTGACGTCTGAAATACAATTGAGACAAGCAGCGTTTGATAATACTTATACCCAATAGTTTATATCTGTGATAGGGGAATTATAGCCATTTTCCATCGCTGCTACACGTTATTCACATGTGATAGTGGAATTGTGGCCATTTACAATCACTGCTACACGATATTCACCTGTGATAGGGGACTTGTAGCCATTTACCATCCCTGCTAAACGTTATTCACCTGTGATAGGGAAATTGTAACCATTTACCATCTCTGTTACACGTTATTCACATGTGATAGGGGAATTGTAGCCATTTTCCATCCCTGTTACACGTTATTCACCTGTGATAGGGTAATTGTAGCCATTTTCCATCCCTGTTACACGTTATTCACCTGTGATAGGGGAATTGTAGCCATTTTCCACCCATGCTACACGTTATTCACATGTGATTGGGGAATTGTAGCCATTTACCACCCATGCTACACGTTATTCACCTGTGATAGGGGAATTAAAGCCATTTACCATCCCTGCTACGCGATATTCACATGTGATAGGGGAATTGTACACATCTACCATCCCTGCCACACGTTATTCATCTGTGCTAGGGGAATTGTAGCCATTTTCCATCCCTGTTACACGTTATTCACCTGTGATAGGGGAATTGTAGCCATTTACCATCAATGCTACACGATATTCACATGTGATTGGGGAATTGTAGCCATTTACCACCCATGCTACACGTTATTCACCTGTGATAGGGGAATTAAAGCCATTTACCATCCCTGCTACGCGATATTCACATGTGATAGGGGAATTGTACACATCTACCATCCCTGCCACACGTTATTCATCTGTGCTAGGGGAATTATAGACATTCAACATCACTGCTACACGTTATTTACTTGCGATACGGCAATTGTAGCCATTGTATTATCATTGTTACGCGTCATTCACAAGTGATTAAACGTACACAAATTCTCGCAGAGGTCTCCGGCGGCGAATTGTGAGCATATGCAGTATTGCCTGGTTCCGTCCGTTACACAGCTCCCACCATTCTGACACATCTTCGTGCACGTGGCTGAAATTGACACAATTCCCTGTGGTTGCCGACAAAAGGGAATTAACCCTTTGAATCCGAAAGCCCGCTATAGCGGTTTCTGCAAACAGTGCAGATCCAGATGAGTCGGCTCGTAGCAAGCCGTCTCATCTGGATCTGCACTTTTTGAAAGTAATGTTTGAGAACAAAAACAACCCCTTTTCATAAATGGACAAAGTCATTTTGTGACGATTGGATTGGCTGCAAAATTAACATATCAAAATCTATTCCAGTTACTTAGGGATGAAAGGGTCAAAGGCACCATGTCTTAGATGAGGCCTGTCTATACAATATGTGCTTTTCCACTTCATGCACGGTAAATGACATACAGTGGAACCTCTCTAAACCGGACACATATACAAGTTAGTTGGATTTAATTTTGATACGTTGCATTGCCGCCATTTACCTCTATTGATAATGTATGTTCATGATCGCAAAGCATGCACGCTTGTCGTGAAGTAGTCATATGTCTGTTTTACAGTGAAACCTCTCTCGACCGGACACCCTGGGGACCTCCTAGATAAACAGCATCCCATACTCGTTTCAACTAAGAAATATGAATGCCGTCAGCGAGGGCAGGTCCATAAATTGTACATGACTGGTGTCATAAAGCTCACTTCAAATGGGAACTCGTTTGTATGGAAGCGTCCAGGGGCCCGTTCCACTAAACTTCGTATGACTAAAATGTTCTTAAGTGCAAAATTATGATAGTCTGTAAATTTCACATTAACAATGTTTTCTTGTAAATAATTATTGGATTTACATTTATTGAGCATAGGCTGCATATGCAGCCTATGCTCAATAAATGTAAATCCATAAATTTAAATTTCCAGACGATTTAAATTTGCACTTACGAACATTTTAGTCGTGAGAAGTTTAGTGAAACGGGCCCCTGGTGTCAATGCTAACATACATTTTATCTCCTAATTATGAGATACTAACTCCTAATTAGGAGATAGGATAGTAAGTCCTAATTAGGAGATACAATGTACATATATTTTAGCATTGGCACCAGGACGCTTCAATACGTTTGTGATCCTCAATAATTATACATCTAGCTGTTTACCGTTTGGTATGAATGTACTAAATATAGCACAAACCGTTAGGGAGTAGTAGTCCGGTATATAAAAAAATAATCCGGATGTTTTGAGACCACAGACACAGTTTGATGGCAAATTCTGATGACTTATTGCCCAAGTATGCTAAGGAAACATGTTGGGGTGTTCTATCACCAATGTTGACAACGACAATTAATTCTGAACATGTTGGTTACGTGATGTAAACAAAGTGTCAGTGGCCAAATAACAACATTGGCGAGGTTGAACTATTTTTTTCTGTGTTAGGAGGAGTAAGTGAACATATTGTTTCCGCCGTGCAAATCCAGTGTAGACAGGTTGCAGGTTATGAACAGTAGTTCCATAGGATCCATATGAATGTAGAAAGTAGGAGAGACTGGCCACATTTGGGGATTCGGTTAAGTTATATGTGACCGCGACTGGAGAAATTGAGATTATGGTTTTTGCGACCAGTGTAGATCCAGATCAGCCTGTCTGATCAGAATATGCACTGTTCGCAATTACATCAATGAAACGCCCGTCATACTTCTGACAAGCAATATACATGTAGCTTGTTATCGGACTGCATGCGTGAGATATATGAGCTAAACCGTTCACAAAACCCCATTTCCCGAGTCACAGTCACCCATAGTATAGCTATTTGGTATTTACCAACCGTGTTCGCAGTGTGCCCCCGTAAATCCGGGGCTGCATTGGCACATATTTCGATTCAAGTAGTCGGTATCACAAATTCCCCCATTTTCGCATCGACATATCGCTGGTAAAATACAAGAAAAGGACGCCATTAACAATATAACCACTGCACCATACATACCACAAAACGAACATTGTTAAATGACTGCCGTTTTCGACACCCATAGGCGTGACAACGGGTGCGGCCACTTTTCAGACCTCTATTTTAGATTTTTTTTTATTCGCATCTCTGTATGCAAAACTAGATCAACTAGATATATATCAAAGTACTGAGAGTACTGAAATATGTTATCTCCACAAAAACTGATCGGTTTGTGGGGTAAGTTAACTTTGTAAAACACACTGGTGTAGCTTGCAGAGTCAGTACTGAAATACATGTATATAGAAAATCGTTCACCTCCCCTCCCCTTTTTACTGCTAGCTCAGTACTGGAAACAAAATTGCTACCCCGCTCCATACCTCTCGTGAGGGTAGCAATTTAACCCCATGTCTTTAAAGTAAGGCATGGAAGAGTGATTTTTCCAATCGGTTATCTGGCGTGTTTGATATGTTAGCGATTATAAACTGTCCAAGCTGTATCAATAAAGAACATACACATGCAGAAATAGGTTATTTTACCTTCTCAAGGTGTTTATCTGACATTTACATGTGTATCTTGTAAATTTGAAAGCTTCTTTTCGTTATGTTGAATGTTGAACAACTAGAGAAAAGATGGATTCCATGGGGAAATGATACGCCATTTTCGCATCGACGTATCGCTGGAAAAATAAAATATTATATTTCATATATTTCATCAACTTAAATCATCACTCATATAAGATCTTATATTTAAAGTAAATACTACTCACGTGTTTCGCAGTGTTTGCCTGTAAAGTTTCTCGAACAGACGCACCTGAATCCGTCATAGTACGACAGGACATATCCTTCATGCATGCACTGAATCCGGCCAGTCTCCTCCACTGAAACAATCGTTTACAAAGTTGGATGACTCGAACCTGGGACCCAGTTACTTGATCATTCGAAACAAAGTTACACAACCCACATATTTCTGTCGACTCGATACCGTATAGAAGTCACCAATAAGTAGGTCAATCAAAAAGGTTACCCCAACCACTAATGTTTAGGACTATATACGGTATCGAATTCATCAGAAAATGGGTCATTCGAAAACAGTTACCACACCCACTCATTTCTATAGACTACATGTGGATAGGGCAGATAATTCATATGGAATTGGGGCATTAGATTACATTTACCCCACCCACTAATATATGTCGACTCTAATATACGGTATCAAAATCTCCAGTAACCCCACCCACCCATTTCTGTTTCTTCGAGGTCTTCGATACATATAGTCTTCTATAGTGGATTATTCCACATGTGAACGTTCGGTGGAGACTAACCCTCCTTGTTCCGTTAACCCCGTTCATCCTGAGGATATGCCATTATATTTGCGCAAAATCCTAACTATTTCCTTCTATGGGCTCGGAAGTATATGTCGCGACCACCGTTTGAACCGTCTCGTCGAGACGCTTCAAACGAGTGCTCACAACATATGCTTTCATTGAGAAATAACCAAAAATAAAAATAAAATATTTGAAAATTAAATCATACCCGGAATGGTGTATTCCGCATGGAATGCATTAAAGGCAGTGCCATATACCGCCGCCGTGTCGATATTACGATAGGATAATAGTGCGATAACGATAGTAAGATACTAAGATGACCATGCTACGATAACACGATGAGGACAGTACTATATATTTACTACGATGCAGATACTACGATAACACGATGATGACAGTACTATATATTTATTACGATGCCGATACTACGATAACACGATGAGGACAGTACTATATATTTACTACGATGCCGATACTACGATAACACGATGAGGACAGTACTATATATTTACTACGATGCCGATACTACGATAACACGATGATGACAGTACTATATATTTACTACGATGACGATACTACGATAACACGATGATGATAGTACTATATATTTACTACGATGCCGATACTACGATAACACGATGATGACAGTACTATATATTTACTACGATGACGATACTACGATAACACAATGATGATAGTACTACATATTTACTACGATGACGATACTACGATAACACAATGATGATAGTACTATATATTTACTACGATGCCGATACTACGATAACACAATGAGGACAGTACTATATATTTACTACGATGCCGATACTACGATAACACGATGATGACAGTACTATATATTTACTACGATGACGATACTACAATAACACAATGATGATAGAACTACATATTTACTACGATGAAAATACTACGATAACACAATGATGATAGTACTATATATTTACTACGATGCCGATACTACGATAACACGATGAGGACAGTACTATATATTTACTACGATGCCGATACTACGATAACACGATGGCGATACTATGATATAATGGCAGTACGATGACGAGAATACGATACTAAGACGGCGATGTCATATCGCCATCGTGGTATGACCGTGTTATCAGCATCATGTTATCGCATTTTTCTGGCATCGTGGTATCGCCATCGTAGTATCGTACGTACGTAGCATCGACATCGTGATATCGTACTATCACCATCGTGACATCTTCATAGCATCGTAATATCGAGTCGATATATATAGGGAAAACCGTACATATGCCATGGCCCGTTATTTGTTCGGACTACATATGAAACAAGCCATGTGATTTTGTACATAAGGAGATGTGTGAAATGTCATGAAACATATTTACAAAATGTACGATATTTTCCGTCAATAAAATCGAAAGATGACGAAATGTTCAGAGCAAATGCAGAATAAAATTCCGCATTTGCCGTGAAAATATCACCGACATTCGCAGTCATTTACAAAACTTTTCATGAAAACAACTAACTTATGCAGTCAGCTGTTTGACAGGAACCCATCGATCATACCGCCTAGACTGGACCTCTGACGTAGACAGAAAATGTCACGTATACTTATATATTCACCAATCTATGGCTTGGGCACTTTTCGCAGATATGCACACATCACTAATTTATGTCGTAGGTACGGCCTTGTAGAACCCCCTAGTGTTCACCCTCCCTTATTGTTACCCAGGTAACAATAGGAGAGGGTAACAATATCGGAGGACTGTATAATTTGTAGAACCCCATATTGTTCACCCTCCCCTATTATTATATTCTCATTGGCCGAAACACCACCACGTGATTATAAACAAATTTAATGTAGACCTCTGAACTGTTTGTTTACACGAATAAGCACTCTCGGACCGCGAGACCGGATATTTTCGGCCGGATATTTTGAGAAAAAAAAATGTTTTAAAATTTAAAATAGATTTGTTTTTAAATAATTATTGAAAATTGTGTGAAACTAAAAAAAAGTGAATTGTTTTTTTCGGCCAGATATTTTGAAAACAATATTGGCCAGAAATATTTGTTACCCGTCTGCATGTTCTTCTTGTGAGTGTCCGACAACAAAAGTTGCCGACCAAAACAGATGACGAAATATTTTATCGGATGTTTGGAGTTCGATATCGAGAACATGTACATGCCGATATCACAATTGTATGCCGATATCACCGTTCTGGTCTTCTATAAAACATGATTTTTATGACGGATAACAATAGGGGAGGGTAACAATAAGGGAGGACTGTAGAATTTGTAAAACCCCTATTTTTCACCTCCCCTATTGTTACCTGTCATAAAAAAGCATGTTGCATTGACAACTATAATGGTGATATCGGAATATAATGGTGATATCGGCATCTCGATGTGTTCGATATCGAACTCCAAACCTCCGATACAATATTTCGCCATCTCTTTTGGTCGGCAACTTTTGTTGTCGGACGCTCACAAGAACTGAATCGACGAACTTACAGAGGGGTAACAATAGAGGAGGGCGAACAATAGGGGGTTCTACACGGCCTCCGCTTGACTCATGATCTCTTATATAAATATATTACCGTAATTCGAAACTAATAAATAAATTCAACTGTATCGCAGATATTAGTAAATTCAGAAACAAACTGACCAACGATCATTGGCCTGACACTTTTTTGGGTCAAATGCCCGGGTTTTGAAGGTCCTCGAGCAAATCCCTACCATTAAATATAAACTAAACATTTTTTTATTAAGTACATGTAACTTAGAACTATTTCCGGGGCAACGTCGACCTTAGAATCGGCAGAATTCTAAGGTCTGTGTCACCAGACCGAAGAATTCTGCCGATTCTAAGGTCGACGTTAATCACAACAACGTGACGTCAGATTAGCAAATTCCGCCAATTCAAACTTCACGGATGACCTTGAACTCGTTCGAAGTGACGTTACTCATAACATACTTATATATGGGCCGCGCTCTGTGAAAACCAGCCTTAATGACAACGTCATGAAAGGCTGAAAATGACGTCGCAAAGTTACGCTTAAATTTACCAACGTCACGTCGGATTTTGACACTTGGAATTGTTGCGTCATTGCAATAAGTTGTCCTATGTCTAGCCGTACGCTTTACGGCTCACAACTATTTTAATGTTGGATATGCGTGGCAGAATTAGGTTTGAGGCGGCTTTCAGCTGCGCCGAAAACCTATTGTATTCGTTGTTTTTTTTGTTTTTTTTTTTTTGTTTTTTTTATTCAACCGTTCAGTCTACAGCCCAAACCGCTGGTCGGATCGACTTCAAATTGTGCATGCCGATTCGGATCAAGTGTGAGCAGAGAATCAGAGATTTTCAGAAATCTGTTAATGCCACTTTCCACGAAATCGGAAGTGACGTCATACTTTCTATAACTTCCTTATTTTCCAACCGATTTCAAAAATTCATTTTGCATTGGAAAGCTGACAAAATTCTCTATCTCGAACTCGCTGACAGTTCTCGGCTATCAAATAAGAGAGCTATAGGCATTTTAAGTTGAAAAATGTGCATACTTTTCAACGATTTTGCCGATTTTTTGCCGAATTTCGGCTGATAACGGGTGGTCTTTACAAACGTTTTCCAATTTGTACAGTAATGTCAGTAACATAATTTCTTGCCAGTGTGATAGGGGAGTGTCAGGCGCATAAAAGATGATCATTTTCAGAGCTCTATCTTCACTACTTCCGGTTCTATTGGATGTCAAAGATGAACGTCTTTTTTTCAAGTTTTCAAAATAGAGCAAACGGATGTGACGTCAGCTTCGTTATTTATCAATAGATTTCAAAATTTCTTGCTGCGGTCGATATTTCAGTCCTTTAGCTAAAACTTTCCCGCTTTGTGCCAGGCCTATGGTGAAAAACAAACGAAAACTTCACTGGCGGAAAATTGCACATATTTAATTTTATTAGGTGTATTTACAAATGGCGTAAACTGCAATTTAAGGGCGATAACTATCGAAAAATAATCATCCGCTGACTTACGGGCTCCCTCCATCTACACCAAACCGCTGGTCGGATCGACTTCAAATTTTGCATGCCGATTCGGATCAAGCGTAGGCAGAGACTCAGAGATTTTCAGATATCTTTTAATGCTACTTTCCACGAAAACGGAAGTGACGTCATACTTCCTATAACTTCCTTATTTTCCAACCGATTTCAAGAATTCTTTTTGCATTAGAAAGCTGACAAAATTCTCTATCTCAGATTCGCTGACAGTTTTCGGCTATCTGCTCAAATAAAAGAGCTATGTGCACTTGAAGTTGAAAAATGTACATACTTTTCAACGATTTTGCCGAATTTCGGCTGATAACGGGTGGTCTTTACAAACGTTTCCCAATTTGTACAGTACTGTCAGCAACATAATTTCTTGCCATGGTGATAGGGGAGTGTCAGCCGCATGAAAGATGATAATTTTCAGAGCTATATCTTGACTACTTACGGCTCTATTCGATGTCAAAGATGAACGTATTTTTTCAAGTTTTCAAAATAGAGCAAACGGATGTGACGTCAGCTTCGTTATTTATCATTCGATTTCAATTGTTTTTGCTGTAGTCGATATTTCAGCTAAAGCTTAGTTACACATGAAATCAATGTTTGAGGCTCAAACCGTTGATGCAGCTCAAGCTGTTCTAGTTGTAGTTGTTTTCATAGTGATTCAGTTAGTTGTCTTTTTTTTCTTCTGTTTCCTTCAAGGAAATACGTAGTAATTTTGTCGATTATTTTTTATACAAATGGGCATATTGCATTTATGATTTTTTATAATATATTATATGGACGACTTGTGAAATGACATTCGAAACTAAATAACCTTACGACCGGTATTTTTTAGATAACACATAACAAAATCAGTATTATGTAATCATAATGCTAATATTTCTTTTAAACTCTATTTATATATTTGTATAACAAACACAAACAATTATAGTAGGCGTATATGGAGGCGTCTGCATGTTTCTTAATTTGGGTTGAAACCGGAATACTCAAAGAAAAAAAACATATTCTGTCTGGCGACCACCATCAGATATATTATGTACTTACAACTTGAAGATCGAACCCGGGGTGCATGTGAGCGCTCTTTACTAATTATGCTATACGGTCCCGTTCAGATTAGTGCGGGGTCGGTTATTTTCGGCCGTCGAAGACGGAACCGTACACGCTGTACAAACCCAGTTCCGATGTTGGTATTTATTTATAGATTAGACTGCATTACGCATTTTGATGAGTAACGCTAACTTTCATTTGAACGTGACAAGCCTTAATATAATATCGATTTTCCAAATATGTAGACACACTCGGATAAATCTGATTCATGTATTCATGACTTAATTATGTGTCTATGTAGATCTACATATTGCATGATCATATTTATGAAAAGGTCTTGGTTTACAGATGTCGTTCTATGGAAAACGATTTAATTCGTTTTGGCAATACTTTCTGCACTGTTTGTCGCAAATTTAAAACTCACGGGGAAATGGACATGCGCAATATAAGATATCATCTTAGGTTTAAATGTGTTTACTGATGGGGGCCGGTTAGTGCTGACGGCCGGTCAGACCCGGCCTACGTGAAAGTGTGCCCGCAACCGTTACTTTTATTAAAGAAAATGTAAACTGTTGGCTCATTAACTGTGAAACGGGTTCTGGATAAAATTGGCCACGGATAGAACTGGGCATAGGTCTTAATTCATTTGATTTACTGGTTCACCTGTCGAATATTTCGAAAATCAACATAAAATAAAAGTTTGAAATCTCAGAATAATAATCGTATCACAGATAAAAATTATGGTAGTGCTAATTACGCGGCTTGTAAAATCTCCGTTTTACCGGTCTGTGTTTTACAACTTGACAGATTTATGTAACTCTACGCGCTTTTGTAAACAATGGCCAGCGGCGGGGAATGCAAATATCTCCAAATTAATTTCGGTTTTCGGTTATCCATTCTACCATATTGACCTGTACAACCCAAAGCGGAAAAGAGAATCTACCAACGACTGAAAAATGTGACTTCAGTGTGGTGGCCCTTCAACAAATTCCCAAAAATATTACCCCACCCGCCCAAAATAAAAAAGCAATACAATTGTTAAAATAAATATTACAGTTGAATACATGTATAGATGTCTTAGAAAAAGTCCCGTTAATCTCAATTTGAAATGGGAATATTCTTCGGCGGAGTTACATTTCTTCAAATTCATTTGGTGTGAGGCGGTTATCGATGACGACAACAACCTGCTGACGTATTGAAAAATATCACTGTTCGTGATATGCTACGATGTTGCAGAAAGCGGGGAGCACACTATGTGCATTAGAATGGGGATAACCATGATTTGTTTTTCGATTTGGAGCGGTATGTGTGAGGTTTTATGGTCTGAGTATCAGTTTTACGGCTCCGCTAACGCGTCGCCGTAAAATTGATTCACAGACCATCAAACCTCCCACATACCGCTCCAAATCGAAAAACAAAGCATGGTTATCCCCTAAACTTATTGCAATAACGCAACAATTCCAAGTGTCAAAATCCGACGTGACGTTGGTAAATTTAAGCGTAACTTTGCGACGTCATTTTCAGCCTTTCATGACGTTGTCATGAAGTCTGGTGTTCACAGAGCGCGGCCCATATGTATAAACGATTTGCTTATAAAACACCGTCTGAGTAACGTACATATACCTGTTCGCTATTCAGCCAATACACACCACGTATTGCACATGCATAACTATTGAATACACATAGCATACACATTTCCACTGTAGTGTATACGCTCCGCGAAGACAAATATATCATGCTATACTAGCGAAACGCGTGAAATTAATATAGTGTTCTATTTGTCAGCCCATGCCCATGAATTACTTGAAGGGCAATATAAGATGCCGTGCAAATACTCACCACAGCGTCCGTAACTATCGGTGGTCCACCCGTCACAGCAGAACTTTTCACATCTATATCCCGCGCAGTTCACAAAAGACATACACCAGCTACGAACAACAGATTGCATACTGAAGAGTCTATTGTACGGAGCCCCGCCGGGGACATGGATATTTTTTAATTAATTCGTTCGCACGAAATAACAATTCGTTCTCTCGATATAACAATTCATTCTCTCGATATTACAATTCATTCCCACGAATTAACAACTCATTCTCACGAAATGACTATTCGTTCCCTCAATTTAACTATTCGTTCCCTCGAATTAACAATTCGTTTCCACGATATGACAATTAGTTCCCACGAATTAACAATTCGTTCCCGTGGGAAAGAACTGTTATTTCGTGGTACCGAATTGTTAAATTGAGGAACGAATTGTTAAATTGAGGGAACTAATTGTTAATTCGTGGGAACGAATTGTTAATTCGTGGGAACGAATTGTTAAATTGAGGAAACGAATTGTTAAATTGAGGGAACGTATTGTTATTTCGTGGCAACGAATTAATGAAAAAAGAATTATGCGTCCCCTGTGGGGCTCCGTAGTATTATCCGCTGCTTTTAGCATATGAGCCGATCGTAACCCTTTGAACCCGAAATCCCGCTATAGCGGTTTATGCAAACAGTGCAGATCCAGATGAGCCGTCTAATCCACAGGATTACAAGCCATGTACAAACCATGTACAAAACAATTCAAATTATTACGAAGTCGTATTTTATACTCGCCTGTACAACGTGTTACATGTAAATTGTACCAAAAACGCTTCACACTAACCTAAATTAGTTTCAAAATGTAAATAACCAAATAAGGCTTTACAATTAGGAATCTTGTTGTTTTACTTAGGTTTGGGATATAGTAGGGACTGATAAGGTTTTATGACCAAACGTAGGTCGGCAGGAAAACGTGGAACAGACAGCAGTTATAGGTACCTGCAGAAATCTTCGATATACCAGACGTTACACCAAGTGTCATCCAGGTTAGACTATACTTAATGGCGCTAAATCGCACAGGGGGTATGCATAAGTAGTCCGGTATAAAAAAAATAGTGCGGGTGTTTTGAGGTCACAGACACATTTTGCTTGCAAATATTGATCCATTAATTACTACCCAGTTTCACTTGAGGAACATTTTGGGGTGCTTTTAACACCAATTTTCAGCATATTTGTAGCATTTAAAAGAAAACACTGAACCTGTTGGGCACGTGATGTATAAAGCGTTTCCGTGGCCAAAAAAATGTAAACAATATTATAGGAATGAATGGCCTTTTTGTGGAATTTATCGGGGTATAAACTTGGAAAAGTCGCGGGAATACTGGACGAAGGCCGGAAGGCCTCGTCCAGTATTCCCGCGACTTTTCCAAGTTTATATCCCCGATAAAGTCCACAAATAGGCCATTCATTCCTTATAATTCCTGTATTTGAAATAAATTCATCAAGAAAATGTGTTTATTTTCCGTTTTCATAAGAATTATTTTAACTGCGCCTGACGGTTACGGAAAGTAGTTCGGCATGGGAGCTTACTGGGATATAAATTTTGGACAGAGACTTGCTACAGACCAATCAAATGTTAGGGAATTGTGTAAATATGTTTGTGCTGGAATTATTGGGTGATATGACGAGGCTGGATTTTTCTTTCTTAGTAGTAAGTAAACCTATTGTTTAATTCATGCAGAACCAGTACAGACTGGCTGCGGGTCATATACAAGTAGGTACCACAGAATCCATACGATTAGTGAAAGTAGGAGAGACTGGCCTTATTGGATGGCATTTGGTTAAACTATATAGTAAAACTATTTGGTGTGGTCTAACCTATAGTCTAGATGGTCGCCGACAGTCGCTAACTCGCCCGGGACTCCTTTGCACTGGTAGATATTCACACACGTCGCGTTGGCAGTCACGACAATCGAGCACATGTGTGTATGTAGGTTCTCGTGTGGACAGTCTGTCGGCGGGCTGACATCCCAATCACTGTGGGAGAACAATTGAGACAATAAGGACAATAATAATAATAATAAGGCGCGCGCCAAGTTTTTCCCTACGTGAATCCGCCCTTGTTTTTAGCATGGCTGTTTCTTTATGTTAATAAGGCACTGAATGTACTTTTTCTGAAACACAACAAAACTGAATTGTACATTTCATTTTCAAATTAATTATTCCCGACGAGAGAATATACTGCCGGTATTTTTATCGGGACATGTAGCAATTATATATCCATGTATGTTACATCTCCACATTAATTATCCCGGCAGTGGCGGTGGTGGCCAGTCGAGGGAGTGGGGGTCAGCGCAGCATTTTCCCATAGACCTGCTACCTGCTAGTACGGGGTACATGTACATTAGCCCGTCCGCCAGTCATATTGGCTACACAGGAAAATGTTCTTCCCGCTTTCTGAGATGTAAAGTTAATTCCGAGAGTCGGGGAATGGACAGTCGATTTTTAGTTTGTTGAAAAATGCCCGGGGGTGTCCGACTACCCTCTAGACCCCATCGGGCGCTGAAGTCATTGATATGTGCAGCCATAGGCCTATCCAAATTCTGGTCATTCATTTCTACAGAAAAAATGCATTTGTTTCAATCACGGATACGATGTGCATATACTTTACAATTTCCAACACCAGGAATGCCGTTTAATTGTTTGGTCTTTGCAGACGTATTGTCTAAATCAACAAATGACGTCACAATTAACTGTTTAAAATGACGTACATTCTGAAATAATTACAATGTATCTTTCTGACGACACACGTATATGAATCTATTATGGCGATGGTGGCAAATTACGAAGCCACAGGTCGGCTAATTATAGATTTAAAATCGATAGGTGTGCGTTTGTTTTGTTCACTACATCATCAGTACATGTACATACCATAGTTGTATCTGATGAATGTTTGATAGTATACATACTAACACTTGTAGATACATTTAGTGTAACTTATCAGCAAATACAGTTTACAGCAAGCACCGTCAATGAGTCTATGAACACTCATTTCTACTGTAGGCTGTTGAGTTGCATTGTACAAACGTCGCAGTTTCGACGTTTTTTTCCGTGCGTGATTCACATGGTGCTACAAAAAGTGAGATAAAACAAAAACTATTAAACATAATTGCATATTCTTTTCAGAATATTGTTTTCGAAAGGTGTCCGCATCAGAAAATGTAAACAAGTGAAAATCAAACATTGTGTCATTAAGGCTGGTTTTCCCAGTGCGCGGCCCATATATGCTTATCTATAGATGGGTACATCCGTGCTAGTTACTCGTGTATTGCTATTTGTGATGTAGGTCATTGCGTTAAACTATTCGGCATGCCCAGTTATCGACAACATTGGGAAGTCACAGTAGATCCAGATGAGCCGGCTCGTAACGAACCGTCTGTACTTTTGTCCGTCAATATGTCCGTCTGTCTGTCCATCCGTCCGTCCCATCCGCCCGTTCGTCCGGGCTCACATTTGGGGTCTTAGGTGGTTGGAGGTGTGGCCTAAGATAAACGAAAACAATGCAACTTAAGCCGTAACCTAAGCCTATGGTGTCGTAGGTAGTAATTCCTTTCTTTAAAAACGATGAATATACCATATAATGGTGTGTCATGTATGAACGTCCGACCGTCCATCCGTCTGATTGACTGTCTGACTTTTGTATGTTCTTCTTTTACGATTTGAACGAGTCTTTAGGGACCGAACCAATCCCCTAGACGTCATGGATAACGAGGACCTAATATATAAATACTGGCTGTTTCGTGATCTTATTCTACAAGTACACGAAATTGTACATGCTGACATTATAAGGTCAACCCTTAGAGCACACAGTCTGCCAGTGTCATTGCAAGTGTTGACTGCATTGCGATTTTACGCAACTGGTAGTTTCCTGGCGGTTACTGGAGATGTACACAACATCAGCAAGCACGTGTTTCTAGACAGTAATATGTCATTCAGCTGTTGTATAAGATGCATCCATATCTGACCGGGCATACCATTAATCAAAGACAGTAGACGTGACGTGTTCTGCTAACTCCGAGAGTTGATTTGCGACCAACTCGAAAGTTAATGAGGTAATATATGTACAATTTCAACATGGTCGAACTATAATTTGATTGGAATTGGAAAACAAACATTGTTAAATGTTTCTTTTGTTGCTGTTTCATACCAGTTCATATTACAGTATAAGGTTCACTAGTTGGCAATAAATATATCCACATGCATTTAATGGCGTCGGACTATTGAGAAATAATTTATATTTTACATGAGATTATTTTTAACAAGAGTGCCGCAAGTCACAAAATATGGGCCAGACAGTGAAGATGCAGAAATGTGAAGCTGTCACCAAGGCAAGAAACATTAATGAGAATTTGAAAGTCTATAGTATTATTTCTTCATCTTGTTGAGCTAAACATGTATACTAATTTAGGCAGAGATAGAAAAGTAGACTGTAAAGTAGAAATGATAGGGAATTGGATACAATAATGTCGAAAAAGTTAAAAAGGTGATATTTTTGTTAAAAAATATGTTTTCGGCATAAAAACACAAAGGTGCACATCTTGAATATGTGTAGAAAACGTGTGTATAGTTTCAGAATGATCGACTGAACAGTTTCGGAGGAGTTGTGTACACAAACTCTGTACCCTATATAAAATTGTATAGAAAAATGTAGAAATAATGTCTAAGTTAAAAAGGTGATATTTTTGTTAACAAATATTTGTTCGGCATAAAAACACCAAGGTGCACATCTTCAATATGTGTAGAAGACGCGTGTATAGTTTCAGAACGATCGACTCAGCGGTTTCGGAGGAGTTGTGTACAGAAACTCTGTACCGTATATAGAAATGCATATAAAAATGTAAAACAAATGGTTAAGTTAAAAAGGTGATATTTTTGTTAAAAAATATTTTTTCGGCATAAAAACATCAAATTGCACATCTTCGATATGTGTAGAAGACGTGTGTATAGTTTAAAATCGATCGACCTAACTGTTTCGGAGGAGTTGTGTACACGAACTATGTACTTTTGCTTCAGCCGCCCCGCGGTAAAACATAATACGTACCGTTGTTTAATAATAATATTCAACATTAGGCCTGAAATTCCGTTATTTTAGTTGTCAAAACACATATAGTGAAAGGAAAGTCATCATAAAAATAAAAGACCCGAGCGGGATTCGAAGTCCCCTGGCACATTGCAAAGCTGTAAACAACAACTAAGTTGTAACTTATGACGGACTTGTTATGACCACAGGTTGAAGTAACGGACCGAGGTCTATAAATACATTAAATATGCCTAAAATCATAAATAAATGAAGAAAAAAAAGCTAAACATTTTGTTTACCCCCTACATATACTTCAGTATACAAGGTTACGAACTTTTTAATAGGCCAAATCCGGACGGCCTCGAAACAACGGACTCTCACGAAACGTCAACCGAGTTATATCATTGTCGCCTATTGCAGGAGTTGGGACAATGTTATTATTCCGAAATTATATATTACCCGATGCGTTATGTCAACGCGTTTCCGAGCTATCGATTGTTTTGTTGTAAACAAATTATCATCATTGCTAGGTCGGGAAAGAACGGACAAATTTCCGAGGCCGATACTGCTATATAAAGGAGTAACCATCGGGTTCAAAATACACTTTTACGTCGTCCCGGCCCGTAAAGAAACATTTTGCATAGAGAAAACATTGTTTCCAATCGAAAATTTGATCAAACCTACATTTATTCCCGTCCTGTGCGTCACGACAGACAATTTAATCGCACAGATATTTCTATCATTTCTCGGGAAGCCATTTTGTATAAACATCGTAGGACAGGTTTATTCGCCAGAACTCGTGCACTTACTGTGTTGTAAAAAAACGGAACTTTTATAAACGTTTTTTTTTTTTTTCTTTTTAATTGTCAGTGGACAACCCGTTTATTTATATATATACATGTATATATATATTTTGTATCTATAAATAACAAACATGTATAACAAAGTCAGCGACCTACAGTGTGGAGCCGTCAGACCGTGGTTATGTCCGATGTGGTAGGATTCACACTTTTGGATCTCAAAATACATACAATTATTGTCAAATTCAAAAGGCTATCGATGTTAATTTGCAAAATATTCTGATGCGGTTAATATTATAATGACAAGCTGTGTGGACTCAGATTTTGATCGTACGGTTGTGCGTTCTGGATCGGAGTCCACGCTGATTGTTTCACATTTAGTTGAATAGATGTCGGGATTTATTGTTTTTGCAGATATATAACCGATTGAACTGTAGACAGATAGGATTGTTTTACTGTTTGTTCTAATTGAATCAGTGGTCATTACAGTAGTCTTCCAAGTTCTTGGAATTGACTGTGTAATTAAGCTGATTTCTGATATCCAGTTGTGTTTCTTTTTCAATCGTAAGAGTATATTTGTATTATCAATTTGTCCTGTATTAGAAAGTATATCATTTACGAAAATCAAGTCTGCTTCTATCCAATGTTTAAACAATAGAGTCTTACCTTTATATTTAATATATTTGTTACCCCAAATAATTTGCTTTCGAATATCATGGAAGCGCTTCGGTTTTTCAGTATACAATGACATGCGAAGGTGGACATATATTTCAATAAGTTGTTTGTAGAATCCGGGTATGCTATTATGTACGTTCGGAAGAGATTTCAATGTGTCTAGATTCATGTTAAATATAAGAAAGTTTTTACCATATTGGTTAAGGAAGAATGCTGGTATAATTTTCCAGTTGGCATTGTCTATACTTTTCAATGATTTGATCCACTTTACTTTCATATTATTTGCGTAAGTATCAATGTCAGTCATTTCTAAGCCGCACTCAAGTGTTTTCCCTGTGACGATTGAACGTTTAATTTTGTATTTTTTGCCATTCCATAAGAACTTGTAAACAAGTGAGTTTAGTTTACTGATAATGGACTTTGGTGTAAAAATACTTTGTATCAGGTACGTCGGTTTAGATAAAAGTAACGATTTTATTACTAATATTTTACCGTAAAATGTTAGTTTCCTTTTACTCCACGAGGTAATCATTTGCTCACATTGTTTTATCTTATCATTCCAATTGAGAAGCTCGCACTCTTCTTTATCGTTACCGAAGTGTACACCTAGAGCTTTAACAGTGGTATTTGTGAATGCTATATCGAAAACGGTTTTATGCATGTTATGTTTAGATTTTCCTACCCAAAGACCTATCGTTTTATCTTTGTTTAATTTTAACCCAGAAAATTTCGCAAATTCATTAACCGTTTTTATGGCATGTTCTGCGTCTTTTGATTTTTTTAAGAAAAGCGTTGTATCGTCAGCTAACTAGGTGATTTTTATTTGCTTACTCGTAGTGTTCGTTTTCACCGAAATACCATCTATGTTGCCATTATTTGTAACCTTTATAGCTAAAATTTCAGCTACAATTATGAACAAAAGTTCAGACAGGGGACACCCTTGTCTGACTCAACGGGATAGATTAAAACTCTTTGATTTCCAGCCTTTGTTTATGATCCTTGCTGATATATTGTTATATAACACATTTACCCATCGTATAAACGTTGTTTTAAATCCGAATTTATTAAGGACATTGAACATAAAATCCCATTCTTCTGTATCGAATGCTTTCCTGAAGTCTAGAAATAATATGTTTGCATCTAAATCTAGTATGTCTGTATAATCAATTATATCTTGAATTTGTCTTATATTATTTCCGATGTATCTATTTTTAGTATATCCTTGTTGATCTAAACTGATTATATCTGGTATCACTTTTTGTAAACGTTTTGATAAAACCTTTGCAGCTATTTTGTAGTCAACATTTAAGAGAGATATTGGTCTCCAATTTTCAATATTTTCTGGATTTCCTTTTTTATATATTAATGCTAAGACACTTTGTTTTTGAGTACAAGACAATTCTCCTTTATGAAATCCTTCATTTAATGATGATGCGATTGTATATCCAATCTTATGCCGACATTTAAATAAAATTCAACTGGCAAGCCATCAAGTCCAGGGCTTTTATTCAGTTTCATTTCATTAATTGCGATTTTGCATTCTTCAATTGTTATTATTCCTTCGCAGCTGTTTGCAGATGTCTCGTCAAGTTTGTTTTCTAAATCAACTGAGTCGATATAAAAGTGTGGATCCAATTCTGTATTACTTGATGTGTGAAGAGTTTCATAGAATTTTGCTTCTTCGTTTAATATATCTTCAGTTGAGCTGACTCGTTTATTATTAACTGACAAGGAGGTAATTACTTTTTTATTCTGTCTTGATTTTTCTAGACTAAGGAAATATTTTGAATTATGTTCACCCTCTTCCAAAAATTGTACTCGATAACGTATTTGAGCTCCAAATGTCTTTAAATTATATATTTCTTCTATTTCCTATTCCAGTGCATTAATTTGTAGTTTTATTGTATCTGTGTGGTCCGATTGTGTGATGGAATATAACTTCTGAAGTTTTTTTTCCAGGTCTTGGAGTCTGTTATTTCGATCTCGCGATTTTGATTTTGCAAATTTTATTGACTGTTCTCGGATTTCGTATTTGCATATGTCCCATTTTGTTCTGTAACTGGCTATATCTAAAGAGAGTATAGAATCAATAGCACTACTTATTAGGTTTGAGGAATTTGATTCCTCAAACCTTTTGTTTTCTCGTTGGTTTTTTTTTTCTTTTTTTTCTTTTTATTCAGCCGTCGAGACTACAGCCCAAACCGCTGGTCGGATCGACTTCAAATTTTGTATACCGATTCGCATCAACAGTGAGACGAGAATAACGCAATTTTCAGAATTCTCATGACGTCACTTTTTACGAAACCGGAAGTGACGTCATATATCATATAATTCCCTATAACTTCCTTATTTTCCAACTGATTTCAAAATTCTTTTTGAATTGTAAAGCTGCGAGAATTCTCTATCTTCGCTTCGCTGACAATGTTTGGCTATCTGCTCAAATGAGAGAGCTATAGACATGTGAAATTGAGAAAAATGAAAAAAATCAACAATTTCAGATTTTTATTTTATTTTAATGGGTGGTCTTTGAAAACAGTTTCCAATTTGTTCAGTAATCTCAGCAACATAATTTTTTGACAGCGTCACGCGGGACATTCATCCGCACAGAAGATGATATTTTTCAGAGCAATGGCTTGAATAGTTCTGATTCTATTGCCTTTCAAACTTGGACGTTTTTTTCAATTTTTCAAATTTGAAATGGTCATAACTTTTGTATTATCTAACCGATTTCAAATATTATTTTTGCATTAAAAAGCCAACAAAATTCTCTATCTCCGTTTCGCTGGTAGTTTTTGGCTATCTGCCCAAATGAGAGAGTTGTAGGCATTTGAAGTTTTTAAAAAAAATTGAAATGGTCATAACTTCCTTATTATTCAACTGATTTCAAATATTTTTTTTGCATTAAAAAGCCAATAAAATTCTCTATCTCCGATTCGCTGGTAGTTTTTAGCTATCTGCTCAAATGCGCGAGCTACATGCATTTGAAATTTGAGAACGAGCATATAAACTTAGCCGCCTAGAACAGTGTGTACAGCTGACAAACTTCAAGGTGGAGGCCAGACAGGTATGGTGGGCTGTATCAGACACTGGTTTTATATACGAACTGACATGCTGTGAGTGCTTTAGAATCGTCTCAACTTCAATGTCAGACTAGGGGGTTAACGGTACACATTTCGTAGAACGTTATATAATGAAAAATGCTTAGGATAGTCAAGCGATTCTGAAAATACAAAACTTTATTTTTTCAATTTCATTGGAATTGCATCAATTTTTTTTGAGTTTCATATGTTTTCGTCATTGGCAATGTCTTCTAATCACTTTGCCAGTGTACGTTTGTCAGTACATCAAGCCTCAAACCGTTCTAGTTTTGTTAATGTAATCACTATTTGTCAAATGTGACGTATTCAATTTCCAGAAGCCTGGTCCTCTATTATTTGGAATCTTAAGTTTTAAAGAAATCGCCATATGGTCGGTACATTGAATGAGTGCGGGTCTAATGTCAGTTGAGTGTATTAGCGGTATCAAATTGTCATCAATTAACCAGTAATCTATTCTACTTTTTTCTATACTGCTCTTTCTACGCCAGGTGAACTGGGATTTGTCATTATGGAACTTTTTCCAAACGTCAGCAAGATTATGAAATTTAATAAATTTACTGAGGTTCTCAACAGGCATTTTAATTTTTCTTGACGGTAACGTTTTAAAAACGGTTATAATTCATATTTTATAATACCTATGTTGATGGTAAAAGTATCAAGTTAAAGGTATGTCTCTCTACTCCGATTTCAAGTTTTGTCAAAATATTTTTTTTTCTAATAAACATGTTTTGGCTACATATGAGAATTGTCTCCTAAGACGATTGTTATGTATTATGTTGGGGACACGTTAAAATCTCGCGTTGTTACCGCAATGTGTCCGTCCGTCCGTCCGTCCGTCGTCCGTCGTCCGTCCGTGAACATTTTCAAACGTCTGCTCCTCGATAACCATTGGGCCTATAGTCACCAAACTTCATGGCCATGGTCCTTAGGTAGGGAGATTACAAAATTGTGAAAATGACGTCATTACGTAATCAAAGATGGCCGCCATCTAAAAATAGCACAAATTCTTCAAAAATCTTCTTCTCAAGAACCGCCTACCGGATTTCGACAAAACTTGGTAGGAATGATCGATGTACAATGCTCTTTCAAACTTGTTAAAATAGTGACCCGGGGTCAAAAATGGTCGTGGCCCGTGGGGTCAAATTGGGGTCAAATTTATTTTTGACCAAATATGGTCATGTTATATATCAAATCGAAGGTATCAACGAGGAGATCACTCTGGTACATTTTTGTTGTCGAAATAGGATGGCTATGTCATTCAAGATGGCCGCTGAAAGGTCAAAATGTCGTTCTTTAATAGAGATTTCAAAATTTCAAACTTAAAAATTATGGCCATGGGTGAAACCTTTTCATCGCTAATCCAAGATGGCCGCCGTCTAAAAATAGCATAAATTCTTAAAAAATCTTCTTCTCATGAACCGCTAGCCGGATTTCGACGAAACTTGGTAAGAATGATCGATGTACAATGCTCTTTCAAAGTGGCGTAAAATTGGGGTAAAATTTTATTTTTGACCGAATATGGTCATGTCTATATCAAATTGAAGGTATCAAAGAGGCGATCGCTCTGATACATTTTTTTGTCGAAATTGGATGGTCATGTCATCCACGATGGCCACCGAAAGGTCAAAATGTCGTTATTTTATTAGAGATTTGAAAATTCTTCTTCACACGCACCGCGTGGCCCATGTTGGCCAAACATCACAGTTATGGTCCATGGGTGAAGCCTTTTCAGATTAGTTAAAACGGAGGCCGTCGGTAATCAAAAATCTTCGTTCTCATGAAACGCCAAAATCCGGCTGGCGGTTCATGAGAATATTTTTTAAGAATTGGATCTTGGATTAGCGACAACCTCCGTTTTAACAAATCTGAAAAAATGCACCAGAGTGATCGCCTTGTTGATACCTTCGATTTGATATATAACATGACCATATTCGGTCAAAAATAAAACTTGACCCCAATTTGACCCCACAGACCACGCCCATTTTTGACCCCGGGTCACCATTTAACAATTTTGAAAGAGCATTGTACATCGATCATTCCTACCAAGTTTTGTTGAAATCCGGTAGGCGAACCTAAATTGTTTCGAGGCCGTCCGGGTTCGGCCTATTACCTTCTATACTGAAGTATATGGAGGGGGTAAAACAAACTTTTAGCTTCTTTTTTTTTCATTTATTGATGCTTTTAGGCATATTTAATGTATTTATAGACCTCGGTCCGTTACTTCAATCTGTGGTTATGACCGTCTAAAATAGGTCTTGTGAAACCAAATTATTAAGCAATGACTTAAGTCGGTCATAACATTTGTCATAAGTTATTACTTAAGTTCAAACTTGTGAACAAACTAACATTTGTTTGTGAAACGGGCCCCGTCATTAACCCGTCCAATACCACATGCCTGTTTAGAGGTATTGACAAACAGTGTAGATCCAGATGAGCCGGCTCGTGACGAGCCGTCTCATCTGGATCTGCACTTTTTGCAAGTAATTTTAATGTTTTGAGAGCAAAAACACTCCAATTTCATAAATGAACTAGTCTGAAAATCATATTGTGAGGATTGGATTGGTTGCAAAATTAACATATAAAAATCCATTCCAGTTACTTAGGGGTGAAATGGTTAATACTAAGGCCTAGTAAACAATCGTGTGTTTCCTATTATAACACCGAATGTATTTTTTAAAGGTACCGTACATGCCCACTTAGTAGGTACAACATATTCTTTATTGGATTTAAATAAGTGTATAATCATGATAATTGTGTCATTATTCCACCAGTTCTAAACATTACGAGTGCCCGCTATAAAGATATAATAACTAGTCTTAGTACTATTTATTTTACTGATAGTGACGCGCGGTGGTATCAGGCTGTTTTCATATGCAAATGAGGCATGACACTTTTTAATTATTTATACTAATTAAATGCGTACCTGAACAAAATTAAATTTTAGACAGATTATAAAGTAGGATCATTACACAGAGAATAAACAGTAATGTCCTTTAACGTTTTAAGGAAATACGGTTATCGACCCTGATATCAGTGTGGACATTTACGTCTGATATAAAATGAATAATAATGGTAATCAATACGTGGGGTAATGGTGAATGAATGCTGACTGGGTGAATCACACGTTTCAGCTCTTCATTATAATTGTATAAGGGATTGTGTTTCATTTTGTACATGTAGAAACGTAGGAACATTCGTATCTCACATGAGAAATTCACCAGGAACAAGTGTGGCTACGCTCATAAGACAATACAGTTTGGACGTGAGACATCGTACGGAGGTCCGCCGGGAACATGGATTTTGTTCTATTAATTCAACCGTTCCCACGAAATAACAATTCGTTCCCTCAATTTAACAATTCGTTTCATCGAGTTAAAAATTCGTACCCACTAAATGACAATTCGTTGCCTCAATTTATCAATTCGTTCCCTCGAATTAACAAATCGTTCCCACGATATAACAATTCGTTCCCACAAATTAACAATTCATTCCCGTAGGAACGAATTGTTATTTCGTGGGAACGAATTGTTAAATTGAGGGATCGAATTGTTAATTTCTGGGAACGAATATGTTAAATTGAGGGAACGAATTGTTATTTCGTGGGAACGGATTAATAAAACAAAAATTATATGTACTCTTGGGGCTCCGTAACATTGAAAATGGCTACTGCAAGGGTATAGGAAGTTATACAGTGGAATGTGAGGTATAATTAATTATACATCGTTAGCTCTGAAAATTGTACAAATGTGTTTAGAAAATAACTCATAATACACTAGACTATGTGTACTAGTACTTCTGGGTACTCGAATTACATTTCATTACATTGCATTACATGTAGTCATTGTGTAACAGGAAGAGAACATATGCACCCGACCCGGGACTCAAACACCTCCGCTTATAAGGCGGTCGCTCTTACGAATTTTTTTACCATTGACCGTGTAGTCCATTTGCCACTCTACCAGACCTATGAATTGTCTATAGTACAAGGTGTTTTGGTGGCTTTACATTCACATGGGTGTCTTGAAACAATTCAGCTTGGTTGTCCTCTTGACGACCATGGGCAACTTTTTCAATATGCAAATTAGTTGCCGCCATTACCGGAACACTTATTTCCTGTCATAGGTCAATAACTATGCACTATAAATTCACAAAAATGGTGTCTATGCCTATATTTTCATGGTCAAGGATTACGATTTTGGCATTTATAAAGTTGTTACATGCATACGCTTTCTCTTTATGAAAATTAATTGTCGCCATTACCTAAAAACCTTGTTTTTAGATAGCCGTGCTACTATGTGGGATAATTTTTCAAAAATAGTTTCAATACATATGTTTTCATGGTCGAGGATTACAATAAATGCATTTACAAAGTGATGGCATGTATGCGTGTTGCCTTTATGTAAATGAGATGCTAATATTAGTATAGTATTATTAGTGTCGTGCATTCTTATGGACTATATATACACTGCTGGTCCAGGAGTGCACTCACAGTAGTGCCTTATTCAAGACTCCGTAGCCACCGCTGTACACGTGCCATAATTACAATTACAAGCTCCTCCACAGCCTCCACATCCTCATCCACAGCATCGGTATCTGATATCTGATGTGCACCTCCCATCCCATCTTATTTTATAGTGCACATATTGCAACACCCATCGCCAGTTGTACACACGCAATGGATGGTAACGACATCTGGTGTCTGTGGAAGCTACAACTCTCTGTTTATCAACCGCCTTTCACAACAACATCATTCCTAACATATGGTGAAGCAGTGAAGCAGGATGTCGGAGGCAATGCCATGATGCTCATTGGCTTCACTTTCTTCTTGGCATATATATGGTAGCGTGCCGCACCCATTGAGATTCCTGTTTGCTAACCATTCATAGCTGCGAAGAACAGCTTACCTGTTTCTAGGAGAGCAATATTAGTGGCGTTTGCTTTACCCAGTACATCAAACAATCCTGGAAATTCGTCAGCCTTCAGAGCATTCAAGGCACTGACCATGGCCTAGCTGAATGGGTATGATACAGTGTCACAGCCGCTAAGCGCATGCATGCCCAGTAGCTGCAGACACTTATATCCCATATGTATACATGTCGCATTGATGTCGATCACCACCCCATTCCAGTGTTCTATCTGGACACTACAGCTAGGAAGTAGTTGCAGCTTCCAGACCCAGCAGACCAATAGCACAAATACATGTGCATCTTCGCTGAAGATCCGGACCGCAGCCATGTCCATTTCAGAAGATTGCCTCATCGTGTGCAAAGCTGCTGTCATCCCGATAATCTATGGATATGTGATCACCCAGATTGAGTATGGATATCACGTGGGTGAGTTCACGCTTGTTGTGCTTATTCTTTAGAATGGCATCACGATTGAGTAAGGGCCTGTTGATGGTCAGATTATAGTCAGTAAAACCATCACATGCACGTCGCAGCCACTCGTGATCTTTGGCTGAGCGAATCGTTGTATTTGTCAAAGACCAATATCTTCTCGGTGGAAGTAGGGTAAATCGAGAGGCGGCGCTTAATGCTCACAACGATGACGGATACCACTCATCCGTGTGGCCAGACGATGTGAAAGAAAAGTTGTTGTGCATTCACGATGACGATGTCCGGATCTGGACCTCAAAGTTGTGGTATATTGAGATGTTTGGCAAGTGAATATTTGTTTCCTTTCCTCAAGCAGCCATACTCGTCGATGATAGAAGGTGGAACAGCATACAACTCGTACTGGAAAATGGGTTCCAGTTGCAACTGTCGTTATTGCCCGACCAACAAAATACGGATGAAGATGGACTCTAGGTCGAATACAGTTTTGCCACTAACCTTCACGCCTCTCTTAAGGTACTCCATCGACTTGACTTGACTGTATATCTTGGCATGGAAGTGAAACGGCAGAGAGTTGTGGAAGGATGTGGCCATTCGCTCCAATGACTAGTACATCTTCCACATTTACATCTTTGTGAGCTACCTGACCATTGGCAATGCTTCAGAGGACGTCACTCTTGACTTTCAACAGATGTGAATGCCTTGTTAGTTCTGTGGCAATCCGCTGCCGATAGTCACTGTTCAGCTTTCGTCTCTTATCACCTTCCTCTTTATGCTTGCTTGGTGATGATGAGCAGTGCACTTCATCGGAGTACGACTGTTCCATAGCATCAGAAAGATACGCTGAGATCGGGAATGAATCGATCCATTCAAATAACACCTCAGGTGACAGCGTCAGGCCCTTCAGATCACCATTACCCGTCCCGATAGCAGTTTGTTCTCCAAACTGGTCACTGGATACTGAATTCCAATACATGCGCTCCAGCGATGATATCTCCATGCGAATCTGCTGGCAACAATTGCACATCTCTAGCAGGTGGCAACTGATATACCGAGCGTAGTGAACATGGCATGCACTGAAGAAGTACGGCAATGTCCGTTCCAAATAAAGCTGCTGGAAGTGCCAGTATTCAGCCCTCTCTGCGCGAAGGAACTGGTGAACCAATAGCGTAGGTTTCACAAGAGTATCCACCCAGTGCCTACCTGTTGGATGATGTCGTACTCCTTCTACATACTCATTGAAGTTGTTTTCACCGTTTTGGAGACAGTGTTACAGCAGGGCAGTCGTCACTATGCGGAATACCCTATTGGCACGCACCCATACATTCCCATTTATAATCACCGGCAGACCACCGAATTACTAACTAGAACATCCAAACCAGACCCCTTCACCAGTGTCCCAATGCAACCCAAAACATACTTAATAATGTGCATTGCCCCTGGACGAAGATTCACATCGTCAAACCTAATCGGCTCCCACCACTTGATCTGTCGGGCAACCATGTATAATTGCATATCAATGGAAAGATTTACATACGTCATGCCTAGGTCACCTATGTCACATATGGTTTTCTTCATGTATAGCTGTGATGTGATGACGGTATCAGGGTGAGCTGGCTGTGCATGTATGAGTATGCCCATCAGGTACACAGTCGCTGGCTTTGTTGCGGGTGTCACTTGGTCCCTGGACAATTGGTTGTTTAAGCCGTACCAATCCAAGCTATGGTCTGATGAAAGTGAATTCGGCCACTGGGCGTCCTTGAGCTCTGCAGCAAATAAACTCTCAACCCTGGCACATGCATTCGTGTACGTGATTCCTGACGAACAACAGAGTCTACACTGTCCTCATATATCTGTTCAACAGCGAGGTCATATACAGACGGGTCAACGGGGTCGAATCCCGTATTTCACCTGTAAGAAAGGGGGAACATCTCAAAATCAGAACTGACTGTTTACATCAAGAAACACACATAGTCCGGCCTGAAATTAGAATAACCTGAGCTGGTGCCAGGTCTTCACCACACCAGAATCACTTTTGTAGCCCCATCCCCTAAAATTAATAGGATTAGCCATAATCCTTCTACTCTTATAAGGGGTATAACAAACTCTCACATACATAATCAGGTAGCCTGATATTCCGGAAAGGATGAACCCAATCGTTAAATTACCCTTGACATGCATCCAACTAACCACCCGCTACAGAGCTGTGAAAGTTGGGTTTTATGTATTGGCGGCCACTAATAATCCTCGCAGAAAGAATCCAAACTGCCAAAAATAAATAAAATATATTTGAAATATTTGAATGCAGTCACTTTATAAAGACATGTATTGAAATCCTAGACCAGGAAAACATGGGTCTGAAACCCATTTTCGTAAATTTATCATACACGGTTGCAGAGCTATAAAAGAAAATATGATTTTCGGTAATGGCGGCAACCAATTTGCATAATAAGACAATGTATACATGTAATCACTGTATAAATGCCACCAGTGTCATCATTGACCATGAAAACATAGGTATAGACACCATGTGTGTGAAGTTGTAGTGTATAGTTGTAGAGATACTAAAATGTTCGTAAGTGCAAACTTATGATAGTCTGTAAATTTCACATTTATAATGTTTTCTTGTAAAAAATTATTGGATTTACATTTATTGAGCCTATGTTCAATAAATGTAAATCCATCAATTGAAATTTCAAGACTATCCTAAATTTGTACTTAATAATATTTTAGTCGTACGAAGTTTAGTGACACGGGACCCTGTTGCCTATAAAGCGACAAACGTGCAGCTAGACCAAATGTAATCAATAAGCAAGTGAAACCCCAAACATAGAACATGTTATGTGATCTGTATAAGTTAAATATATGATGTGCTTATGCAATTAATATAATACAACATTTGTGTTCTTTAATATTATATTCCGTGAACTCGTTGATTGACTGATTTCATAAGAAACTCGGCATCACCTCGCTTCTCATGAAATCAATAAACTCATATCCTATTAAATAATCACTCGAATAATACCCTCTACATAACCATGCATGGTAACGATACTTACAAACCGTCCGTCATCATTGGCCCCAGGGATAATCCCGCGATGGACAGCAATAGAATAACATAGGCCAGTCGGGTAGCCATATTGACCTTCAGTACTTCAGTACTTCCTCGTCTCCGATCACGAACTGCTTATTTATATGCGTCTCACAAAGGTTTTATTATGTGCGAGTGCGCACAGTATAAATTATGTGTTTATCCAATCGTGGCAAGCTGTGTATTGTTGATATATCCGGGTGTTACAATACACTATTACATGTATACAGGCAGCATAATTATGTATATGTGCATACTGCTGCACTGTTATATACGGAGCTCCATAGGGGACGTATAATTCTCTTTTATTCTATTAATTCGTTTCCACGAAATAACAATTCGTTCCCTCAATTTAACAATTCGTTCCCACGAAATAACAATTCGTTCCCACTGGAACGAATTGTTAATTCGTGGGAACGAATTGTTATATCTTGGGAACGAATTGTTAATTCGAGGGAACGAATTGTTAAATTGAGGGAACGAATTGTTATTTCGTGGGAATGAATTGATAAAAAAAAAATCCATGTCCGCTGCGGTTTCGTAAACTGATTTCCAAACACTATTCTAGTACATGTAACAGTATTGACTTTTTGTATCAAGTACATAAGTTATATACATGTATATTAATTGGAGTGGCGGGAAACTAATTTAATTCGAATCCGAGAAAACAATATATTGGATTTAAACAATTAAAGGTGTCAGCAGAAGAAGAAGACTAATCCACAGAGTTAGCTCCCTTCTTCAATTCCCTCAATTATAAATACAGTCACATATGTGAATAAAGGCCAGCTATGGGAAGAGAAATAGCTGCTATGTAATGGTATTTGTAGAAGAAGGAGACTAACCCAGAGAGTTAACTCCCTTCTTCAACTCACCACAGGCCTTCAATTATAAATACAATAAAATATAAAATAAAGGCCAGACATGGGAAGAGAAATATCTGGTCTTTGTTCACAGGTCATCTTTGTTCACATGTTCATTTACGTAGAAATTGAATAATTTGAAAAAACAAAAGCGTACTGCTATAGACAGGTAATAATATTCGGAGGTGGTGTTCAGCACAGGTTCGACTGCATGTACATAGCATGCGCCTCGCGGCGATAAGCAATATTCTGAATCGGGACCAATGCAGTGGCTAACCTGCTAGACCTTGCCGATTCATGCATGCGTTTTCGAACAAGATCAAGCAATATGTACTCGAAATCATGCATGAGTAGTAAGTTTTTGCTAGTTTCCTGTCGATCAGAAGTTCATGTCACTATACTTTGCAATTGAATACCGCTACTTCGATTCGTTGTGACGTCATTGACTATAAGTATGCCGTCATCCAGCACGGCTGACATTTTTTATCCACACAGGTCCAAGATATGTGCATTGAAGTCACAACGTTGAGATTTAAAACAATTATAGAGGTATTTGTTTCTTTTCTAATAAGCTATATGTGACTGGAGAAATTGTGTTTATGACTTGTGTGACAAGTGCAGCCACTGATCAAATAGCGCAACCATGTAGCCTGATAACGATCTATATTGCTTGTTAGAGGCAAATAACAAATAAGAGACAGCTCAGTATAGCGATGGTACGGTAAGCTAAAAGTTCCCGGGTTCTCGTGCACATTTTTCTCGCGCTGTTACAAGTACATCAGAAAACATTTTCTCTATGTATCACGGTTTGTATAGTACGTCATGTGCACCTACTGTTTAGTCCCGCTGAATTTTCTTAATCCTTTCGCCCCAAAGAAAATGGAATGGATTTTTAAATTTTTTTGCAACCAATCCAACCGTCATAAAATGGTTTTCAGACTAGTCCATTTATGAAAGTGGGTATCTTTTTGTCCTCAACAATATTAAAATTACTTTCAAAAAGTGCAGATCCTGATGAGGCGGCTCGTTACGAGCCGGCTCATATATGCTCTGCATAAACCGCTACAGCGGGCTTTCGGGTTCCAAGGTTGAAATATGTCAGCAACTTATCGGACAATTTTTATGCGACAAAGTTCAGAATACGCCGGGAAATGAAATACCATCATCAACCGATGATGACACCCTAATACATATAGCCGTCTCGGGGTTATTTAGAGAAAACTTACATGTATGTCCGGCTACGGCGATGAGGACGGAGACAATATCATATTGGACGCAGACAATATCATATGTGGCTTTGACTGGGGAAATGGGGCTTATGGGTTACGCGACTAGTGTAGCCCCAGATCAGCCTGCGGATCCGCGCAGTCTGATCAGGGTCTGCACTGTTCACTATTCCGTCAGTGGAAGACACATCTTGCTTCTGACAAATAGTATAGATCGTATTCAGGCTACGTGAGTGTGCTATTATTTTCGCAGGAGCTACACTGGTTGGTCATAAAGCACATAAGCCCGATTTCTCCAGTCGCAGCCGCATACTAGTTATGGGTTATATGTGCTTTATCGGATGAACATTGCTGCAGTACTTGCTGAGATACTTCAGTAAATGAGATTTAAACGGGCTAAAAAGCAGGTATGGGTGACGTAATATACCCCGTCTTCCACCTGTGCTGTGCCATTGTAAACCTTTGCCAACAAGCTGTCGACGAATAATCAATACTGCTACCCATTGAAACAATCCATTACACCATAATGGTACTGCTCGCAAACAGTGTATATCCTGATGAGACGGCTCGTAACGAGCCGTCTCATCAGGACCTGCACTGTTTGTAACTAGTTTCCGTCTTATTAAATGAAATTATCCATTTCCTATCAATGGCATCGTCTGAATATTGCGATGGAATAGTCCATTTCGGATACTTAGGAAGGAAAGGGTTTAATAATTCATAAACCCGATACTGAGACGCCACGGTGCGCATTGTGCATACATTATGTATAGGTTAGACTATACCAAATGGCGCGAAATCGCATAAGCAGTCCGGCATAAAAAAATAGTGCGGGCGTTTTGAGGTCACATACACAGTTTGCTTGCAAATCTTGATCCATTACTACCCAGTTTCACTTGAGGAACATTTTGGGGTGCTTTTAACACCAGTTTTCAGCATATTTGTAGCATTTAAAAGAAAACAATGAACCTGTTGGTCACGTGATGTAAACAGAGTTTCCGTGGCCAAAAAAAAAATGTAAACAATATTGGGTGATATGATCAGGCTGGATTTTTCTTTCTTAGGAGTAAGTAAACCTATTGTTTAATTCATGCAGAATCAGTACAGACTGGCTGCAGGTCATGTACAAGTAGGTCCCACAGCATCCATACGATTAGTGAAAGTAGGAGAGACTGGCCTTATTGGATGTCATTCGGTTAAATTATATAGTAAAACTATTTGGTGTGGTCTAACCTATACCATGTATACCGGCCGGTGTGACTAGCCTTGTGATAAACAAAGCACCATTATATGGTGAGTAATGTTAAACCTGCACTCCCACATCCAAGGTTGTAATATAGGGAGACCTTTTTTCCGTCAATTATTTAGATATTTTCGGGTAAAATAAAATGTTCATTTACCATTACCGAACGTGTTAATTTGTATTATTATGCGTTTTATATCAAAGGTAAATTGGCACTCTTGATAGCAGGGGCGATAACCGTGTTAACAGTTTATCTGTTGATGTGCAATGATTATATTTTGTTAAAATGTAGCTAAATTAATTTATTTAGGTGATCTATTTAATGGATACAAATAACTTAAAAATGTCCTGCCGCATTTGCATATCAAGAGCCTGATACAAACGCGCGTGTCTATCAGTAAACTAATTATTACTTAATTAGGAGGACCCAGTATATGTAATCGGGTGCTCATTAATTTTAAAACTGGTGCAATCGTTACACAATTATACACTATTTAATTCCCATAAAGACCAGTTTGTGCCTAATCATTGGAACTACAACTTTAATCAGGCGCACACACGCAACTGGACTACTCTCTGTTTCACGAAAGCTGCCCAAATGTTAAGGTCATATAAACAAATAAAAAAGAAATTATTTTTTCGATAATATTAAATTAAAGGAAAATTTAAGAATGAGCCTTCTTTTTATTTCGTGAAATTCAGTCAAATATTGACTTTATTGCGAAAACGGAGTGAAGATGTCTATGGGGATTTAACATGGGGATTTTTTTTTGAATTTAAGAAATACTGGACCGATTTTTAAAATTTAACTTTTGTTTTCTTCGTTAGATCATATCCAACCTATCAAGTCAGGTTTCGGAGTCAATTTCCAAAATGTTTCGTTTTTTGACTCCTCCCACACTTCCTTACCACTTTTCCCCCCATGTTAAATTCCCATAGACAAATCAATTTTTCGTAATAAAATCAATATTTGACCGAATTTCACGAAATAAAAAGAAGGCTCATTCTTAAATTTTCCTTTAATTTAATATTATCGAAAATAATATTGTTTTTGAATTGTCTATATGGCCGTAAAATTTGGGCAGCTTTCGTGAAACAGACAGTAGGATACAGAAAATAATAAAATACAGATGAAATTATAGTATAGACATCAGTTTATCGGAGATTACGTCAGCTAGACCGCTGCGATCAACTGAATATCAAGGTGTATGATCACGTGGTTCTAATAACAACAACAAGTACTGAAGCTTTCAGAATCCACCTGATTCAAAGTGTCGTGTGACACGTGCATTCTTGTACATTCCGGATTTCCGTACAATTGTATATTTGTGATGTGTGGTACTGTTTTGTATTGTTGTGCGTATTATTGATTCCACATACCTGTGATTTCACATACCTGTGATTTCACACACCTGTGATTTTTACATACCTGTGATTTAGCATGTACATTTGCCATGTACAATGTGCGTGTAATAACGGGGCTTATGTTGTATTGGTGGAAATACGTTAATGCGTGTCCTTTTTGCGGATTTAAATACACGTCCATTTTATGAGCAATGTTTTACTGATGTCACGCCATATTTGCCACAGACTATGCATGTGTGTGGTAGAGAACTCGTGGACTGCGTGTGCTGGTTTCGCTAGGGAAAAGACCCCTTTTAGTATTACGGAGGTTCACTATCCGTGCCAGCCGAGTTTGTCCGCGTGTCAGTTGTTCACCAGATAAGGGACCTTCTGTAGGTGAAGCCAGTATATAGCGCAGACCATACCATGGTCTGCCCTGTTATGTATGCTACGGGTTAGTGTTTCAGCATAGCCTGGTACTGGCCAACACGGATTTAAGAGATCCCATACTAGTGATGCTTTGTGTCGTGATATTTTCCGTAAAAGACCACGATATTTGAGTTTAGTATGTGCTACACTCTCATTTGAGTGTACAGCCCGTAGGACCGATATGGAGGGGTTTGGCGGGGCCAAAAAGCGACCTTCGCATTGTCAGACCAGTCGAGTAGATTTCGGATTATGAGATCTGGGTCTGTAGTGTGCAGATTTATGGTAGTGTGGGATATACCATGTTGGATGGTATTTATTCCGCGAGGGCTGTACACTAGTTTGGTTGAATTTATGGCGTGGGAACATATATTTATGCCAAATATAACCCACGGGTGAAATGGCAAAAGCCATGGTTTTGTAATATTTATGTGAGATGTCGAACGAGGGGTAGGCATATTCATTATTCCGTGCGTGGTTTCACTGGTGCGTATATAAGCGATGTCTCGCTATGTGTTGGGGGTGGTGGGGGGACACATATTTTCTGGTAACAGAAGGATAGTACTGTATTCACCAGTGACACGGAGGATTTTGCCTCTTGAGATCGCTCCAGCGGGCAACATTGGACGTTTTGGTCCACTCGTTGAGGGCAGACCCCAGTCAGTGCAGAGTACAAGGTCGTCCGAGTGTCCGTACGTCTGTCTGGCGCAGTGTGTGTAGCAGCTCCGGGTACAGGCCTATATAGAGCAATGTGTGATTGCTACATCTCGTTCAGCAGACAGTCACAGCCATAGATTAGTGAAGTGAAACGCCATACACACATATCATATCATTATACTACCACCGAGTTGAATGTCACCTAAGTGAAACTTTTCCCGGCGTCTTAGCCAACGTGATAATCGCCATTTGTATTATATCGGAACTTTACATCCGGTCTACCACTTCCGGTATTACAACCCATTGATTCACCATGGATACTTTACATCCGGTCCACCACATCCGGGTTGCTACAGTCGAGTGATACCATAGGAACTTTACATCTGGTCCACCATTTCCGGAAATAATACTACCTTTGGAACTTTACTTCCGGTACCAGCTTCCGGAACATTATCGTTATTGACTATCATGTGATGTAACCACATCCGGCTTTGACTTTGACATTCATGCTTTGGAAATATATTGCGTAGGCAATACACATGTATACTTTGATAGTGTATGGTAATACTCCTATCATGGCATATCATGGCTAAAGGATTGTAGTAAGACTACATATATTGTTTATGGATTAATCCACTTGAAGTTGGATAATAGCCATATTGGTGACTAGACCTCATACAGCGGGTGAGGCAGACCTTGCGACCTTGATACTCAGGGGTTACCACTATCTATTCAGATACGCCAGCACTGGGGTAGCTCAGATGATTGTCATTTGTCCTCCAATGTTCGTTCTGCCATGCTATACTTGTATGTAGGTTATTTCACTTTGATTAGCGATCATCAAAGTACTTGTGCATTCATACTATTGTCCACTACGGGACCATTGAGATACCACATACCGAGGTTATTCGTCTATAGCTTTTATAAGTTGCGTTAAAGCATAACAGTCGATTGGCTTACAACCTTGTAGTAATTGTATAGTATCATGCACAGTACAGTGATGTTCGCATATCAATGTATCATGTATTCCTGTGTGTTCCCCATGTAATATAGTGTACATTATAAGTGATTAAGTGACTACGTGTACTTGTCTACTCTAGCCTATCCCTTACACTTCAACTGCATTGTTACCACTTTTCGTTCGTCAGATCAAGCTATATTGGCCATAACGTCATAACAATTGAAGTAAACTTGGTTCATATGATAATAGGGGAGACAATTTGTCTAAATCATTCCTGACCTTGGTAATGACCTTCACACAAAGTACTTATTATTTTATATTGTCCTTATTACGTAACGAATTTTGATGAAACATGCCGCATCAAACGCGTCTCGTTAAGCTGCATTTGGTGGTCTTTGTATTTTCACCCAAACGTCTGTGTTTTTTGCAAAGAATCGATTTTCGTGTCTACCGACACGGAAATCGATTCTTCGCAAAAACGACACAAGTCTGTGCCGAACTCCATGGACCATCAAAATGCAGCTCATATTTCATCAAAATCCGTTGCATATTAAGGAAAATATCAAATAATACTTACTTTGGAGTGGGCGACGTTGTTGTTGTGGCAACCACGTAATCATGCACCTTGTAGTTGCATTCAATTAATGAATAAAAGCATGTGATGTTGCGTTTACTGTAGTATGAACAAACATTTGGTCTGTTTAAAGAGAGTAGAGTCCGAAGGACTCCTCGCAAACTTTAATCAGACCAAATGTTGTTCATAATACTGTAAAAGAAACTGCTCATGTTTTTATTACTTATATTTACATTGCTTTTTCGGATAGTTTTAAAAATGTAAATAACCAAATGCGGCGTTAAAATTAGGAATATTATTACTTTACGTCAGCTTGTCGCAATTCATAGAACAGCGACGTTGACTGACTATAACGTACTTATTGTTTACCAGCCCACTCGCGAAGCTCCGCCCAGAAACGTGATTTCGAATCGCTATACTGTAGTATGTGATTGACGGTGTGACACGAAGTGAACGCGTGTGTGGGCGGTAATATGATCTGCGTCTCGTGAAATAATGTAACAAGACGTAACATCAGTTCTAAATATAGCGGCTGAACATTTAATGATGAATTTAATAGATATTGGCGAATATGTGTCGCAATATGGGATTCACTGAGACCAAATAATCCCGTTCTTTCATTGGTCGAGAAACTAGAGTAAACAAAAAATACGGTTAGATGGCATCTTTTGCATCTTGAGGTGTAAGTCGTATGGATGGTAGTATACCAAAAGCTTACACAATATGTTCCAGGCGGTAATTAGTCGTTTTCATGAATGGATGGAGGCAATGTGGTGTGCTATATTAAATTAAAATAGAAATTCAGTGGAATAAAATGTTAATCTAGGCATAAACTGGTAACAAAGTTCCATAGCAAGTTTCACATAAATAATCAAACGTGCTTCAAACTCATGTTTAATACATGGGCCGATGAGGTTGACAAGTGCATTGGTGTAGATGTGTAAGGAGTCCCGCAGGAGATGTATAATTCTTTTTTTTATTAATTCGTTCCCACGAATTAACAATTCGTTCCCTCAATTTAATAATTTGTTCCCACGAAAGAACAATTCGTTCCCATGGGAACGAATTGTTAATTCTTGGGTACGAATTGTTCTATCGTGGCAACGAATTGTTAATTCGAGGGAACGATTTGTCATTCGTGGGAAATAATTGTTAATTCGAGGTAACTAATTGTTATATCGTGGGAACGAATTGTCGAATTGAGGGAACGAATTGTTATTTCGTGGGAACGAATTAATAAAAACAAATATCCATTTCCCCTGCGGGGCTCCGTACCATCCCACTCATATTTCGGATGGCACTTGAAACCGACGCCATCCTACTGTTACTACAATGTGTATGATCACGTGGTTACAAGTATTGAAACTTCCAGAAGACCTCCGATTCAAAGTACATATTCTTTTATTTTGTCCTTATTATGTAACGAATGTTATTGAAATATGGCGCATCAAACGCGTCTTGTTAAGCTGCATTTGGTGGTATCTGTACTTTAGCCCAAACTTATGTGTCATTTTTGCGAAGAATCGATGTCCGTGTCTACCGATATATGTATGTGCAGCTCATGAAGACGCGTTTGCTGCGTCATGTTTCATCAAAATCCGTTGCATATTAAGGAAAATATCAAATAATACTTACTTTGGAGTGGGCGAGATTTCAACACTTTCAGCTACTGTTGTTGTTGTTGTAACCACGTGATCATGCACTTCGTACAAAGACGTTCACCATTTCACTTTCGTGTTAAAATATCGTGTATTGTTCAATGTTCGGAAGGCTAATCACTTACCTGAAAGTTACAAGTTATAATTACGAGAAATCAATGTTTAAAGGAACTCAGATGATGTCTTGGATATGTGTTTCTGTTCGCTTCATGCTGTGCCTATGACCGATATCACATTTCATTTCATTTGTAGGGTGGGAATCATAGTGAAATACAATGTAAATGTAGGGGGCTGTATTATGCGGTAACTCAAGCCTAGAGGGTATGTGAGAGTTATCGTTCTTGATCCGTGAGGATATCCGCCCCCATGCGCCTTACCATTTGTTGGGAAATGATGGCTTACGGTCTATGTACGGGACGCTTTGTAACCAGAGCTAGGGCCCGTTTCACTAAGCTTCGTAAGACTAAAATGTTCGTAAGTGCACATTTAGGATCGTCTGGAAATTTCAATTGATGGATTTACATTTATTGAGCATAGGCTGCATATGCAAATGTAAATGTAAATCCAAGTAAACTTTGTTCATGTGAAATTTACAGACTATCATAATTTTGCACTTACGAACATTTTTAGTTGTACGATGTTTAGTGAAACGGCCCCCTTAAGCGTGAAAATACAATCAAAGTACTGAAAGTACTGAAATATGTTATCTCAACATATGTCAGGGCAAAACATATCAGGCAGGGAATGATCGATATTAGGTTATGCAAAGTATGATGTAATATGTTTTCGGGCCCAGCTACTGTCGTCTCGCGGCTTATCGTTATATACGAGATGCTCTTATTCGAGTTCAGGTGCGGCTTTTATCTGTTGTTATTTGGTTAGATGACAATGTGTTTCACATATTCTGAAGACGAAAGAAAAAGAGAAGATAATACACGGCGGTATATTAATGAGTGGCGTGTGTGTGCAAATATCAGGCTAACAGTTGTTCTGTCAGTTAATAGTTTCGTGGAATTGATAAGGAAATGATTACGTACCATACCGCCCGTCATGGTCCAAAAGTTTAAAGTTTGATTTCAGACGGTGCAGATTACAGTCAATAATGTTTAATCAGAGTAATGCGGGCGGCCAATTCCGGTCCAAACTGCGTTAATCCGTGAGATGAATGGTGGGAAAACCGGAGTACCCGGGGAAAACCACCTCCTCCGGCAAGTAATGACAACTTCACATACATGTACGTGACTGTGAGAACTAAACATAATAGCTGCTGTATTCATACGCACGGAATGTCTTGATTCGTATTTTCCAGAATTTAACTGATACACTGAGCCGAAAACTGTGAAAACTATAGAGAATAGTATATGTAGAGTTTTAGATACAAAGCAAGATGACCAAAACGCCATAGGATAAGTTGGCACAGGGTACTATTTTCTTGGTCGTACTCGCCATTTAGGCGTAGCACGACAATAGAAATTTGCGTGACACATACGAGCAACGACGCTCAATATGTATATATAACTAAAATGTTCAATGTTCCACCACTATCAAAACATATAATAAGAAATACAACAAAAAATATGTTTCCAATATAATTACATTTTTATGTAGACATTAAATATTTAATTATATCTAACCGGTTTCACTGCTTTAATTTTGCAGATCATCAGCGACTATTCTGGTAAAATGTCATAATGTTATGCATATATGAGACACAGTGCGTTTAAATGTAATTACAGTCATTAACATAATTATCCGCCATTCCCAAAGTATCGGCAATAGTCACCGTAATCTTTCAGTTTGCTATTACAATGAGGATTTGGATAATTATATGCGGTCGTTATGACTTATTAACAATATACAATTATTGTCTTTTGAGTCGGTGTACATGAGATTTACTGAGCTGAGAAAAGCGATGTTCACCGACGCCTAAGGCATTCTTTATACCACCGTAAAATTTGGACAGGTTTCAGAAAACAGACAGTCGTGCAGTCTGATCAGGGACTACGATATTCACCATTCAGTAATATGTGGTTGTGAATGGAGAAATGGGCTTATGGACTTTGCGACCAGTGTAGATCCAGATCCGCACAGTCTGATCAGGATCTGCAATGTTCGCCATTCCATCAATAAAACACCCGGCATACTACATACTGAGTGTGATCTTATTGATTGCCTTAGTTTCTCGACCAATGAAAGAACAGCATTTCGTCTCAATTAATAGCATATTTCGACGCTTTCGTCAATAACTTAAATTAATCATTAAATGTTGCAATATTGGCAAAGATATATTTAGAACAAGAGGTTCCGCTAATTTCCTGTGACGCGCATCATGTCACCGCGTGTACATGAGCGATCCGTTGAAAAACCGCCAATCATGTAATAGTATCAAGATTTGCAAGCGTCTAGGGGCGGTTCTCCGTTCAAACGTAACATGAGCACGCGATGGGGCGTGGCAAACAATAAATGAGCTATTGTTCACATATTGAATATTTAATAAATTAATTTATCGCTCGCTAGCGCTCGCTACGAAATTAATATATAAACATTAAATATGTGAACTATACCTGTTACTAATAATACCGGATTTCTCGAGCGAGTCGTACTTGTGTTGTCTTCATTATACTTGGTAGAAAGTGAACAATAGTCTCGGGCCACAAAAGCTTTCAGATTATGTGTATGATTTCAATATACATAGACCACCCGTTATCAACGAGCGACACATACGTTCAATGCAAACTTTAGATGGCCATAACAAGTCCGTCATTGTTGTTGTTTACTGTTTTTGTATGTGCCGCGCGCGTTCGAATCCCACTCGGGGCTCTTGTTTTTATTATAGGAATGAATGGCCTTTTTGTGGAATTTATCGGGGTATAAACTGGGAAAAGTACTTTTCCAAGTTTATATCCCCGATAAATTCCACAAAAAGGCCATTCATTCCTTATAATTCCAGCAATTGAAATAAATTCATCAAGAAAATGTATTTATTTTCCGTTTTCTTAAGAATTATTTTAACTGCGCCCGACGGTTACGGAAAGTAGTTCGGCATGCGTGTTTACTGGGATATAAATTTCGGACAGAGACTTGCTATGGACCAATCAAATGTTAGGGAATTGTGTAAATATTTTTGTGCTGGAATTATGATGACGTAACTTTGTCTTTATGTGCATTGATATCTAAAATAACGGAATTTCAGGCCTAATGTTGAATATTATTCATTTTTTACATATATAATCTCATGTAGAATATAAATTACTTCTCAATATTCCGACGCCATTGAATGCATGTGGATATAATTATTGCCAACTAGTGAACCTTATACTGCTATATAAACTGGCACGAAACAGCCCAAAAGAAACATTTCACAATGGCTTTTTTTTTCAATTCCAATAAAATGATAGTTCGACCATGTTAAAATTGTACATATATTACCTTATTAACTTTAAATTTGATCGCATATCCAGTCTCATAGTTAGCAGAACACGTGCACTGTCGATGATTAATTTACAAATATTGCACTTTCTGCTAAATAAGATTCACTTTGATTGTTTAATTATTATTTTCTATTTGATTTATTGATTTTACTCAGATTTTACATCGTATTAATTGATGAATGCTCATTCCAGGGCCATCTGACCTGTTCCCGTCGAATTAACAATTCGTTCCCACGATATAACAACTCGTTCCCTCGAATTAATAATTCGTTCCCACGAAATGACAATTCGTTTCCTCAATTTAACAATTCGTTCTCTCTAATTAACAATTCGTTCCCACGAATTAACAATTCGTTCCTGTGGGAACGAATTGTTAAATTGAGGGAACGGGAACGAATTAATAAAAAAAAGGATACTACGCCCCTTGCGGGATTCCGTACGTGTTACAAGCATAACGTGTGTTTTATCGATGGAACACAGACTGTGCGGATGCTCAGGCTGATCTTGATCTACACTGGCCGCAAATCTCACAATCCCAATTTATCGAGTCACAGCCACACATTGTGGGTTGTTAAAATAATCACGTTAGGAGTGAGACCAATTTTGCAATTATTTCTTCTTCTTTCATAGGTTTCCGGGAGTACACAGTGTGGGTATGACGTTTTCAATATTATAGGAATATACGTATAGGTTATTCGATTTGTGCGTGGACATATGTACGAGTTCCGCAGCGTGCGATATTGCGCGACATTTGGAGTTACGTCTCATTGCCATTCGTTCTGCCGCGCACCGGGTGCACGGCAGAACGAATGGCCAAGAGACGAACCTCTGAATATGTAGTATCTTCTGTGTGTAGCTGAATGACGAAAATTCGTTACCTATTTCGACGTGAAACATTTTACACCGGCGCGGAGAGTAGCACCAGTGTGAGTGCGTGTTGAAGAACACGAATATTAAATGGGAAACAGTATGCTTAAGAAGTGTTTGGTGCACGGTTTAAAGAGGTCACACAGCCATATGACGACTGCGTTTTTGACGACGTGCTTACTGAGTGTCGCACTATATTTGGTCATGATACTGGCTAAAACGGAGCGATCTACGATGTACAGGTAATATTTGTGGCTGTGACTTGAGAAGTGTGGATTACAGGATGTGTGCCCAGTGTAGCTCGTGATAGAATAGAACACTCGTGTAGTCTGATAACGATCTATATTGCTTGTTGGAATCTAACGTGTGTTTCATTGATGGAATGTCTGACAGTGTATATCCTGATCAGACTGTGCGGATGCACAGGCTGATGTGGATTTACACTGGTCGCAAATCCCATCAAGAAGCCTCATTTCTCCAGTCACAGACGCATTAGCGCGCAATCACCGCGGTTCGTGCCACGGCGTGAAGCGACAAAATTGGCGGAGTCCGGCCGACATACGTCACTATGGGCGTGGTTTAGCGCCGATGACGATAGGCGGAGCTTCGTCTACTCGGCGTATTGGGACAACAACACCGTGGTGATGGTCGGGGCTACCAGTAACAAGACCACGCCCCACTCGTGTCAATTATGGTACCACGTGGCGGGGAAGAATGTCGCCGCTACCGTGCCGGCGACTGCTGTGGGTCTTAAAGAAAATCATTCAAAATCGTAAGTGACAGGTGACCGAATTAGCTCAGTAGAGCGTCGGACTGCGGACCGGGAGACCCTGGGTTCGATTCCCACCTCGACCGATGCGAATGGTCGATTCTGCATGTCCTTGGGCAGGACAACTTCGTGCTAGCCTAGTCCTAGCGGATGGGGACTTAAATAGCATGTCCCGACATGATAGGTCATCGAGCCAGTGCCGTCGTTAAATCAAAGCATTTCCATTAATTTTGCAAACCGTAAGTAATATCCTCCAGGTGTAGATGGTGTTCGAGTCAATTTCCACCCTTAAATATAAGCCAAACGAAAGTAATATCAAATGATTTAGGGTTAGTATCGGTACCAAAATGCCATCCTATACGAAGTCAAGGTGTATGATCACGTGGTTATAACAACAACAACATTGACTGAAAGTGTTGAAATCTTGCCCACTGCAAAGTAAGTATTATTTGATATTTTCCTTAATATGAAACGGATTTTGATGAAATATGGCGTCTTCATGAGCTGCATTTGGTCGTCCAGGGAGTTCGGCACACACACGGAAATCGATTGTTCGCAAAAACGACAGAAGTTTGGGCCAAAGTACAGAGACCACCAAATGCAGCTTAACAAGACGCGTTTGATGCGCCATATTTCATCAAAATCCGTTACGTAATAAGGAGAATACAAAATAATACGTACTTTGAATCGGATGGATTCTGGAAGTTTCAGTACTTGTTGTTGTTGTTGTAACAACGTGTTCATACAACTTGGAAGTAAGGCGGATAAAATGCCCCACATGTATCACATACATCTGCTATTCTGGCGAACATTTTTCTCAAGTTTACTCATTAAATGTGCCAATACGCAAAAGGTTATATTTATAACGAGACGTCGCGACTTGTTGTCAGAAATTCACAAGACACGCATACTATTCAGACGTGTATATGCGCGCGGCGGAGTCAACCGGCCAATCACTCGTAGTTTCGAAAGCGCGTAGTCGAAAGCGCGTATAGGCGTGACTTGACTTGAAACAGACACGTGTACGAGAAGTTGGGGCAAACAATATATAAGTTATAGCAACACAAACGGAATTTTTAATATACTAATTTGTTAAAAATTCAGTATGTGAACTATGACTAATACGAAATCAGATTGCAGAAATGGAATATACACCGGTGACCAAGGCGTATGATCACGTGGTACTAACAACAACACACAAGTACTGAAACGTCGAAAATCCATCTTATTCAAAGAACGTATTCTTTTATATTGTCCTTATTACGTAACGGATTTTGATGAAATATGGCACACCAAACGCGTCTTGTCAAGCTGCATTTGGTGGTCTTTGTATTTTCGCCAAACCTTTTGTCGTTTTTGCGAAGAATCGATTTCCGTGTCTACCGACACGGAAATCGATTCTTCGCAAGAATGACACAAATCTGTGCCGAACTCACTGGACCACCAAATGCAGCTCACGAAGACGCGTTTGCTGCGCCATATTTCATCAAAATCCGTTGCATATTAAGAAACATATCAAATAATACTTACTTTGGAGTGGGCGACGTTGTTGTTGTTGTAACCATGTAATCATGCACCTCGGTGACGGTGAAGACTCCGTCGTCGTAAATATATCCATTTCAGAGTTATTCCGAGAAAATGTACATATATACATGTGCATCCATATAACGATCAATCGCACGATTTTATTTGATCACATTCCCAAAAACTTGCGTCATATTCAAGTACATGTACATGCTTCGGTAACTGTGATAAGCAGGAAAGCTTCTTTGGCTTGGCATACTTTGGAATTGTCACTAAATGTACCAGAAGGAAAACATGTGAAAGTCCTCGGTAGAGCCGGGTGCATATAATGTTTGGACTGTGTGTCTGTGTGTCCGTGAGTCCGTCCGTCCGTCCGTCCGTGTGTCCGGCACATTAAGAAGTTCACCGGAGTTTCTCAATTATGTCATAACTTCTATATCCGTTGAATGATCACTTAAATAGTTCAACACATCATACATCTGGACAAATGCCGCACAGCCATGCTGCCCTTAATATGACATTGGCTTTTTGACAATTTTGAACTTTTTCACACATTAATAAGTTCGCCGGAGTTTCTCAATTATGTCATACATACAACTTCTATATCCTTTGATGGATTACTTTAATAGTTCAATACATCAAACCTGTGGACGAATGCCACACATCCATGCTGCCCTTAATATGACCTTGACCTTTTGACCTTCACAACTTTAATAAACTTTTTCACACATTAAGTAGTTTGTTGGAGTTTTTCAATTGTGTCATAGCTTCTATATCCTTTGATGGATTATTTTAATATTCCAATACAAATGCCACACAATCATGCTGCCCTTAAAATGGCCTTCACCACGTTTTGGTTAATTAACTTTGCCACAGTTTCTGCAATCAGCCACCGGGATATAGAGAATATTAGTATAGTGTCATGAACGTGAATAAATATCTGTCGAGGCTGAGAAATCAGGATGGGCGAGGCTTGCCGAGCACATCCTGATTTCGAGCCGAGTCAGATATTTATTCACGTTCATGACACTATAATAATATTCTATTTATCCCGTTAACCACATCAAAGTTGTTCAAATGTCTCTAAAAATGCATTTGTGGCCTCATAAGTTTGTCATCTGAAGCGACAAGATTATCGTGTTACGTCATTCACATAATGACGTAACGTCATGCATAATGACGTATCTACTAGACGTGAACGAGAAAAAATACACGTACCTGCTTTTCGCGTCTAGTAGCGACATAGTTGACGGGATAAATGTGTGTACCGACATACCACATTTTCCTGTTTGTTATGGAATGATAATACAGTATCAAATTTAGAAACATTTGTTTACATTTCAATAGTCACTATACCATGTTCTTGATATGTTTTACGAAAGCACCGTCGTCTGCGTTAATCATGCCCAGTAGCCTATTTAACCAACATTGCAAAGTATACTTTTCTAGCAATGTATACTTTGAGGGAGTAATCATTTATTTTTCCTGAAATGCATTATTTCACATAGAACTAACGACTGCATATAGTTGATGATTAAAAGTATGCAGAATTATTATACTGAATTGATTACATTTTCACAGCGGCAAAATTAATAAATTTATCCTAAAATTGAAAATTTCTCCCTGAAAGTATACTTTGCTAGAAAAGTATACTTTGCGATGTTGGTGAAATAGGCTACTGATCTCAACGTTTCTGAACATATATCGGCAATATCGACACACAATCAAGCAGCGTGATTGGCTGCACCTGAGCTGTAGCACAGCTAATGGTTGGTGCAATCGAGCTGCTTACTTTCAAACATCATGTATTATGTAATATTTACACCTTCTATCAATTCATAATGCAAACGCCCATTCGATGTACTGCGTTTACACTCCAATACAATACATTAGACCCACGTGACGTCATGCTGTTGATTGGTTAAACTTCGTTTGACGTCCATAAATTCCACGAGGTTGTCAATAACTTCACGCTATTGACCGACAACGTTGTTATTCCAGGAATTGCGACACATTGACGTAAAACAATAGTATTTTTAATTTTAACGCCATATTTGGTTATTTACATTTTTGAAACTATCAGAAAATGCAGTTGAAATACAAGTAATACAACCATGTATTGTGATCCCCAGTAAACGCAACAGCCCATGATTTTATTCCCTAAATAAACACATTTGCAAATAGTGGCATGATTCGCGCAGGCGATGATGTAATCATGGTATTACCAGACTGGCAGTGTCTTTAATGACTACAACATCTATACACCTACAGATACGAGGTTACTTTATTCCGCTGTGACGTCACGGAGAGCGTCCCGCCGCCAGGACCGGACGCCGTTTGCCTCGTATTGGCCGACGGTCCCTGCCGACAGTCCCTGGTACCTGTACCTGTACCACACCCAGCCACGCCCAGGAATGTGTTCTCCGTGTGTACGGGGCCCATATACTTGCCGTACGGCCGGGCGGACCAACTCGTCCAATGGCTGGAACTCAATCTTATCCTCGGCGTGGAGCACGTGACTGTCTACGTCCACAGTGCGCATGACAACGTACGACAGGTACTCGCCTATTACGTCAGAAGAGCCGTGGTTGATGTTGTAGACTGGGACATTCCATTCGCGGTCGATATGTCGGAACCACGGATGGGAGCTAAATCCACAGATATATGGGCACTTGGTCAGTCTGCGGCTATCAATGACTGTTTATACCGGCATAAAGGGTTGAGCGAATACGTGGCGATGTTCGACATGGACGAATACATAATTCCCAGACGGAGTTCCGACTATACCTGGTCTGACATGTTCCGTCGGCTGTCAACTACCGCCGGTGCCTATACGTTCACAAACACGTTTTTCCCGACTGATTCGCCGGCAAACAGTAATGCATCAGGTAACGAGCTCTATACAGTGGAACCTCTCTAAACCGGACACACTGGGGACCTCCCAGGGTGTCCGGTTTAGAGAGGTTCCACATTGTAATTGAGCACTCCATGAACAGTTTTTGTAATGTTCAATCATGAAAAGAGACGACAGAAATGACAGTGGAACCCATCTAAATTATACACAATGGGGTCCGCTTTAGAGGGGTTCTACTGTATTGGAATAGGCCGAATATGTGCTGATGGTATTTATATTTCATCCGGTCAACACAGTGCGTATGTGCCATGAAACACGGTGCTGTGAAAGATTTTTTATATCCTGTGAATACGACCTAATCACTGCGTATGGATATGTGCGGTTGTCATACTAGTCGATTCTCGACTAGTATGACAACCGCACATAATCATACGCAGTGATTACCCTAGTTTCAGGTTTATCATGCTCGGCTAGGAAACTATAGGGATTACGAGGTTCACGTTTCCAAGCCGAGCCTTCTGAATTTTATATCAGCTATATTTGTATTCAGGGATGGGCCGTGGCCTAGGGGACATGGCATTGGACATCAATACCGGAGGTTGCGAGTTCAATCCTCACTCACACTAAAGCGTGAAACATACTTGCACATTATTCCATTTCATTGGTCTTTAGGCTGAGAATTTAAGCCTCGGTTCCGTCCCTATATGACTTTAGATGTTGGTGGGACGTTCAACCAATTTACTTATTCACGATAATGGTATTCCAAGGTGTATAATTACGTGGTCACGTTACAACAAGAACAACAAGTACTGAAACTTCCAGAATCCATCCGATTCAAAGTACGTATTTTTTATTTTGTCCTTAATATGTAACGGATTTTCATGACATATGGCGCATCAAACGCGTCTTGTTAAGCTGCATTTGGTGGTCTCTGTATGTTGGTCCAAACTTCTGTCGTATTTGCGAAGAATCGATTTCCATGTCTACGGGCACGGATATCGATTCTTCGCATAAGCGACATATGTATGTGCCGAACTCCCGGGACCACCAAATGCAGCTCATGAAGACGCGTTTGCTGTGCCATATTTCAGCAAAATCCGTTGCATATTAAGGAAAATATAAAATAATACTTACTTTGGAGTGGGCGAGCTTTCAACACTTTCAGCCATTTTTGTTGTTGTTGTAACCACGTGATCGTGTACCTTGTATTATGTATGCAGCAGACGACGACGACGCGGTACAATACGGTGTTGAAGTGCTGACAGTAACCGCCAGAGAAACGTTCAGTCGTTCAAAACAACCGAAGGGTAAATACATTGTACGTCCATCGGAAATCGGCGAGGTTCACATACACGTTGTGGTGGGACCAGGACAGAATCAACTGGTCCCACGTAGTATCGGTGTTCTACATCATTACCGAGATCTCGCCAACGGTTACGGCAATGGCGTCGCCAGATCTAATCGGATTGTCCACGACCTCACGATGCAAAAGTATCGCAAGGATCTCCTTGCCAATGTCGCGAAAGCGTGGACGCATCTGCAACACGTACGCATGTACATGAACTGATGTTGTTAACATATTAGTACAGTTTATTTAATTATTAGATGCAGTGACCTTTACATTTTAATACCCCGAATTAGTAACCGCACATGAAAGAATCCAATGCCATTGAGTTTTGCAATTGTTCATGGAAGAGTCCACATTTATCCCGTCAACACAGTGCGTATGTGCCGTGAAACACCACTGCCGTGAAACATTTTTGATATCCTGTCAATACGATATACATGTAATCACTGCGTATGAATATGTGCGGTTGTCATACTAGTCGATTCTCCGATTTTGCTGGAGTTACTTTTTTGCATTTTAAAGCTATTTGTGGTGTTAATGGGATAAATAGAATAGTAGGTTAGTGCCGTGAATGGAAAAAATATCTGGCGCGGCACGGAAACGGGATGTGCTCGGCAGAGCCTCGCCCATCCCGTTTCCTAAGCCTTGCGAGATATTTGTTCCCAAACACGGCACTAACCTACTATTCTCTATATACTGAGCTATAAGTAAACTTTCGTGAATGAGTCCATTCTCTTGAACCATTGTAATTATTAGTATTAGTTTTTCTTAAATGAGGCCAAACAAAAACAATTTGTTTGTTTCCGCTAACACCTGTAAAGAACTAGGGTAGGTACATGTAGGTAAGCGAAACTTTTTTTTTTCTCTAATTTTTGTTTCCATTCACGACACACTTTTTGTACGGGATATGTAACCCTTACTACGCTGAATTAAATGTTGTCGTCTGCTGGAAATGTTTTATTTTCAATATTTCTCGACAAAAACTCGGTTTTGACAGCACATGAGAATCGTCTCCAGCGGAGACGATTCTCATGTGCTGTCAAAACCAGTTTTTTGTTAAGAATTAAAGCAAAAATGAAAAACAGTAGACGGCAATTTCCGTCAACAGCATAGGAAGGGTTAGTGAAAATATACTGTTTTTATCAAAAACATTACCGATATGACGAACAAAAGTGTAGGGTCGGCGGAACAAAATACATGTAGGGTCGGTAGGGTTAGTGGAAACAATCATTTATATTTTTACGCCTGATTGCCCTTCTTCGCTCCAGTATTTATCACGGCATAGAGAATGATACACGTAATATTTATAGTTCATATATTAAATATTTAATAAATTAATTTCGTAGCGAGCGCTAGCGAGCGAGAAATTAATTTATTAAAAATTCAATATGTGAACTATAACGTATTTATTGTTTACTCAGCAAACTCGGGAAGCTCCGCCCTTAAACGTGATTTCGAATCGCTATACAGTAGCGCTTTTCTGCTCCTTACCTATTTGTATATACTAATATCGTATACATATCGTAATCGTATAGTATTGGTATATTTAATGAGCATATCGTATGATCATATAATATTGGTATGTTTGTACCGTATCATCGTATAGTACAAACGTACTATACGAATATTATACAAACATACGATATCCGTTCGTATATACGATATATCCATACATATATGGTATGAATATACCATAATCTGGTATGTTTGTACGATACAAACGTACCAGAATTATACACATGTATACAAATCGTATAAACGTACGATTTGAATGGTATATCTATACGATATTGGTTGGTATGTACGGTACATACATACCTTACGTTTATATTATATGCATATCGTATAGAAAACATATCGTATTGGTATAGTATACGTATAGTATTGGTATAGTACGTATAGTTGACCTGCAAAAAAGCGCTACTGTACTAGTATGTGATTGGTGGTGTTACACGGAGTGAGCGCGTGTGTGGGCACTAATATGCTTTGCGTTTCGTGAACTGATGACAACAAGGCATAACGTCTGTTCTAAATATAGCGCTGAACATTTAATGATAAATTTAATACATATTGGCGAAAGCGTCGCAATATGCGATTGATTGAAACGAATTGCCGTTCTTTCCGTTGGCGACATACGCCCCTCATCAATGCACATGGCATTCCACGCAAACTACTAAGTTCGCAGGAGCAATTATGACGTAAGTTCAATAAAAAGGAAAATAAATGTTCAAAGGATAATTTTAAATTCAAATAATATCATCATGATTTGAGATGGGAGACGCATGCCATTGTATACTGCAGATGTAAATTAAATTAAAAAGTAGATAACAAGTCTGATATCTATGGAAGCGTCCTGGTGCCAATGATAAAAGCTTTTATATCTCCTAATTACTAACTCTTAATTAGGAGATACTAACTCATAATTAGGAAATAGTATCTTCTAATTATGAGTTAGTATCTCCTAATTATGAGTTAGTATCTCCTAATTAGGACTTAGTATCTCCTAATTAGGACGTATTATCTCTTAATTAGGAGATACTAACTCATAATTAGGAAATAGTATCTTCTAATTATGAGTTAGTATCTTCTAATTATGAGTTATTATCTCCTAATTGTGACTTACTATCACCTAATTAGGACTTACTATCTGTGCCGATGCTAAAATAATGTATCAACTAATTAGGAGATACTACGTCCTAAGTAGGAGATATTATCGTATAATTCCAGCACAAAAATATTTACACAAATCCCTAACATTTGATTGGCCCGTAGCAAGTCTCTGTCCAATATTTATATCCCAATAAACTCCCACGCCGAACTACTTTCAGTAACCGTGAGGCGCAGTTAAAATAATTCTTGAGAAAATGGAAAATAAACACATTTACTTGATGAATTTATTTCAAATGCTGGAATTATAAGGAATGAATGGCATTTTTGTTGAATTTATCGGGGATATAAACTTGGAAAAGTCGCGGGAGTTTTTCATTTCTTTTTTGCTTCAATTTTTATAGAAATTTCAACATCATGAAAAATACCGCAGTTTCATTTGTCCAATAAATGTAAATCCATTAATCGAAATTTCCAGACGATCCTAAATTTGCACTTACGAACATTTTAGTCGTACGAAGTTTAGTGAAACGGTACTCTGGTTTTTAAGTGGACCTAGAACACAAACGCTACTGAATATTGTTAAAACCCATTTGAGACACGCCATGTGATGTTGTACCTTCGGACATCTGCGTAATTTCATGAAATACGTGTACTAAATGTACAATATTTTTCATACATGCCGTCAAAAGTTGACAAAACGTTCAGAGTACATGCGGAATTATATTCCGTATGTACTCTGAATATTTTGTCAAATTTCGACTTTATTTATGAAAAATATTGTAAATATTATAAACGTATTTAATGACCAATACTGGTAATCATCAACAGTTAAGGGTCAGTTCCGTTGCTGAAACGGATGCGGACGCAGATAATAATTATATCCGGGCCGAACTGTACACATGTTATCAACGAAAACGAATGTATTGCGTGTGTGGTCAGCGTAGATCAAAATCAGGCTGCGCCGATATCAGCCTGGATGTATTGCGTTTGAAATCAACACAGTCCTAGATCATACTGTATCTTGTAACACTGCGTATATTGCGTTTGAAATAAACACATTCCCAGATCATACTGTATCTTGTAAGACTGCGTACATGTATATTGCGTTTGATATCAACGCAGTGCCAGTGCGTGCATTTCTTTTCCGCAATCGATGGTTTCTTTTCTTTTGTATACTTACTTTCATTTTTGTCACACACATACATGTTACATACTACGAAATATATACATGTGTTGTTGAAGTGTACATGACAGTTGGGTACGAGTCCACTTTATTGCAATTATTTTAATACAGTTGAATCACACTATACCGAACACCACGGGTACCATCAGAGTGTTCGGTATAGAGAGGTTCAACTGTACAACTCATGTACTTGAGGTACATGAGTTGTACAGTTGAACCTCTCTATACCGAACACTCCGATGGTACCCGTGGTGTTCGGTATAGTGTGATTCCACTGTATTAAAATAATTGCAATAAAGTGGACTCGTACCCAGCTCTTCCAACAGGTCCATGCTGTGGCTCTGACATCTGGTGATTGATTGCTTACAGTGGAAAACTTGCTATCCGAACACCCTGGCAGTACATATGGGGTTCGATACAGAGGGGTTCAACTGTACTTGTATTTGTTTGTAGCCAGCTGCCATGTACATGTACACAGTATATAACAGTATCATGGTATCTGTCTATACTATCAGTAAATGCTAACACCTACGTCAACCCCTTCAACACCAAACACTACTGTCTGTTCCACGCCAGGTTTCGGAGTCAATTTCCAAATTTTTTCTTTTTTTGATCCTTCAGGATAAAAAAAAAGAAAAGTTTGGAAATTGACTCCCCATGTTAAATTCCCATAGGAAAATCGTTTTTTTCGCAATAAAATCAATATTTGATGGAATTTCATCAAATAATTGTTTTTGGGGAGGGTGACCTGTTTTGTTATTGATGAAAAAATACTTACTTTTACATATTTTTTTGATTTGATGTGCTTAATGGCCAAATGTTCGTCGGCAGCAGAACGTGGAACAGACACTAGTTTTAGTAGTTTTGCGAACAGTATAGATATAGATTAAACAACTCCCATCAAAATCCTCACTGTTCGCAAAAATATTGTTCACATTAAAACAGTATTTTTGTTAGAAAGATTTAGTGATAGTTTTATTTGATTAAATTACGACATTAAATGTCTAATTCAGACTGCCTAGTGTGAAATAAGAATGAGTATAGTTTAACATACCAGCAACAGCTAATGTTATATAACGATGTAATCAAAGTTTAACGTCTCATTCGACAGACCAGTTGGATGGAAATATTATGAAAATATGAGTCTACTAATATGTACATGCCCTATGGTAGGTTTTTTGAACCCACAACCTTCATTAGTGAAGTCCTGTATTCTACCCCTAAGCCACAGGGTTGAGTCTATATTAGCAACCGCAGCATGACACAATCATTATGAGTTGTATGTATGAATGTAACGATTGTTTATAGGAACACAGAAATGACGAAAACGAGTGTTGTTGTTTTTCTTAGTATACGTGCTTGGTCGTAAGCCAGGTCGGACAATGCAGTTGAAGAAATTGTGAACGATGGTGGGGGTGGGGGTGTATCTACATGTTTCGTTAATTGATGTATATTGGATGCGATTCGTGTGCATACAGGTTCTTTAATGGCTCCCATATCTTGTCAAAATCTTTTAAGTTTGATTCCTTCATTGCGATTGTTTTTTTCAATATCGATTATATATCTTATATCAAATTTTAACCAATATATATTTGGGGTTATTTCTCTCATGTTACACTGTTTCACGTAAGACTGCATGCATTGTGTTTGAAATCATTGCAGTCCCATATCAGACAGAATCACGTAAGAATGCATGCAATGCGTTGAAAATCAATGTAGTCCCATATCAGACAGTATTACGTAAGACTGCATGCAGTGCATTTGAAATCAATGAAGTCCCATGTTAGACAGTATCACGTAAGACTGCATGTAGTGCATTTGAAATCAATGAAGTCCCATGTCAGACAGTATTACGTAAGACTGCATGTAATGCATTTGAAATCAATGAAGTCCCATGTTAGACAGTATCACGTAAGACTGCATGCACTGCATTTGAAATCAATGAAGTCCCATGTTAGACAGTATCACGTAAGACTGCATGTAGTGCATTTGAAATCAATGAAGTCCCATGTCAGACAGTATTACGTAAGACTGCATGTAGTGCATTTGAAATCAATGTAGTCCCATGTTAGACAGTATCACGTAAGACTGCATGCACTGCATTTGAAATCAATGAAGTCCCATGTTAGACAGTATCATGTAAGACTGCATGCAGTGCATTTGAAATCAATGAAGTCCCATGTCAAACAGTATTACGTTAGAATGCATGCAATGCGTTGGAAATCAATGTAGTCCCATATCAGACAGTATCACGTAAGACTGCATGCAATGCATTTGAAATCAATGAAGTCGTCTCATGTCAGACAGTATCACGTAAGAATGCATGTGATGCGTTTGAAATCAATGCAGTCCCATAACAGACAGCATTACGTAATTACGCAATGCGCGCAAATACTATGCCTCATTTGCATATGAAAATAGCCTGATACCACCGCGCGTCACTGTCAGTAAAATAATCATTACTAAATGATTATATCTGTATAGCGGGCACTTGTAATTTTTAGAATTGGTGGAACAGTGACACATTTATACACTTATTTAATTCCTATAAATAACAGTTTGTGCCCACTGAGTGGGCATGTACATATTTAATATGTAACTGGTTTTGATTAAATATGACGCAGCAAACGCGTCTTCATGAGCAGCATTTGGTGGTCCCGGGAGTTCGACACATACTTATGTCGTTTTCGCGAAGAATCGATTTCCGTCTCAGTAGACACGGAAATCGATAGTTCGCAAAAACGACAGACGTTTGGGTCAAAGTACCGAAACATCTAAATGCAGGTTTGATGAGCCATATTTCATAAAAGTCTGTTACCTAATAAGGACAAAATAAAGGAATACGTGCTTTGAATCGGAGGGCTTCTGGAAGTTTCAGTACTTGTGATCATGCACCTTGCATGATGATGATGTATATAACCAGACAAATGAATTTCCGATACACACCACGAGATGGATGATCCATACCAATATACGTGAATGTACATGCCCACTCAGTAGGCACAAAATGTTCTTTATAGGAATTAAATAAGTGTATAATTGCGTCACTATTCCACCAGTTCTAACAAATACGAGTGCCCGCTATACAGATGTAATCATTTAGTAATATTTATTTTACTGATAGTGACTCACGGTGGTATCAGACTATTTTCATATGCAAATGAGGCATGGTCTTTTTTAATTATTTATACTATTTAAATGCGTCACATGAACAAATAATATTTTCGACAGATTATAAAGTATGATCATTGTACATAAAAAATAAATACAGAGAATAAATAGTAACGTCTGTTAACATTTCAAGGAAAGACGGTTATCGCCCCTGATATCCGTGTGGGAATTTACGTCTGATATATAATGTATAATAATGCAAATCAATACGTGGGGTAATGGGGAATGAATGTTTACTTTGCCAGAAAGTGACGTATCTGATATAAAGAACATGTTGTGCCTACTGAGTGGGCATGTACCTTTAATTGCGGTCAGTGTATCCCTGGATCAAGCTACACATCCGCACAGGTTGATCACCGCGTACTGTGGCTGTGACTGAAGAATTGGCGCTCATGCATCCGCACAGTCTGATCAGGATCTACACAGTTCGCATTTCCACTAATAAAAGACCGATCATGCTTCTAGCAAACAGTATATATCGTTATCAGGCTACATGCTAGCTACAATGATTCGCCTCCGATATGTTATCCTCGCTAGAGGTACATGTATGGAGCGGGGTAGCAATTTTGTTTCTAGCCACATGCGTGTGCTATTTGATCAGGATATACTCTAGTCACAAATTCACAATACTCATTCTTCAGTCACAGCAACAGTATGATGGTTGATTAAAGAGGGATCGTAGCTATTTCAAGATGTATGATTACGTGGTACTAACAACAACAACAAGTACTGAAACTTCCAGAATCCATCCGATTCAGAGTACGTATTCTTTTATATTGTCCTTATTATTTTGATGAAATATGGCGCATCAAACGCGTCTTGTTAAGCTGCATTTGGTGGTCTCTGTACTTTGGCCCCAAACTTCTGTCGTTTTTGCGAATACTCGATTTCCGTGTTGGTAAACACGGAAATCGATTATTCGCAAAAACGACAGAAGTCTGTGCCGAACTCCCTGGACGACCAAATGCAGCTCATCATGAAGACGCGTTTGCTGCGCCATATTTCATCAATATCCGTTTCATATTAAGGAAAATATCAAATAATACTTACTTTGAAGTGGGCAAGATTTCAACACCTTCAGCCACTGTTGTTGTTGTTATAACCACTTGATCATGCACCTTGTAGTTATTTCCCTCTGATTTATTTCATAGACATCCGGTTCAAATTGTATATTTTAGGGTCATATTGCTTGTAAACACGGCGACTGCCGCACGGTTTGTTGGGTAAAGGAGCCATTATAGTATGTTCGACTAGTGTTGTTTCAGGTTATCATACATATCTTCACAGTCTGATCTGGAACTGCATTATTTGCCAGATTCATATTTTGACTTTTTTTTTTTTTTTGCAGTTTTCATAGATTATTATAATTTATTTTTTTTATTTTTGACATTTATCAAGATTTATTACAAACAGTGTAGACTCAGATCACACTGCACAGTTGTCGTAATGTCTTAATGTATGCACTATTCAGTAAGAAATAAACGCTAAAATATAGAATAGGACCGGATTTCTAAATACATTTTCAAAGGGAAATAACTAGCTACGATCCCGCACGGATAGCGATGTTTCAAACGACATTGAAGATCCAGATCGGATTTACACGAGTACGTTTCGAGTTTCCGACCAGGATAGAGCCTTTCAAACGCCCGATTTTGCCGTGACGGTCTCAAGTAGTCCAATTATGAATGCTACAGTTTATTGAGTGCTGTGTCCGGTATAGGCCTACAGTACGCAATCACGTTCGTCAATCTTTGTCAAGATCATCATCGTCTATGCACATATACAGTGGAACCTCTCTAAACCGGACACCCTGGGAGGCCCCATGGTGTCCGGTTTAGAGAGGTTTCACTGTCAAACAGACTTACAGCAACTCCAAGACACGCGTCGGTGCTTTGCGATCACGAACAGACATAGTCAACGGAGATAAATGGCAATGAACCCGATTACAATTAAATAGAACTAACTTGTATGTGTGTCCGGTTTAAAGGGGTTCGACTGTATTGTCAATTCCAACTGGTAATTAAGCAATCTGAACTGTAGCACGGCTCAGGCTCAGTCAATGAAGCTAATTGATTCAAACACAATATTTAAGTATTTCGAAACAAAGAAATTGGCAACTGTTGGAATGATTAGCGCAAGTGGTAGTGTATATTGTGCACGTTGGTATGCAGCTCAAACCAGGAAATAGTCAAATAATTGAAGACAGAGGATACATGTACAATGTACGTGATATGGGTGTTGAAGTATACATTTTTATCCCGTCAACACAGTGCGTATGTGCCGTGAAACACGGTGCTGTGAAACATTTTTGATATCCAGTCAATACTATTTTTGCATTTTACAGCCATTTGTAGGTGTTGACGGGATAAATAGAATAGTAGGTTAGTGCCGTGAATGGGAACAAATATCTGGCGCGGCACGGAAACGGGATGTGCTCGGCAGAGCCTCGCCCATCCCGTTTCCTGAGCCTTGCCAGATATTTTTTCACATTCACCGCACTAACCTACTATTCTCTATAACACAGGAGTATTTATATAAGTAAGTATTACTAAGTAAATTATTTATGTAAAGAGGGTAACCAAGTTGGCGTGCACCAATCTTCCCTAGGGCCCTCTCAAACACAAAAACATATTTACATATTTACAGTGAACAGGTTATGGCATGTATAAAACAAATGATGCAACCCAACTGCCACCAGCTACACGTAGCTGGCAAACGTTGGATTGCTTGCAATACGCATTTTTAACATGATAATTTATGACAAAACCGCGCGTATTGTCTCAGACACGAGCTGGTTGCAGATGCTGACCGACCAGTAACTCATGATCAAATAATAATATCCCGACAGACTCCGTTCGGTGTAGACATTAGTAATTACATGTTAGTGACTAGATAACAAACAATAATGACCCAGCTCAGACTGTGCGTATGCGAAGGACGGTCAGGGTCTACATCAATTCGTCGAGACAATAATACCGTTTTTGCCATATCTGGGACTCGTCTGTCGAAACAGCTATAAACCGGGAACTCTCTAAACGAAGGATATCACAATACAATTAGTCTATTATTTCGGTAGCTCGTTATATAATAACCATACACATTTGGATATTATTCCTTTCCGGCAATCTCCATATTTCATTGAGATTTCCCAAAACAAACGACGTCACAATAAATAGGGTTATTACGGCTGTTTATGATTTTTATGATACTGATGGTGGTGGTGGGTCCATTTAATGACATCTACTGACATTTCATCCATGATGAACATTGAGATGGGAATACATTTATGCTGCTCGCATTTCGAATGTTTAATGGAATGCTGTTCCATATAATTGCACCAGAGTAACAGACAACGTTTAAATAATTCTGTTTTACGTCTAGGAACATGCAGGGCCTCGTTTGTCACAGATCGTAGTGTTATGTTAGTGTTCTCCAGTCGTGTTGATTGCATAAAAAAACATTTCACTTAAATATGTGGGAACTAATCCATTGCGGGTTTTGTACATACATTGTATATCGTTCGTGGTTCAATGTATAAGTATGTGACCGCCACGTGGCTTATGGATGTTTTATGTTGGAATAGCTCTCATAATCTGGTAAATATATAGAGAATAGTAGGTTAGTGCCGTGAATGGGAAAAAAATATCTGGCAAGGCTTAGGAAACGGGATGGGCGAGGATCTGCCGAACACATCCCGTTTCCGTGCCGCGCCAGATATTTTTTCCCATTCACGGCACTAACCTACTATTATATTTATCACGTCAACACCAACAAATGGCATTAAAATGCAAAAATATAACCCCAGCCACCGCACATATTCATACGCAGTGATGAGGTCGTATTGACAGATATCAAAACTGTGTCACGGCACCGTGTTTCAATGCACATACGCACTGTGTTGACGGGGATAAATGTATATATCCTGGTGGGCCACTAACGTTTCCAGCAACAAATACGAAATGCCATGATCGAGGTTGAAACCGTCTTGGTTGACAACTTTTCAATTTGAATTTATGAACTACAGTGGAACCTCTCCAAACCGACACCAAGACAACATCTTAATTGCTCGGCACTGTAAACAGATATTGCTATGTCGATGAAGACGGCATCAGTACGAGAACGGCTATCGAAACGGCAGTCACGGAACCGAGAGGAGCCGGGAGCAAGCGAGTTGCGGCAGTATCTCCGGCTGTACCTATATCCGGCATTCGCATGGAAACATGGCTACTGTGTGCATAACCTCATACATTTTATTATGTTCGTTCTGCTCGTATTGAAAGTCGCTGCTCTAACCACTATGGTAAAGTATTACAAGTTCATTTCGTTACTTATATTTATTAAAGGTGTATGCCCACTCAGTAGGCACACAATGCTCTTTATATCAGAGACATCATCTAAGACATTTTCTCGCAAAATAAACATTCATTCACCATTACGCCACGTATTGATTGGCAGTATCATACATTGTACATCAGACTTAATTTTCTACACTGATATCAGGGGCGATAACCGTGTTTTCTTAAACTGCTAACGGACATTACTGTTTATTCTCTGTATTCATTTTGCAATGATCATACTTTATAATCTGTCCAAAATATTATGTTTTTCCGGTGACGCATTTAACTAGTATAACTTAGGACAGACACCTGACGGCAAGGCCATTATAAGTTCACAAATATTTATGTAAATCATATTGGCCATTGATTACAGATAGACTGAAGAGACATTTAAAGTATGTCAACAGTGATGTTGCAAATAATATAGTCTGATATTAAACGTTATAACTTATTTCCGTGCATTTTCTCCAACATCTGTTGTCGGTTTCACTAAAACTTCGTACGACTAAAATGACCGTAATTCCAAAATTATGATTGTCTGTAAATTTAACATGAACAACATTTTCTTGTAAACAATGATTGGATTTACATTTATTGAACATAGGCTGCATATGCAGCCTATGTTCAATAAATTTAAATCCATCAATTGAAATTTCAGACGATCCTAAATTTGCACTTACGAACATTTTAGTCGTACGAAGTTTAATGAAACGGCCTCCTGATCGTCTATTCGATAACACACATGTTAATTTTCTCCGCTCAGTATCGACATCAAACGACGATTTCCTGTATATATAGTATGTATGGAAGCGTCCTGGTGCCAATGCTAAAATATATGTATCTCCTAATTAGGAGATACTAACTCTTAATTAGGTGTCAGTATCTCCTAATTATGAGATAAACTAGTTTAGCATTGGCACCAGAACGCTTCCAAATGGTTAAACCCTTTGAACCCGAAAGCCCGCTATAGCGGCTTATTCAAACAGTGCAGATCCAAACGAGTCGTCTCATCTGGATCTACACTTCTTGAAAGTAATTTTCATATCGGTTTTGAGAACAAAAACACCCTCTTATCCTAAATGGACTAGTCTGAAAATCATTTTGTCAAGATTGGATTGGCTGCAAAATTAACATAATTATCAGAATCCATGCATGTTACTTATGGTTGAAAGGGTTAATGGTACTGTCAACCTCCATTGTAGATGATTAGGTTCGGCCAACACAGAGGTGAGTTCACAAATGTTGTGAACAGGGGTCACCTAATGATGAAACACCTCCTGTTGAAGAGTTGGACCACCGCCCTCGAGTCTGCGCCCTACCCACCCGGCGGAAAATATGCCCTATACAGCCAAAGCGACCTGAAAGACCATATTAACTACGCTGTAAATCACGTGAGTACTTGAATACAGTGGAACCCCGCTAAATCGAACATCAAGACAATATATTGATATTATTTTTGATGGGTTTCTTGGCAATTTATATCAGATGTTAATGTGTGTACATGATCGCAAAGCACGCAAATAAGTATTAGAATACTCATATGCCTGATTTACAGTGGAACATATATAAACCTTTTTAACTCTAAATATTCGGACATAATTCATTCTCGGAAACTCATATGATTATATGGTTTCCACGACATGCAACGTCCCAATATGTTTGGTTAATAATTATTATGGTTGTACTTGTGTATCACAATACCAAATTTATGGCAAGCCAAATGCACAATAATTCCTTAAACCATGGTTTGGAGCTCAAACCCTGGTTTAGGCTCCTCAAACCCTATTTTGGGCTTAAACTGCCATTTGAGCATTTGAGATCCCAAATGGTAGTTTTCTTAAACCCTGGTTTGAGCAATTATTGTGCACTTGGCGGCAGAAACCACCGTTTGTGACTCTCAAACTAGGGTTTTTTCTGGTAGCCAAATTACATTTTGTGCTAATTTGTTTTGGGAAATCCCCCTATTTCATATATATATATGTATAATGTAGTTCGTAGTGCTAAAATAAGTGCGTAAAATACGTCAATACGCACCTTATCTGGAGCTCTGGCATAGTTTTATAGGCTAGAGGAGGAGGTGGTGGGACAATATCGACTACCTCGTGACATCAATGGCTCACTGCGCAGTATGCAGCTGTGTGTGAGCTACCACGCCGGTATTATTGAATCCCGCAGAAATGATACACACGCTACACGTAAGTGCAGAATACCATATTACCAGCTAAGATTTTCGTTTATTCACGTTCAGCTTATTAATGTTTAAGCTCAAGTGGGTTACGTTTTATGTTTCCCACGTTTTCATTTTCATGTTCTCTTTTCATTCGCAGAGTTCTATTCGTAATGTCGTTCCGGTATTCTACATGTATGTAATCTCCCGATGCGAATATACAGTGTAGCCTCTCTAAACCGAACACCAAGTAAACACCTGCGATCTTCGTTTTGATGAGGTTCTAGTAATTTATCTCAGGCGATAATGTCTGTTCGTGATCGCATAGCACAAAACTATGGCCCAGAGTGATAGAATGCCTGAATTACAGTGAAACCTCTCTAAGCCGGACACCCTGGGGACCTCCCAGGGTGTCGGGTTTAGAGAGGTTTCACTGTAAAATTATTCCGACGATATTCGTATATTCGTTCCTGGTCGAATTAAAAACGCGAGTATTTGATGAATTAAGTGATTCGATTGAATGTACATTGCTTGGAAAGGAGTGCGATGGATCAAATGGATTACATTTATATATAAATATTTACACCTGCTATAAGTTAATAATGCAAACGCCATTTAACGTATTGCGTTTACATCCCAATACAATACATTAAACCAACGTGATGTCGCGCGATGTTTTTGATTCGTTTGACATAATTAATTCCGACTAGGTTGTCAATAACTGCACGCTATTGACCGGCAACGTCGCTGTTCCAGGAATTGCGACAAAATGACGTAAAGAAGAATTAATATTAATGTTAACGCCATATTTGGTTAGTTACATTTTTCTAACTATCAGAAAATTCAGTGTAACATAAGTAATAAAACCATAGACTGTAACGTTTACTGAGGTGTACAATACATTTGGTCTGTTTAAAGTTTGCAAGGACACGCACTGTAAACAGACCAAACGTATTTTACACCGCAGTAAACGCAACAGCTCATGGTTGTACTCCTTATATATATATAATTATGCATACTACATCTAATATCGTATATCATTAGCATTCCAATACCTGGCTTTTCGGCTGTATAATTCCAGCACAAAAGTATTTACACAATTCCCTAACATTTGATTGGCCCGTAGCAAGTCTCTGTCCAAAATTCATATCCCAGTAAACTCCCACGCCGAACTACTTTCTACAGGTGCGCTGTCAGTGCTGTCAATGTAAACAAATGGCTGCCGTCTGTCAAAATAAACACATTTTCTTGATGAATTTATTTCAAATGCTGGAATTATAAGGAATGAATGGCCTTTTTGTGGAATTTATCGGGGATATAAACTTGGAAAAGTCGCGGGAATACTGGACGAAGGCCTTCCTGCCTTCGTCCAGTATTCCCGCGTCTTTTCCAAGTTTATACCCCGATAAATTCCACAAAAAGGCCATTCATTCCTATAATAAACAATGGCCCCGAAATGTTTCACCACATCATGCGGCACATCGTTCACCATCGTTGAAACTACATACAAAACAGGTTCCACATATTTATGTACCGTGTGAATGAAGGAATATTGTATTGTACAGTGAAACCTCTCTAAACCGGACACCCTGGGAGGTCCACAGGGTGTCCGTCTTAGAGAGGTTTCACTGTAAATCGGGAATTCGATCATTCTGAGCCATAGTTGTGTGCTATGCGATCACGAACATATATTATTACCTGAGATAAATGACCAATAATCTCATCAAAAATAAGATCACAGGTGTTGTGTTGGTGTCCGGTTTACAGGGGTTCCACCGTATTGTGTTTGCTTTGCATATGCAGGACAGTGTTTTCTGACACACCAGCCCGAGCAACTGCCTAATGGTACCCTGAGGTTAGACGAGTACAACTTCAGTATCGATCACGCAATGATGGACCACAATCTAACTGACATATTCGACAGGTAAGTCCACTGCACAGGTAACCGGACAATAACTTGCCTGATGATACAGTGAAAGGTACATGCCCACATACAGGCACAAAATGTTCTTCATATCAAAGACAACATCTGGCACATTTTCTGACAAAATAAACATTAATTCACCATTATTGCACGTATTGATTGGCATTATTATACATTTTATATCAGACTTAACTTTCCACACTGATATCAGGGGCGATAACCGTGTTTCCTTAAAATGTTAACGGACATACTGTTTATTATCTGTATTTGTTTTTGATGTGCAATGATCATCATTTATAATCTGTCGAAAATATGATTTTTCCAGGTGATGCATTTAAGTAGTATAAATAATGAAAAAATAGCATGCCTCATTTGCATATGAATATAGCCGGCTACCACCGCGAGTCACTATCAGTAAAATAATTATTTCTAAATGATTACATCTGTATAGCGGGCAATCTTAATTTTTAGAGCAGACCGTGGCCGAGGGGTAACACCGTCGGACTACCGCGCTGACGACCCGGGTTCGATTCAGGGTTCAGTTCCCGGGCGTCAGTATTTCTGAGATACTTTGTATTTCCTGCTCTACTAGTCCTTTCGGATGGGGACTTTAATAGGTGGTCCCGTGTATCAGATTTGAAGGAGGGTCTGGGCACGTTAAAGAACCAGAGTGACTTTGTAATAAGAGCTATTATTATTATTTATACTTGGGCCGGTTTCCTCTGTATCCACCTCCTTCCTTTCTCCCCTTCTTGGGAGACGACATGCAAGGTCATCGAGCCAGTGCCGTCGTTAAATCCAAGCATTTACTTTTACTTATCTTTTAGAACTGGTGGAATAATGACACAATTACAGTTATTTAATTCCTATAAAGAACATTTTGTGCCTACTGAGTGGGCATGTACCTTTAATATAAGGCGTACTAGAAGATACTGAGATACTGGCACATATTGTGCGTAAAACGATGAGTGTCACTTCCCCGTAATGTATTTCATTGCCATGTATGTTAATGAATGATTGAAAATGACGAAAATTGTTCATGAGGTGCTTAATTACAATGGAACCATTCTAAACCGGGCCCCCTGTGGACATTGTGATGAATGACATGACTTGTGTTCCCATTGCAAATATGTAGATAATACCAGGCTAGTGTATTTTGATATCAAAGCTATCAGGCAAGGCTGTGAAACGCGTAGGAGGCTTGCCGAGGAATTCCTACTGTTTCCGAGCCGACATTGAAATATACTAGACAAAAGAGACTAGAAAAAAGACACTAGTTTGGTAATATATTTATCAGGTAACGTTTTTGGCTACACAAGGAGCAGCTATGCCGTTGTTGTCGTTGCAACAAAACGCGGACTTGTTTCTGCAACGTCATTCCACTTGAGTAATTCGGTAACGTCATGTGACGCTGTTCGACCAATGAAACGTTAGTTTTCAAATTGTTGTAACCCGATATTCGAATCATGGCAATGCCTGATACATCAATATGTTATCAGTCAACACGTACTCGGACAGTAAAAAGCTCGTTACCTGATAAAATTGATGCCGTCTTGAACAAACTTGAAAACTTTACAAAAGATTGGGAATAATTTATCATTTCAAAAGTTTACTTTATGTACCAAAAAAAAGAGAAAGTTACATCTTCAGTTGAGCTATTTGCAGGTGCTATACTGCAAGTGTAAACAATGGTGTACATGTATATGTGTCTGTAATTGCATATGCACCTGAATATTGCCTGTATAATTATGTACTGTTTATGGGGGATGGCCCGGACCCACCACAAACATATTACGGGGACAATACATATTTTCTAAACCCAAAAACAAAATTGAATCAGTCAACCTGAACAACATACTGATGCTTGTGATGATATTTTCAGGGTGTTAAACTTTAAGCTGTCTTTCACGCTGCATTCCGTGAGGGTTCTCACTACGGGCCGCAGTATCCGCTGTCTCAACATCGACGGCTACGTAAGTTATACAGTGGAACTTCTGTAAACCGACACCAAGAGCACGCATGTGATCTTATTTTCGATGAGCTTCTTGGTTATTTATCTCGGGTGATAATGTCTGTTAGTGATCGCATAGCACATAACGATGGCTCCGAATGAACGCATGCCTGATTTACAGTGAAACCTCTCTAAACCGGACAACCTGGGGACATCCCAGGGTGTCCGGTTTAGAGAGGTTTCACTGTATGGCATATGTTAGTGAATCACAAAGAACCGATGTCCCGCGAACACATGCGTCAAGCCGTGTGATTTTGTACCTAAGAAGATATGCAATTCTTCGTGAAATATATTTACAACAATCACCATGTTTTCCTTAATTAATTAATTCTGCAATGCGGAAGCTATGAGGTTCGAATGTATTTCTGTCAGATAGTTCCACATGTCACTGCAGATTATGTTTGATGACCCGGAAGCGAATGGACAAGTTCTTATCGACCTCCAGACGGTGACGTCACAAGTGAAATGTAGTGAATTCCATGTAAACATTGCCGGTAAGGTACACACAAGAGTACATACAGTAATACGGAATTCGACTGATGCGCATGAATGCACAATGAATGTCAATTGAACACGTGAAGAAATAATAAGATCAGTCCCGTATTGACTTAGCCCCCTTATTTCACTAACCTCTTCAAATAAAGCATTAAACACTGCGTTAACAATTTGGTAAATTCACAACGCCATTCACAAGGTTCATGATCACGTGGTTATAACAACAACAACGTCGCCCACTCCAAAGTAAGTATTATTTGATATTTTCCTTAATATTTTTGATGAAATATGGCGCAGCAAATGCGTCTTCAAGAGCTGCATTTGGTGGCGGTAGACACGGAAATCGATTCTTCGCAAAAACGACCGAGATTTTGGCGAAAATACAGAGACCACCAAATGCAGCTTAACAAGACGCGTTTGATGCGCCATATTTCATCAAAATCCGTTACGTAATAATGACAATATAAAATAATACGTACTTTGAATCAGATGGATTCTGGAAGTTTCAGTACTTGTTGTTATTGTTAGTACCACGTGATCATACACCTTGATTCAACGGTTGACGAAATGATTTTGATTCTGAATATATCGACGATGCGATTGTATTTGACAATATTCTCTCGATTTTGATACATTTGGCGATTACACACGTTGAATCTAAAAAATACAGTGCAACCTCTCTACAACAGCCACCCATGGGAAGATGCAAAACTGGCCTTTGTAGAGAGGTGGCTGTTGTAGGGAGGTTCATGCTGACTTAAATTTTGTCGTCCGCTCTTTATTTATTATCTTCGATAATTCTCATCAAAAACATGCTTTGGCAATATTTAGAATCATTTTCAATGGAAATGATTCTAAAATGTTGTCAAAACATGTTTTTGTTGGGAAAGTAGGAAAAGCAACAGCAGAAGACAATTTTCGTGCTCAGCAGTCTAAGGGTTAGATACAGAGGAAATCATCCATTTGGGATATAAAATAGCGGCTGTTATAGAGACGGTGTTGTAGAGAGGTGGCCGTTCGGGGAGGTTCGACTGTATTTGAATGAAAATACCTTGTTATAAATAACAAAAAGGTCACCCTATCAAAAAAATAAAATTTGATGACATTCCATCAATTATTGATTTTATTGCGAAACTAACAATTATCATAATGTATATTTCACATGGCGCAAAAAGGAGCTGGAGAGTGACGAGTAAGGCCGAAAGACGAAAGAATCGGAAAGTGACGTTGAAACCTGTCTGCATAGCTTGGAAATTATGTTAACTAAGAAAGCAAAACAATAGATTTTTAAAATCCGTATACAAATTCCAAAATTATTTTTAATAATAAATTTCGTCAAATACATATGTTTGGGGAGGGTGCCGATTTTATTATTGAGGAAAATTGGGTTGTGTTTTTGATGACCGAAAATAGGTTAGCAAGAAAACGTGCAACCTATATTCCATAGAGTGATCTCCTTGGCGAATACACGTAGTGTTTCGTATCATTACAGAGTCGACATTTGGAACATTTTCAAGAACATTCGCCATGCTGACAATTTTCTTCACGATGCTATCGATCACTGTGACAATTACTAAAGTTTCGGTTGGTCTGATGCTACTCGGGGTATGGTAACGTGTCTTGTTATGTGGCTGTGACTGGATACATGCGGCTTATGGGATTTGTAAATAGTTTCACCCGAATTTTATGTCTGTAACGCAGGGGGACTCGCCCTGCGTTACAGACAGAACATTCAGGTCATGACTAGTGCAGCTCCTGATCAAATGGTCAATTCCTGTTACAGCCTACTAACGATCTATATAAGCGTTTGTTCGAAGCAGGATGTATGGTTGATTAGTGGAATGGTGAACAGTGCATATCCTGATCAGACTGTTCGGATGCACAGGCTGATCCGGATCTACACCGTGTCGCAAGACACATAAGTGACATTTATACAGTCACTACCACATATAGAATGGTGTTTCACGCCCAAAACATTACATATGCTAACATGTATATGTTCATCAAGGCGATGCATGCAGAACATTGGTGTACTCAATGCATCAATAATGTATAATTCCAATTCTCTAACATTTGATTGGTCCGTAGCATGTCTCTGTCCAAAATTTATATCCCAGTAAACTCCATGCCGAACTACTTTCCGTAACCGTCGGGCGCAGTTAAAATAATTATTAAGAAAACGGAAAATAAACACATTTTCTTGATGAATTTATTTAAAATGCTGGAATTGTAAGGAATGAATGGCCTTTTTGTGGAATTTATCGGGGATATAAACTTGGAAAAGTCGCGGGAATACTGGACGAGGCCTTCCGGCCTTCGTCCAGTATTCCCGCAACGTTTCCAAGTTTATACCCCGATAAATTCCACAAAAATGCCATTCATTCCTATAATATATCCACGTATGTTCTACGGCTGGAGAAACTGGTTTTATCAGCAGTTGTGTGCTATTATGATTATACAGTGGGACCTCTGTAAACCGACACCAAGAAAACACATGTGATCTTATTTTCGATCAGCTTCTTGGTTATTTATCTCGGGTGATACTGTATGTTAGTGATCGGACAGCACACAACTATGGCTCAGAACAATCAAATGTCTGATTTACAGTGAAACCTCTCTAAGTCTGACACCCTGGGGATCTCCCAGTGTGTCCAGTTTAGAGAGGTTTCACTGTATGTTGTATAATTCGCTTGTATGCCGAATGGTTATCCTTACCGGATCTTGTTTTCTATTGTTGACGTCGACCTGCATGTATGCATTATATTAAGGCCGGTAATCCCCTGGTCTTCATTCGATTCAAACATAATTTGTTCCAAAATGTGAAGTGATGTATGTTATAACTATGTGAGCATTACAGTATAGTATGAGCGATTGGCTTCAAACTTCATGTGCCTGTTTCTCATTATTCATATTTTCATTGTGCACCCCACCTATACTCCCTCCATGCCCACGGTCACTGTCAAATAACTTTCCGTCCACGAGATTGGTGCGCGTTTCTCCACCCTCTTATAATTATTTTCTTTTATCAGAGATTGGCTTTAATCTTCGTGTGAATTAATTTCCCGCCCGAATTACAAGGTGAACAAACGAATAAATTTCTCATTCAGTACATTGTAATTATTGGTTCTGTAGATTCCTTCTGATATAACTTCTTATTTACCGTATTAGCGATCCATGTCAAACCTCCTATACATGTGTTTCATCATCCATATTTTCATTTCCCCACCCATGCTCCTCCGTATACATGGTCAAGGTCAAATAACAGTTCGTCCAGTAGATACATGCGCTTTTCCTCATTCTGCTATAAGGTACAACTTTACCGTACGAGCGATTGGCTTAAAACGTCTTGAGTGGGGAGTAATTTTCAATTTTAGGATAAATTTATTAATTTTTATTATACTTAATTTATACATTATCACAGCCATTCTGGCTGTGATAATGTAATACATTCAGTATAATAATTCTGCCTACTTTTAATCATGAAATATATGAAGTCGTTAGTTCTGTATGAAATAATGCATTTCGGGAAAAATAAATGATTACTCCTGAAAGTATACTTTGCTAGAAAAGTATACTTTGCAATGTTGGTGAAATAGGCTACTGGTCAGGTGCCCTAGCCACACCCAAAATGATAACTTAGCCCAATCACTTTCATTGACATTTACGACAAGCAGGACATTATTAGCCCAATCCACTTTTCGTTGACATTCATTTTACGACAGTGGGTGGTGGTCGGGCGAACTCGACGGCGTAAATTAACGGCAGGGGGTTCCTCCTTATAGGAATCAAGATTTGCCTGGTTTGGCCCTCAGATACGGTTTTATCTTTGGCTCTTGTGTTACCTGGGAGTTGAATTGGGTTATTGCCCATTATGAAAGTAGTAAGATTATTACTTTTGAGAGGGTGCCAGATGCTTCTGGTGTGGCGAGGACATGGCATCAGATCAGGATTATTCTGATTTCAGGGCTGAATATATATTTATTTTATTGTAAATATTCAGTTCTGAATTTGGGATTTCCCCCCCCCCCCCCATTTGTACATGTACTTGAACATATACATGTACATGTACTTGTACATGTAAAATATGGGATTTAGTACTAAACCCATTGATCCGGCCTTAAATGACCTTAGCTGTTGATAGGCCGTTAAACCCCAACAAACAAACAAACACATAAACCGTATTGTGCATGGTTCCCATCATTCGTAATTTTATTTCCATTCTCCCACGTCTTTTAGGGCTAACAACGTATAGAGAATAGTAGGTTAGTGCCGTGAATGGGAAACAATATCTGGCAAGGCTTAGGAATCGGGATGGGCGAGGCTCTGCCTACATGTAGCACATCCCGTTTCAGTGCCGCGCCAGATATTTTTCCATTCACGGCACTAACCTATTATTCTACTTATCCCGTCAACACCTACACATATCTTTAAACTGCAATAGAAATAACCCCAGCAACTGCTCATATTCATACGCAGTGATTAGGTCGTATTCACAGGATATCAAAAATGTTTCACGGCACCGTGTTTCACGGCACATACGCACTGTGTTGACGGGATAAAAATATTTCCTTTGCGTTTCTCAAATCTCCTATAACTTATTTGCTGTACATATGGCTTGAAATACAATGTGCATATTTATGATCCAGCCACCACAGCGATGGGGTATTGGCGGCGTTCTTCTAATATTAGTTACAGGCTCCAGATAAGGAATTAGTAATTGAGTCCAGCATTTCTGAAGCAATTGGGTATATCAAAATTTTAATTCGGTAAAATAAAATCACACTACTGTTTACACATCGACAGACCGCAATTATTGAATAGTTTGCTTCGAAATGAAAACATGTCTTGGCATTTCATTAGAATTGTCTCCTTGGAGACAATTATAATGAAATACCCAGATGTGTTTTCATGGAAAATAAGAAAAATATGCTATATTTGTCGTCTGTTTATTGTTTTCTGCAGCATGATAAAGGTACCACACAATTGTAATTGCTTTTTGATACTCGCTACTCCTGATTTAATTTGGGTTTATGGCAATTTTAATTGGGTATTTAAGCAAATAGGCAGCTTATCTGGAGCTGTGAAATTTATGTGGATTAAAGTTATTGCTATGCTACAATCGGCAGCTGTCACTAAGCACTGCTGAGGACTCCACCCATTATGTCTCCATGCCTACAGAAAACGCACAGATTCGTGAAGCGGAACGCTGTACTCAGTGACCCGGATGACCCCCATCTGTTACGAGAGCTCAGCATCTCCGACTACATGCGTTTCCTGAACCTCTGGGATCTGGCGACGCTCGTGGGCGACACCTTTGTCATGATAGGCACATACGCCTTGGAGATTGAAACAGTATGTCTATATGTGGCTTAGCTACAATAAGTCGCCTCCGATATGGTATATACGGCTACAATTTGACCCATTCAAAAAATGTGAGCAACCGAAATGCATACCCAAACCTGTTGCATGTAGGTCAAACTTTAGTAAACTGTACATGTTATACCTTTAAACACATAATCTTTGATGTAGGACTACAATGTAGTAACTTGCCAAATATAATTGAACAGGAAAATCATTTTCCCATGGAAGCCATCTTTTCTATTGTTGTTGTTCAACATTCAACATAACGAAATGAAGCTTTCAAATTTACAATATATACATGTAAATGTCAGATAAACACCCTGACACGGTAAACTAACCAATTGATGCATCTGTATGTTCTTTATTAATAATGTATTGAGACAGCTTTGACAGTTTTATATCGATAATATATCAAACACGCCGGTTAACCGGTTGCAAAAATCACTCTTCCATGTGTTACATTAAAGAGATGGGGTTAAATTTCTATCCTCACGAGAGGTATGGAGCAATTTTGTTTCTATATGTGGCTGTGACGGGAGACATTGGGGCTTATGTGACCAGTGTAGCTCCTGCTCAATTATTGGATTTACATTTATTGAGCATATGCTGCATAAGCAGCCTATGCTCAATACATGTAAATCCATCAATTGAACTTTCCAGACGATTCCAAATTTGCACTTACGAACATTTTAGTCGTACGAAGTTTAGTGAAACGGCCCCATGTAGCCTGGTAATGATCAATAGTTTTATTGATCGAATGGCAAACAGTGCAGTTCCTGATCAGACTGTGCGGATGCACAGACTAATATGGATCTACACTAGTCGCAGAACCCATGAACCCATGTCTTCAGTCAAAGTCATATATAGAGAATAATCAAAAGCTTTTGTTGGATACGGACTATCTTGCCCAAGACATGGCATTGATTGACTAATGAGTGTGCAGCACGATTTAGTCAGGCGAATTACGTGACCTGTCGGTCGAGTGAAGTTCTATTTATTACATACATTTGTTAAAACAATAATATTTATATACATGCTTAGATTTACGTATACAAAAAAACAGTCATACAGAGCTCCAGATAAGGAATTAGTAATTGAGTATTGTCAATCCATCATTTCTGAAGCAATTGGGTATTTCAAAATTTTAATTGGGTAACATAAAATCACACTACTGTTTACACATCAACAGACAACAATTATTGAATAGTTTGCTTCGAAATGAAAACATGTCTTGGCATTTCATTAGAATTGTCTAATTCTAATGAAATACCAAGATATGTTTTCATGGAAAATAAGAAAATTATGCTATATTTGTTGTCTGTTTATTGTTTTCTGCAGCATGATAAAAGTACCACACATTATGTATTGCTTTTTGATACCCGCTACTTCTGATTTCAATTGGGTTTTTGGCAATTTTAATTGGGTATTTAAGCAAATGCGCAGCTTATCTTGAGCTCTGGTTATATGTATGATGTGAATTCAGACTGGTAACTACACTGGTCACGATAGGCCAAGTTGGTCCTCTCCGCCTGTCTGTGATCAATATAGCAGTTTAGAAAGCTATTATACTGGTTCAAGTAGCATCAAGTTCCCTTATTTTACTCTTGTATACTTATACAGTGGCGGATCCAGGTTTTCGCAGAAGGGGTGGGGGCAGTCGAAATTGAATAGGCTCTCTATAATATCTGAACCTTGATTAGTTGCGAATGGTAACTCTTGCAATCTACTCACGTACCGTCCGTAGGCTACGGACGATACGTGAGTAGATTGCAAGAGTTACCGTTCGCAACAAGACCTTGATCTGATAATATCACCCTTATTTGACAGTGCTTGTTATTTCTTTTACAGATTGCAAAAGGGGCTCTGGCACCCTGGGCCATCCCCCTGAATCCGCCACTGTTATACTAGAACAAGGTCGTACATGTGTCACCAGTTCTATAAATAGGTTACCGAACTTGGTCCCTTCTCTTTGGGGAACTTCCAGCGCATCGCGGACATTAGCGGAATGTGTCGGTTTGACATCATATGAGACACGCCATGCGATTTTGTACCTTCGGACATCTGTGTAATTTCATGAAATACGTTTACAAAATGTACTGTATTTTACGTAAATGGAGTAAAGAATTGAACAAATTTCAGAGTACATATTCCGCCTGTACTCACAGGTTGAAGTAACGGACCAAGGTCTATAAATGCATTAACTATACCTAAAAGTATCAATAAGTGTGAAAACAAATCAGGTGAAAAAAATGTTTACTCCCTGTTAGCAATGTGTTATAACGGGGAGTAAACAGTTTAACTTACTTTTTTTCACTCATTGATACTTTTAGGTATATTTAACGTTTTTTGGCCTTGGTATGTTACTTCAACCTGTGTCTGTACTCTGAACATTTTGTCAACCTTTGACTTTATTTATGAAAAATATTGTAAATGTTGTGAACGTAGTTAATGAAATTACGCAGATGTCCGAAGGTACAAAATCACATGGCGTGTCTCATATTGCTTAGTTTGAACTAGGCAACTTGACGTTAAGCCGAAATATTCCGCCAATTCTAGCGCCGATGGTACTCGTGAAGTAGTTCTATGGAAAGTTATTCCTGATTGTCCGCGATCGGTGACTTGATTGTGGCTGTGACTGGATAAATGGGGCTTATGGGATTTGTGGCCAGTGAAGTGACTGATAAAATCGCACACTAATGTAGTCTTATTACGATTAACAATCCTTGTTAGGAGCGTGACTGTTGTGTCGTTGATGAAATCGCGAACGGTGAAGATCCTGATCAGACTGTGCGGATGCACAGGCTGATCTGGATCTACACTGGTCGATCAGACTGTGCGGGTGCACAGGCTGATATAAATATACACTGGTCGCAACACCAATAATCCCCATTCCTGCAGCCACAGCAACATTTATAGACAGGTCTATAGACACAGTGAGCGTTGCGGCTAATCACGATCCACACTGGTCATTACCTCAAATAAGCCGGGCTTTGTCAGATCATGTCGCTTTATTCAGGGTATATGGACGGTCGCTTACCTGGACGAGTATACGATGTGGCTCGGGCTCGGCTGTCTGCTCTGCTGGGGAACACTGCTCAGATACTTCAAGTTCCACCCTAAGTTCAACGTGAGTTGTATACATTTCTCTGCCTGCTCTGATGGTTCAAGTCGCGCACTAACTTTAGTCATACGTGCATGCACTTGTTCAGCTACTTCCGTATTCACTGTAAGTTCAACGTGCTTATTATGTGTTCATCCACTTGTTCATATACTTCATGTTTCATCTGAATGCTACGGAGCCCCGTAGGAACGTAGAATTTATTTTTTATGAATTCGTTCCCACGAAATAACAATTCGTTCCCACGGGAACGAATTGTTAATTCGTGGGAACGAATTGTTAATTCGTGGGAACGAATTGTTAATTCGAGGGAACGAATTGTTAATAACGAATTGTTAATTCGAGGGAACGAATTGTTAAATTGAGGGAACAAATTGTCATGTCGTGGGAACGAATTGTTAATTCGAGGGAACGAATTGTTATATCCTGGGAACGAATTAAGAAAATACATCGTCCGAGAATTTTCTGGCAAACTAAACATTCATTCACCACTACTTGATTGGTATTATTATACATGTTACATCAGACATCCATTTTCACACTGTCAGGGGCGATAACTGTGTTTCCTTGAAATGTTAACGGACATTACTATGTATTCTCTGTATTTATTCTGTTGATGTGCAATGATCATACTTATAATCTGTCGAAAATATTATTTGTTCATGTGACGCATTTAAATAGTATACATAATAAAAAAAAGACCATGCCATGCATATGAAATAGCCTGATACCACCGCGCGTTACTAGCAGTAAAATAAATATTACTAAATGATTATATCTGTATAGCGGGCATTCGTAATTTTTAGAACTGGTGGAATAGTGACACAATTATACACTTATTTAATTCATATAAAGAACAGTTTGTGCCTACAGAGTGTACATGTACCTTTAACGTGCCTATCATACGTTCATACCCTTGTTCAGATACTGCACGTTTCACTCTAAATTCAACGAGCGACTTCACGTTCATCAGTTTGTTCAGATACTTCAATCTTCACTCTATGTACATGCCCACTCAGTAGGCACAAACTGTTCTTTATCATGTTTATAGGAATTAAATATGTGTATAATTGTGTCACTATTCCAGCAGTTCTAAAATTACCAGTGGCCGCTATACAGACATAATAATTTAGTAATATTTATTTTATGACAGTGACTCGCGGTGGTATCAGGCTATTTACATATGCAAATGAGGCATGCTATATATTAACCATTTATACTAATGCGTCACCTGACAAATTATAAAGTATGATTATGCACATCAAAAAATAAAAACATATAATAAATAATAATGTCCGTTAACATTTTAAGGAAACACGGTTATCGTCCCTGATATATCAATGTGGAAATGTTCGTCTGATATAAAATGTATAATAATGCCAATCCATACAAGGGGTAATGATGAATGAATGTTTATATTGGCAGAAAATGTCATATCTACGGAATATACAAAACAATCTGTGTCACTGTATTATAACCTTGTAGTTTGTGCTTTCTGAGTGGGCATGTACCTTTAACCACATACACTGTAATGTATCGAGTAAATTGTACCTATAGTCTGTTTCACGAAAGCTGCCCAAATTTTACGGCCATATAAACAATTCAAAAACCATATTTTTTTCGATGATATTAAATTAAAGGAAAATTTAAGAATGAGCCTTCTTTTTATTTCGTGAAATTTGGTCAAATATTGATTCTATTGCGAAAACAAAATTTCCCCATGTTAAATCCCCATAGACATATTCACGGAGTGAAGATGTCTATGGGGATTTAACATGGGGACATTTTTTAGAATTTCAAAAATACTGGACCAATTTTTATTTTATTTTTTTTCTTAGTTAGATCATTTCCAAGCTATATAGCTAGGTTTCGGAGTAAATTTCCTTTTTTTTTTCGTATTTTGACTCCTCCCACAACTCCTCTACCTTTTTCCCCCATGTTAAATTCCCACAGACAAATCAATTTTTCGTAATAAAGTCAATATTTGACCAAATTTCACGAAATAAAAAGAAGGCTCATTCTTAAATTTTCCTTTAATTTAATATTATCGAATTGTTTATATGGCCGTAAAATGTGGGCAGCTTTAGTGAAACAGACTATAAGAATATCTATTTATATTTTTATAAACAAAACACATGGTTTGGCAGCACATTAGAATACTTTATATTGGAAAATCATGTACATTGAGAAAACAGACAGTATGCACTATGAAGCAATAGTTGACGTATTCTATGGGTTAAACATTATGGCAATTCTGTCCGTGCGGCTTGTCCGTGCCTAGGGATCGTTTCACTACACTTTGTACGACTAAAATGCTCGTAGGTGCAACAGTATGATTGTCTGGAAATTTCAATATAAATATACATTTAATGAACGTACATGTAGGTTATGCTCAATACATGTGAATATAATAATTATTTACAAGAAAACATTGTTTATGTGATATTTACAGACTATCATAATATTTCACTTACGAACATTTCAGTGGTACGAAGTTTAGTGAAACGGTCCCCAGCAGTCTTTACTTATGCAATATATATGTTAGACTCAGATCGGGGGTCAGTCCCAGAATGGGGGCCAAACTCCCAGAACGGGGGATAATCCCAGAATGGGGGCCAATTCCGAACGTTCTGGATTAAGCCGTATTTGTTTAGTTCAAGCTTGAATTACGTAAAAGTTGGTGCGACGTACGTCATGCTCTGGTTTAATATGATATTTATTAAACTCGCTGACGGATTTCAAAAGCAACTCGGTATTGCCTCGTATTTTATGATATCAGTAACCTCGTTAAATAAATATCATATTTTATCCCGTCAACACAGTGCGTATGTGCCGCGAAACACGGTGCCGTGAAAATTTGTTGATATCCTGTCAATACAACCTAATCACTGCGTATGAATATGTGCGGTGGCTGGGGTTATTTTGTATTGCATTTTAAAGCCATTTGTAGGTGTTGACGGGATAAATAGAATAGTAGGTCAGTGCCGTGAATGGGGAAAATATATGGCGCGGCACGGAAACGGGATGTGCTCGGCAGAGCCTCGCCCATCTCGTTTCCTAAGCCTTGCCAGATATATTTTCCATTCACGTCACTAACCTACTATTCTCTATAAATTATCACGCATGTAAGATCCTCTATTTATTACTGTAATCAAAACCATTTCAGTTGCTATTCGCGACGCTGTATCATGCTTTCTGGGACGTGCTGGCCTATGTGGCTTGTGTTTCCGTTCTCTACTGCGGCTACCTCGTCGCCGGCTACGTCGTCATGGGTCCCCATCACTTCAAGGTGAGAGTACGGAACTGGCTTTAAATCCGCCGACGGGTTTTGAGCAATTAAACGTATTAAATCCAAATATTGTCAGAACTTAAGCACATGTTTCTAACTACTAACTGTTATCTTCCTGAAAGTATCAGGGCTCCAGATAAGGAATTAGTAATTGAGTATTGTCACTCCATCATTTCTGAAGCAATTGGGTATTTCAGCATCAGCAGACCGCATTTATTGAATAGTTAGCTTCTAAATGAAAACACATCGTGGTATTTCATTAGATCCTTGGAGACAATTCTAATGAAATACCAAGATGTGTTTTCATGTGAAAATATGCTATAGTTGTGGGATTTTAAAGTGAGATCTAACACTAGACTTCTAAAACTAATTTTAGATTTTCTGGAACGATTTTCAGAAATTAACGTTTGTTTTCTTAGTCATATCATTTCCCAGCTATCTACTTGCAGTTAGATATCTGACTAAAGTTCCAAAGTTATCCTCTTCTTCTGCCCATGTTAAATTCCAAAAGGAATTGTTTTTCGCATTAAAATCAATATTTGAAAGAATTGCATGAACTAAATATTTTTGAGACAGGCAACATTTTCATTATTTTGAAATATCTGGTTGAAATTGTGCATGTTTGTCAGATTTACTATCATGGACCATGACAAAGGCACCAATGTGCCAATTGAATATAATGTTCAATTGGCCCATCGGTGCCTTTTTCGTGGAACAGACAGTAGATATACTCGAAAAGGATTTTAGAAAATCATTATAAATAAAGCTTCTTTACTTGTACTACTCAATTTCCACAATGTATCACACACAATGTTGTCTGCCTTCAAGAAGTTGATAATTGGTGAGGCGGGCGTACGCGACTCATTTGTCAGTAATATGTTCCAATTCTCATGATTTAGAGCTCAAACAATACTATACATTGCCATAGTACATTATTGGTATTTAACCATATTGCCCTGCATGTTGGACAGGAGACGAATTCACATAAGCCTTTTCAAAGCTTGTTTTATAATCCTATTCACTCTTTACTTGTATGTATACATGTGTAAACATTGTTTAAACATATTGTTTTTGTGTAATCGACGGTTACTGTTTTAAGTTTAATCAATTAACGAAGGTCTAGAGTTGAAGAAAATATTTATATATGTGATATAGAGGTTATCATTTAATGATTGTGTCTGTGACTGGAGAAATTGGGTTTATGGGTATTGTTAACAGTCTAGATCCAGTCAGCATCCGCACAGTCGGTCAGGGCCTACAGTGTTCGATATTTCATCAATGAAACATCGTCATGCTTGCAGCAAGTAAATTAGACCGTTAGCATGCTACATCAGTGTTATCTGATCAGGAGTTACACTGTTCGCCATTCCATCAATGTAGCACCCGCCATGCTGCTAGCAAGCAATACGGATCGGGCGTTGTCAGGAATGTGATATGTGATCACGTTCAGGAGCTAAACTGGTCACAAATCCCACAAGCACCGTTTCTCATAGCCACAATTGTAGTTCGAGACGATGGGAGCGGCCGGCGAGACACTGCTGGCCTTAATCAACGGAGATGAGATATACGCCACGCTGTCGTACTTGGATGTGGAGTCCACGGCAGGGCCCTGGATGTACGCCTTCATGCGTATCTTTATCGGCTCCTATGTCGCCATCTTCACCATCGTCGTCCTCAACCTGCTCGTTGCCATATTCATGAGCGCATATGACAGGATACAGGTAACGTATGGACGTTTGTAGAGCCAGTTTCCCCTCTTTAATATACTAGTAAGCTATCTTGAAGTAACACACCACTCTTCAAAAAGAATAACATTTGTTAATGAAATTCAGAAGAAATGTTTATATTATAAACATTTCTTTTGAATTTCATTAACAAAAGTCAGATGTGTCTGGAATAACAGTATCTTTCCCATGGATGTGACAAGTGGTCAGACAATTTTCTTAAAGTTCAAGGCAATGCCGATATCAATGCAAATCACACTTTCTCAACGGTTTAATAATTTATGATGTGATGTTTATTGACTTTTCTGGTGAAATAATGTGGGTATTGTACAATTTTAGCATCCCCTTCTATTAATATTACACAAGCACCCACATCACTGGTATCACCAAGAAACTTAACCCTTTCAACGCTAAGGAACTGAAATGGACTGTGATATGCTAATGTTCCGACCAATCCAATGGTCACAAAATGATTTTCAGATTCGTCCATTTATGAACAGGGGGTTTCAAAAAGTGCAGATCCTGATGAGACGGCTCGTTACGAGCCGGCTCATCTGGATCTGCACTTTTTCATAAACCGCTATAGCGGGATTTCGGGTTCAAAGGCTTAAGGCTTTTATCAACGTGTGGTTCCGCAAGAAGATGTGAACCTTTGAGCTCGCTTTGACAATCATCATTCTATGTACATTTTACATAGTTTTGTAGGTATTTACTAAGTTCACCAGTCAGTTTAGCTGCATTTGGATGTGGTCGTATTACGTGTTGTTGTATCTGATGACGTCATCAATATTATGCGTCACATCCATCTAGCTCTGATGTTATGGATCAGTCTTTGAAATGTCGCTGAAAAAAGAAGTATTGATACCAAAAGACATACATTTTTTTTTATATGTACTGGTAAAATCATACGGTTTTCATACTGTTCACACATGACACCACATGATGAAGATGTGGTTCAATAAAGTAATTATCCAGCAAGTAAGAACTATAATTTGAAATAAAACGGTTGAAAGAAAATTTAGTAGCCAATCCAAACAATCAAGACATATTAAATGAACTAAACATCGGAAGAAATAGACTAAATTAATTAATTGATGATAATAACAACAAAAGGCATCTTATTGCGATCGAAGGCACTGAAAACAAAACGAAATACCTTTCCAACATAGAAAAATGAGATTTGAACAATTTAACACCTAACGGTAAATGGCATGATGGAAAATAAACATTCATATATTCTTCAGCATGTACAACAAAGAATACGGAGGGGGGGGGGGGGGGTCCCAAAATCAGAACGGAATATTTACATCGAACAAACATAAAAATTCAGCCCTGAAATTAGAATTAGAACACATGTACCACACCAAAGTCAATTGGTCCCTTCCCTTAAGAATAATATGATTATGAATAATTATACTACTCGTTATACATGTAAGGGGTATAACCAGATTCAACCATCACATACAATAATGCCAAATACGTACCTAAGGGCCAAACCAGGTCTCCGGTCGGGATTCCGGTATGCATGAATCCCGATCTTTGAATTACCCATCGTATGTTCCCAACCAACCAGCACACTATACCGTGTATAATAAAGTAAAAGCTAATTGTGACATGCAGGTAAATACATGCAGGATCTGCACTGTTCGCCATTGCATTAGTGCAACACCCGTCTTGCTTCTAATAAGCAATACAGACCGTTAGCATGATACATGAGTGTGCTATATGATCAGGAGCTACAGTGGTTACAAATCACATTAACTCCATTTATTCAGTCACAGCCAGAAATGATATTCTCAATCAACTCTCGTTTTTGCAGGAACTTCATGCTGAGCGGAAGGAGATCATGGCTTGCAAAATGGCCAATCCACTTCAGGAGAGTCTGTTCGCAGTGCTGGAGGAGAGAGAAGGCGACGACGAAGGTGCCAAGCGGAGACGTCAAACTCTAACTGAGATAATAGACGGGGCGGAACAACTCACGCCGCAAGAAGACAAGCTCAGACAGCAACTGCTGAAGTTCATTGACAATCCCGACCCAAACGATGTTGCGCGCAAGTCACAGTTAAAACGGTTCATCGACTATCATGGCGACAATGACGCTCATGTCAAAACGTACCATTGCGGTTGCATTCTGTGCGCGTGGCGCATACCAAGACGAGCAACGAAAGTGTTATAGCTACAATACCTGGCATAATGATATACATGTATAAATTAACACACTTGTGGCTGTGACTGGGGAAATGGGGTTTATGGATTTGTTTTGCGACCAGTGTAGATCCGGATCAGCCTGTGCATCCGCACAGTCTGATCAGGATCTGCACTGTTCACCATTCCATCAATGGAACATCCGGCATGCTTATAACAAGCAATATAGATCGTTATCAGGCTACTTTAGCTGCTATTTAAGCCAGAGTTACAATGGTCACAATTCCTATAATCCCAATTTTTCCAGTCACTGCCACATATAGTGTATGCACTCAGATATCAATCACAGCTATTACACATAAAAGGACTGGGTCCTATATATGGGATGAAAATGATGAAACATACTAAAATAAAATTAAAAATCACGCAACTGAATTGAAGTTTTGAATCATCATGTAAGTCACCTGTGGAATAGCAGTAGGTTGCGTACGGTCGAAAGTTACACATTTAATTATCATGAATTGTTTCAACTGAATATAAGGATATCTATAGATCAACAATAGTAAACTATTTTCAGCCTCATGTCGTTAACATAGGAACGTTCATAATAGACGGCCCGCCAAGGCATGAAAACAAACCTTTGATGGCATTTTTTTGTTACAAATGGGTAGTCATGCTAGTTTATATCTATGATGGGTAAGCTTTCGGATAGGGGTGAGTACCCCCTCAAATTTGACATTTGAAGGTCATTTCAAGGTCATTTAGGGGTCAAATCAAGAAAAATCATAGATGTCTTATATGCTTGCGATATAATGGTAACCATCACTCATAAAATCAATGTTGAAGATGGAAACAAGTTAAATGCGGATAGTACTATTATTGTTAGTAATACAAAAGGAAATATAAAGAATAAAATCGCATAATGGTCACCAAAATAGTGACACTATATGCAAAACCCGACAGTTTCGTGCATAATCCAACATAAGCTAGCTCTTTGTATGTGTTTGTTACTGAATGTCTTCATAAAATCAATTTGTATCATGGTATGGCATTTAATAAAATAGCATATTAGATCATTTACTTCAATTCCAAGATGGCCGCCAATAATTACATATGTGAACTTTTCAAATGAATAACTTGTAAATTGTCACGATTCCACTCCAGACACGGGGATTATCCTTTCTACATTTTTGTTTACAAATGAGTGCTCAAAGTGGGTTATACCTTTCAAAAACTATGTTTAGATATGGATCTACACTCAAGGTGGACTGTTTGGGGGTAGTTCCAAGGTTATTCATGTGTCAAATCAAGACAAAAAGTTATTTTCTTTCTGCATTTCGCTATTTGAAGGCATACATAACTCATACAAAATATGTAAAAAGAGTGTTGAACATGACCTGATAATTCCAGCACAAACATATTTGCACAATTCCCTAACATTTGATTGGCCCGTAGCAAGTCTCTGTCCAAAATTTACATCCCAGTAAACTCCCACGCCGAACTACTTTCCGTAACCGTGAGGCACAGTTAAAATAATTCTTAAGAAAACGGAAAATAAACACATTTTCTTGATGAATTTATTTCAAATGCTGGAATTATAAAGAATGAATGGCCTTTTTGTGGAATTTATCGGGGATATAAACTTGGAAAAGTCGCGGGAATACTGGACGAGGCCTTCTGGCCTTCGTCCAGTATTCCCGCGACTTTTCCAAGTTTATACCCCGATAAATTCCACAAAAAGGCCATTCATTCCTATATTATACATTTTCTATACTATATATTTAGTAAATCAGCCAGGTAATGTAGGAATAAATATTCAAGATGGCCGCCAAACTGCAAAATAATCATGTTTTAAAATATAATCTTTCTACTTAGAATAACCAGTTCTAAATATGTTATTTTTGTCTTTTATAAAATGTTTGTATGGAAAACTATGTCATTTACTATTATACAATGACATGCCACTTACTAATTTTAAATCAAACATGGCCGCCGTTAAGCACATTCTCACATTGTTCAAACGGTTAAATGTTTAATTGTGATATTTCCTGTGATGTTCATGAACATGTAAAGTGAAAGACATGTTGTTCAAATTGTGTGTACTACTATGAGACAATATGGGTCATTGTGTTGGATCAGTAAATCTGCCAATGAGGTAGTACCCCAGACTACATTTGGTTTTCAAAGAAGCAAACACAGTGAGTCATGTTCAGGCTATGATTAGGGAAATTTGCATAGATCTTCCATATACTAGTAGTTGTCAAACCAGAATTGTGAAAGAAATCGTTGAATCATTTTCTACCAACAATTCAGTTATTCACATACCAATGTGTTCACTATCAGAATGACCGGGACAATATTTCATAACCACATACCCAATATGATATGACACATGTATAGAAACAATCACTGTTACGGCACCCCTGTGGATTAGATAACTATCATGTTGGAATACTGGCACATGTCGGTTAATTCTCATTCATTACAATAACTGTCCTGTCCAACTAACATTAACATAGACTCTCACAATTATATCTCATACAATTATACCCAACAAAGAACATATATGTTTTCAATATCAAAACAAAGATCATGCTGAATTACCTACAGCATCTCCTTCAAAGTTACGTGCTGATGGAGAGTCATTCTTGTGTATCGATAAGACTTGCTTCTCGTTTTGAGCGTGCTATTCAAGGATGTGTGAGCGTAATACGTTGCCAGTTGCTGTGATTCAAATCATTTAATTTGATATGTTACGTACGCGGTTTAGCCTTACTGTATTACAGTTTACGTGTACCTGATATTACGGCTTAGTGCTTCGTTGGACACCAGCGTCCCCTAACATGAATTGTGCATGATATGCGGAAGACAATTTTCGTATGTGTGATAATTATATAACCATCTATGAGAATGGCATTGATTGCATACTGCCTGGTAGAATGACAATTGTTTATGCAAAGGTCTGTCAGATAAGTACATTAAGGTTTTATACCTCATTACTTTCCCTGTAAAATTGTGACCTAAATTCATTATGTGAATGAAATTATGGATGTCATAGCGACAACAAACTATCTTTAAACAATTTTACTAGTAATACATACTACCAAAATGATCCTAACACTGTTATTTCAACTAATCCCCACAACTGAATCACCATATTTGATGAGAGTTACATACATGTATGTCCAGATGTGACGTTGAATATTATGATGTGACATTCATCATAATCCTGTGCTATTGTCTCCAAGAAATCACACTATACCCAAACACATACCAGTTCCGCATTTTAAAGCTGTCTGACAGGTGAAACAATCTGTATATATCTCCAAGTAACACATACACATTTCTATTGTTAGTGAATTTGTTTGTAATAGTGAATTTGCTGTATTTTACAGTGGTTGGTCAACTACAACTACACGTACAGTACGTTTATTTGCCGAATATAAAAGCTACATCTACCTTTATAATGTCAATAGAGACAGCAAAACAAAAGTACAACACATGAGACATAGCAAACCATGACAACAGGTTAAACGGTACACAGTCCCAAAAATAAACCCACGCTATCTTGCATAAAGTTGACAAATATAGATATAACAACGTTTAGTAATGTTGATAATGCGATGTATTATAGTTGTCAATAGTGGTATTGTTATCTGCAGAAGTCTGGAGAATCCGAAGCATTCTTATTGAAGAAGATCAATTCAGCTGATTACTCAGTCCACATCAAAATATGAGACACCGCATATGTTTATTCGTTGCTGATTTTGTTACAGAAATATTTTATGCTTTGCGTTATTTCATTCTACGCTTTCACCAAATCTTATTTCTGACTTAGGCCAAAATAAATCGTCAGAAATGTCGGTGATTGTTTGTCCCTCTTCGAATACTGTATATGTAGTTGCCTTCATCTAGTTCATCATCCATATTGTAGATCCAGATTTACCTTAAGGATCAGAGATGCTGGCCCTTGATTGTCCGTGATGTGTACAAATTATGCATGTGATTTGTGTTGTCATGTTGCAATTTGTATAAACTGGAAAGTATTGTCCTACTGTTTCTTCCATGACACCGTAGTGAAAGTTCTATCAAATGGTCATATTGTGTGACTGATTATCAGCCTGTCCAATTCCTACATGCTTTGCTTTCTTTCAATGGAATACTAGTCCCTACACATATATAAATACACTCAGAAACATACAAATACTGTCTCGTATCACAATGGTTGTATCTAGTTTGTCAATGCGCACTATCTAATTGTATTGTCTGTTAGATACGTTGCGGTGGGTGATTGGTTGCGAGCATGCGAATGGTAATGTAACAATCAATGTTCCTCTTCACCAGAATGCCGACATTGTTTAGACCTCATTTCCATTTTCGGCTTTCTGGTACTTGAGGGGAAAATCCTGTCATACCCCATTAAAAGGAAATACGATTAGTGGTAATCTGATTACTTTTTTAGATGGAACTAAGTCACTATGGTGTGGTATGGACATGCAGCCAGGTCCGTTCATTCTAATTTTACGGCTGAGTATACAGTTATGTAAATAGTTAATTCTGATTTTGGTATTTACCCCCAGTACATATAGCTTAAATACGGGATGGACCCCGTTCGTCCGGACTCCAACGACCATGGCTGTTGATAAGCCGTTATATACAACACTCAATCATTAGCTACTTTGCAAGATATATCAAAGGTGTATGGTTCTGGAGGGTGGAGAGAGCATATACTAAAATCAGGTGCTAAATGTTACCATTTATAAGGATAGCCATGCTGAAATTAGTGGTAACAAATGGTGTGTCAGCTATTTCCGCATATATATTTTATTATATGTTTATCAAGAGCGTAAATGCCCGCCATCTTTGATTTTAAAATTATGATTAACTCAACTCTAAATTGCCACATACCATGTAACAATTAGCAAGGAAACCTCATGCAATGTATAGTTTTACCTTGTCTGAGTACAGAAACATTTGTTTTCTCAGTTTTCCAATATGGTAGATCTTCAATGTCAAGGCCTAGACCAAAATATACGCATTTCAATGAGAATGTACTACCAAAAACTACATAAAACTGTAAAAAAGGACATCTCAGTTTGTTTTTTTTTCGTCTGATTACAGACTGAGATATTTCATGTTATACTTTATACTGCGTTGGCGGCCATTTTGTTGGTGGGGTTCCAGGAAATGTAGATCCAATTGTCCCATATTTAAAATAGTTTCTATTAGTTTATTCAACAATACAAAATGAACGATAGTATTAGTCACAAATTCCATGAAAATGACATGCTAATAGGAAATATCTTCATTGTTAGAAATAGGCTAAATCAGAACGAATTGAATCGAAAAATATATATATCACCATTAAGACTACTAAAATGGCTTAACTATCAACAAAGATATGACGTAGAACATGTTATTTTCTTGTTTCTTAGGCAAATTGGCGGCCATCTTGAATTTCAGACATGTTTTTTTTTCAATAATTCGGTATTTTCGGAATCCCAATGTATATGGCTACCAAAATAGTTCATCAGCAGAAGGCTATCAATGCTGGTATAAATCATATACGTGCATCTATACACCCATGTCGATGAGAAATTTTAGGTCAATGTGACCTCTAAATGACCTCAAATGACATAAATGACCCCTAAAGGTCAAATCTGCGGGGGTACCCACCCCTATCCGACAGCTTACATATCATAGAAGTCGATCAGCATGGGTACCCATTTGTAACAAAACATGCCATCAAAACTTTATTGGAGGCCTTTTATTGGCATTGGCGGGCCGTCTATTGCATATGTACGGAGCCCCGCATGTGACATGAATTTTCTTTCTATTAATTCGTTCCCACGAAATAACAATTCCTTCCCTCAATTTAACAATTCGTTCCCTCGAATCAACAATTCGTTCCCACGAAATGACAAATCATTCCCTGAATTTAACAATTCGTTCCCTCGAATTAACAGTTCGTTTCCACGATATAACAATTCGTTCCCACGAATTAACAATTCGTTACCGTGTGAACGAATTGTTATTTCGTAGGAACGAATTGTTAAATTTAAATAACGAATTGTTATTTCGTGGTAACGAATTGTTGTTAACTTGATGGAAAGAATTGTTATTTTGTAGGAACGAAATTTAAAAAAAAAGAATTCTACGTCCCTTGCGGGGCTCCGTACATATGCGACAATATGTATCCAAGAGAGATAATGCCTTATCATGAGGTGTATAGCTATTTACATTATGATATGGAGACACACTGGTATTGAAGGATTATTGCTGGTCAAAACTTTAACGTCGTCCGATCCGGCTGACAATGGGCATTGGCGTGATTTTGGTCTCTTAACAAGATGACGTTTACAGAAATTCGCTATCTCAAATGGTAAAGCCACACATCGTGATTCAATTTGAAAACATTCGACGCCACTGCCACCTTTACTCATTGACATATCCGTTTTTCGCAAACGGCATCGTGTTCAGCGATTTTTATCGTCCGATTTCTGCCCGATCAGATGACTTTTTTACTACTTTAAACACCAGGGGCAGTGGGTTCAAACAGTTCCCGAGTGCAACGGCAAGCATATGCTCACAGCTGGACATGGTCGACCGTTATTGTTATATTTCTGTCAGAAATATCATGTAATTTGAGCATAAATACAGTCCTTTCGGTACTTTGATAATCCGTTCGTTCCACGTTCCATTCAAACAGTGATTTACTCATACATACATGTACTCTGGGGCCGCAGTACACGTCGCGTGATAAAGGTACCCCACCCTACGCATCAATTTCAAAAATTCAGTGCGACCGTCGTGAACTGTAGCCGATTTCATCAAAATTGCAAAGTATACTTATATAGCAAAGTATACTTTGAGGGAGTAATCATTGATTTTTCCGAAATGCATTATTTCATATAGAACTAATGATTGCATATAGTTTATGATTACAACTATGCAGAATTATTATACTGAATGTATTACATTATCACAGCCAAAATGGCTGTGATAATGTAATAAATTCAGTATAATACAAATTAATACATTTATCTTAAAATTTAAAATTTCTCCCTCAAAGTATACTTTGCTAGGAAAGTATACTTTGCAATGTTGGTGAAATAGGCTACTGATCAGACTGGTAACGTAACGTAGACACATTCATTACGTATGTGTTGGCTTGACCCCGGAATGAGCATTGAGCTATGTCAAACAATACGACCTGTACGTTTGAACACGGCTGTGAGCGGTGTCAAACAACGGCAGTCATGTAACAATATTATAGGAAGGCCGGAAGGCCTCGTCCAATATTCCCGCGACTTTTCCAAGTTTATATCCCCGATAAATTCAACAAAAAGGCCATTCATTCCTTATAATTCCAGCATTTTAAATAAATTCATCAAGAAAATGTGTTTATTTTCCGTTTTCTTAAGAATTATTTTAACTGCGCCTCACGGTTACGGAAAGTAGTTCGGCGTGGGAGTTTATTGGGATATAAATTTTGGAAAGAGACTTGCTACGGGCCAATCAAATGTTAGGGAATTGTGTAAATATTTTTGTGCTGGAATTATTAGATAATAACCATCAAGTTCCTACAACCTCAGACGCTGAACAATGTGTGATGTGTCAGTCCTTTCAACGATTAAATAAATAAAAGCAAACAATATTCCCTTAGGAGCAACACAATATGCTCGGTATTTGCTTGCCGAAGATGCATTAGCGAAACAATGAAAAAAATACTGGCACTTATGATAATATGCTAGGCTTTTAGTGGAGGTTTGCCATACTGGTCTGATTGCTCTATTGAGCGGACGCGATTGTGTGCATATACGAAGACTGTGAATAGAAAATACACGGTCGCCTGCGGTAATCCTGCCCTGGTGTCAACGTGTATGAACGTCTATTGGCAATATCAATTCCAAGTTGTACGATCACGTGGTACTAACAACAACAACAAGTACTGAAACTTCCAGAATCCATCTGATTCAAAGTAAGTACTCTTTTATATTGTCCTTATTACGTAACGGATTTTGATGAAATATGGCGAATAAAACACGTCTTGTTCAGCTGCATTTGGTGGTCTCTGTATTTTCGCCCAAACTTTTTGCGAAGAATCGAGTTCCGTGTCTACCGACACGGAAATCGATTCTTCGCAAAAACGACATAAGTCTGTGCCGAACTCCATGGACCACCAAATGCAGCTCTTGAAGACGCGTTTGCTGCGCCATATTTCATCAAAATCCGTTGCATATTAAGGAAAATATCAAATAATACTTACTTTGGAGTGGGCGACGTTATTGTTGTTGTAACCACGTGATCATGCACCTTGAATTCGCAAACAAGCAGTTTGATTGGCTGTGTCGGTGCTGTAGCTATTGATATACAAGCGTCTGTGTTAATCGTGACCAGAATGGCCAGTAGCCTATTTAATCAAAATTGCTAAGCATACTTATCTAAGTATACTTTGAGGGAGTAATCGTTTAATTTTCCCGAAAAGCATTATTTCATATAGAACTAATGACTGCATATAGTTGACGAAGTACGCATAATTATTATACTGAATTTATTACAGTATCACAGCCAAAATGTCTGTGATAATTTAATAAATTCAGTATAACAAAAAAAATTAATAAATGTATCCTTAAATTTTAAATTTCTCCCTCAAAGTGTACTTAGCAAGATAAATATACTCTGCAATTTTAGTGCAATAGGCTACAGATGTCAACGTTTTTGAACATACTCGTATACTGGCAATGGCGATATCAACTCGTAGACAAACAGTTTGATTGGCTGTGCCTGACCCGTAGAACACTACAGGCTCAGCCAATCAAGTTGCTTGTTTTCAAGCATACTATTATAGTATTCTGTGATTTAGAAATTGACCAATATTGACAAAATTAGCACAGGCGGTGCTGTAGCAGTCGTGTATGCAAATATATGCAGTGGTTAGTTCTATATGAAATAATCCATTTCGGGAAAAATAAATGATTACTCCCTCAAAGTATACTTTGCTAGAAAGTATGCTTTGCAATTTTGATGAAATCGGCTACAGGAAACGCGTTGGAAATCCGATTCCGTTTCCGAACCGAGCCTGATAAACTTGATATCAGCAGACACTTGGCAATCATTCTATTTATCAGGTAGCGTTTAATCCTAGTCGATGATAAATATAAATGTGACAGGCTTAAAATATTAAGTGTGTGAAATTCTAATATAATTTAGAATTACTCCCCTTTGACCACAACCTTTTTATCCAGGTACATGTATTCTGTGATGGTTTTAACTGTCTCTAAAGCCAGGGCCAACAGATTAGTCAGTGACAAGTGAGTAATGTTAAGGACCGGTCAATTTGGTCATTCCTCGGTTACGTGTTAGAGTGGATAGACATGTTGAATTTGGATTGTATTTAATTTTGGCTGAAGTCTTGGGATTTTAATTGATATTTAATTTTGGCTGATGTCTTGTGATTTGAATTAGAGCTTGGAGCGTACTACACCAACATCATCGTGAGAGAGAGAGTGTTCAAGCCCTTCATGTAGCCCACACATGGGGATGAATGGAGTATGCCCACAACCAGTCACAAATAGGCGGAGATGGCGAACCGCTACAAAAATGGCGCCCAACGTGTTGGATATCATTGGTGGTGATTGTGGACACTGAGCATCCTGGATGAGGTGCCGCCGTATTATTGTCTGCTTACCGTCTACGGTATCTACAGGTAACACCACTGTGCATTGTGTACTGGATGGCGTCGTAGAGGCTGCGATGCAGTCGATACACAACGGGTGGTTAGTAATCCAGAGTTCGTAAACTGTTTCGTGAAGACTTGAAAGTGAGCTCCCAGAACGAGGCTCGCTATATATAGGCGTTCACAGGCTCCGGGTATTCGCAAGGTAAACACCCACAGGTAGGCGTCGCGGTTCGTCCCCAGTAGATATTACCGCCGTATATACCGCATTCACCATCCATGAGCTGGTGACAGTGGTGTGACGTGTGAAATAGTGAACAGTGACTGACGGTACCTATGTCGGGTTTGGTGAGCTGTGTATTGGTGTCATGAGAACTGTCACTTTATTTTCGTAGTACTGGTTCTACCCAGTCACACGTTTAGATCCATGTAATCAATCGAAATTTGCGTAATAAGGTGACGATCCTACTGATACATTTGACATGTCTTTGTTAAGTTCACCCACATATAATTCCAGCATAAAAATATTTACACAATTCCCTAACATTTGATTGGTCCGTAGCAAGTCTCTGTCCAAAATTTATATCCCAGTAAACTCCCATGCCGAACTACTTTCCGTAACCGTGAGGCGCAGTTAAATTAATTCTTAAGAAAACGGAAAATAAACACATTTACTTGATGAATTTATTTCAAATGCTGGAATTATAAGGAATGAATGGCCTTTTTGTTGAATTTATCGGGGATATAAACTTGGAAAAGTCGCGGGAATACTGGACGAGGCCTTCTGGCCTTCGTCCAGTATTCCCGCGACTTTTCCAAGTTTATACCCGGATAAATTCCACAAAAAGGCCATTCATTCCTATAATAGTCACCCCCCCCCTGCTCGCAGGAAACATATGTCGTCCGTCTGTGTGTGATATTGCAACCGTAAATTACAACTTGTGTTGATTCGACATTAATCTCTATTAAATCAATACAATGTGTCGGTATTCTTTTGACTTGACAAGCTTCGTTGTCATTTGACAGCTCTTGTTAGTCTAACTTTAGTGCGATGTTGTACATATAGAGCGCAAGTGGTCACCAATTAACCTGCACAATGGTGATGGATTTAGATTAACACTAATTACATGCACTAAAACAATAATTCCCATCATTCTCTGGAAACTGAAGCTTATCAGGGCTGTGTGGTATTTGGTATCAAAGACTTGCTTATCTGAACATTAATTTCACATGGGCCAGCAGCTTATCTGCACATTCATTTCACATGGGCCAGCAGCTTATCTGAACATTCATTTCACATGGGCCAGCAGCTTATCTGAACATTCATTTCACATGGGCCATTGCTTATCTGAACATTAATTTCACATGGGCCAGCGGCTTAACTGAACACTCATTTCACATGGGCCAGCAGCTTACCTGAACCTTCATTTCACATGGGCCTGCAACTTATCTGAACATTCATTTCACATGGGCCAGCAGCTTATCTGAACATTCTTTTCACATGGGCCAGCAGCTGATCTGAACCTTCATTTCACATGGGCCGCTGCTTATCTGAACCTTCATTTCACATGGGCCGCTATAGGCCGCTGCTTATCTGAACCTTCATTTCACATGGGCCGCTGCTTATCTGAACCTTCATTTCACATGGACCGCTGCTGGCCCACGTGAAATGAAGGTTCAGATAAGCAAGACTGGACATTTGTCAAGTGGTGAGCAGAGCTCTTAAATTTCCCCATTGAGTTAATTTACAGGTAAGTCTAACGTTTTCCCCAGGCGAATTTTTGTGTGCTTCGGATAACCTTATGTTTCTTTCCCTTATATTTAAGGGTGTGGAATGGCTCGAAGACCTTCCATACCCGGTTATAAGCTTATTTTGACAAAGGTTGGCTAACTAGGGAAGGAATTCCCCCTGTACAGGAACTCCGTTGCTAGGGTCAAGCTGAACTAATCAGCTGGTCAAACCTTGTAAATCAATATACTGTACACTGATTAAAACCCATCAACAATACGGCTATCAAAACAAAATTAATCAATCAGTTATTTAATGTAAATGGGTTTTGCGACCAGTGTAGTGTAGATCCAGATCAGCCTGTGCATCCGCACAGTGCATACACATCAAATAAACGTTTTATGATATACGTACACCATTCACAATGTATATGCGCCTCAAATAGTATACAAAATGTAAAATAAAATACATATACTCAAATTATCCGTGGTTTAGAAGGAACTATTTTGCGAGGTGAAAAGTAGTTCCGGTACTGACCAACATGAACTCACGAGACGTCAATATGGAAAAATATTGACGGCTTGCGTTGCATTGTCTTCCAAACACGATTGCACGTATATAATAATATGACGATATTGAATGACGTCAATGTACTGACGTAACGTAGTGACGTACGCGTTCATTTCCACGGAAACCGCGTCATATTTGCTAATATCTCAACTGGAAACATGACCCAATAAATGCAGAGCTCCAGATAAGTTTTGTACCTAAAGTGTATTATACCCCCAGATTAAAATCCAATGCATATTTTACTTTTACAAATGTATTATTGATTAAATAGGGAACAAATGATAAAAAAGTAAAGCATTTTAAAAATTCACTTATTTGAGCTGTAAAAAGCAAACGCTGTTTGCTTTTTGCAGCTCAACTAAGTAAATTTTCAACTTTAATACAGTATTTTCACTACTCAATTCAAAAATCAATGCGTATTTTCACATTGCTGTGAGTATTCTGTACTCCCACTTTTGATAATCAATGCGTATTCTGCTAAAATAAGTGCGTAAGTACGCAAATACGCACCTTACCTGGAGCTCTAAATTTAATTTAATGTATGGAATATTAAGCTAGTAAATTTTGCTATCAAGCTTATAAGGCAAGGCTAGGAAACGCTTAGGAATTCCGAATCTCAACGTTTCTGAGCCGAGCCTGATCACCTTTTGATATCGACAGACACGAGTATGATATTCTTTATTTATTCGGCTGCAGTAAATAGTGCCGGCTTTATAACTCGACTGGCAGTCGGTTCTGTCCCTTTGACCGTATTTGTACTCGTGAAAATTGCGGCAATATACACTCGGCTCTCATATCGCGTCACCGTTTTTCTCCGGTATTTTTGTCGAAGAAATGCCATATTTTCGGTAAATTCCGTCGAATTTACTATAAATATGAGTTTTATTTTTAAATTAAAGGCACCACCCTAATCAGTAGGCACAAAATGTTACTTACATCAGAGACATCATCCAACACATTTTCTGTCAAAATAAACATTAATTCACCATTATTCCACGTATTGATTGGCATTATTATATTTTTTATATCAGCCGTAAATTTACACACTGATATCAGGGGCGATAACCGTGTTTCCTTAAAATGTTAACGGACATTACTATTTATTCTCTGTATTTATTTTTTGATGTGCAATGATCATACTTTATAATCTGTCGAAAATATTATTTTTTTCAGGTGACGCATTTAATTAGTATAAATAATTAAAAAATATCATGCCTAATTTGCATATGAAAAATAGCCCGATACCACCGCGCGTCACTATCAGTAAAATACATATTACTAAATGATTATATCTGTATAGCGGGCACTTTTGTCAGCCGCAATAGCTCAGTGGTAGAGCATCGGACTACGGATCGAAAGGTCCCGAGTTCCAATCCCGATTCGGCGTTGTCCTTGGGGCAAGACACATTCGTGATAGCCTAGTCCTATCTGATGGGGACTTAAATAGTCGGTCCCGACATGCAAGGTCATCGAGCCAGTGCCGTCGTTAAATCAAAGCATGTATAAGTTTTAGAACTGGTTGAATAGTGACACAATTATACAAATATTTAATTCCTATAAAGAACCGTTTGTGCCTACTGCGTGGGCATGTACCTTTAATATCGACACAAACGGCGATACAAGAGCTGTGCTCGTATTACTGGCTATATACATTACATGTATATGTCATTGATGCGACATCTCGCTTCTTTCTTACCTCCCTATTTCTCGGATAATCATTTAAGGTAAAAATAGTAGGTTATGCTATTTTCAATAAATGAGTCTACATGGTGTGTTTCTTGTTGAAATCTAGTATATAAGTGGAAACGTACTACAGTGAAACCTCTCTAAACCGGACACCCTGGGAGGTCCCCAGGGTGTCCGGCTTAGAGAGGTTTCGCTGTAAATCAGGCATTTGATCATTCTGAGCCATAGTTGTGTGCTATGCGATCACGAACAGACACTATCACCTGAGATAAATGACCAAGAAACTCATCAAAGTGTTTTCTTTGTATCTGGTTTAGAGAGGTTTCATACAGTTAATTGTCTAACGGAACAGCCAAAATTGACGCACGCTTAAAATTAGTTGCTCAAGAACCAGAACATATTTTGAGTATTTCTTTTGCATACATACGGATCGTCGTATCATGAATATATTCCCGAAAACAAGACGCAAGCATAATATAATTGTGCAGAAATTTGGTTTTATGGAAACGATGTGTGATATTAAAAATCTCTATTTTCTGAGATTATTTTGCAACGAGCCTGTGGAAGTTTGCCGTATGAGTAACTTCTTATGTAAAGGAGAATTTCCAAGCAACCGTACATTCCTTGAAAATAATGGAGCCGAGATCGCGATAGCCTTTATAGGTGTATTTTAATATTCTGTAATATTCTTTTCGGTATGTTCATTGGACAATCCTTCTAAAGAAAATAAAGATTGCTAACAGTTTTATGCAGTTCTGTTTTCATTTGTCATTTGAGGTATATGTTGTGACCACCATTTGAACCGTCTCGTTGAGACGGTTCAAATGAGTGGTAACAACATATAGTTTCATTGAGAAACAAGAAAAATAGAAATTAAAAATATTCATACGCTTAAAAGCGTATTTCATGTTTATTGTGTGCCGATTACCATGGATATATTGGCATTGTCTACTGTCTGGTCCCCGTTTTGCTGGCGACGAACTTTTGGTTATTAAAGACACTAAATATAAAAAAGTATTTAAATGTAAGTACTTTTTCATCAATAATAAAAAAAATCACCCTCCCTCAATTTTTGTATTTGACGAAATTCCAACTAGTATTGATTTTATTGCGAAAAAAACATCATGGGAACTTAACATGAGGGGGAAAAGGGGCTAAAGAGTGACGAGGAGGGTCCAAAAACGAAAACATTTGCAAATTGACTCCGAAACCTGGCGAGATAGATTGGAAATAATGTAACAAAGAAAACAAAAGTTAGATTTTGAAAACCGGTCCACCAATTATTTTGTTTGGAAAACAAATCTATTTTTAGCCCCATGTTAAATTCCCATAGGGAAATCTTTTTTTCACAATAAAATCATTATTTGATGGAATTTCATCAACTAAAACACATTTGGGGAGGGCGACTTTTTTGTTATGAAAACAATAGTTACATTTCAATATTCTTTTAGATTTGATGTGTGTAATAAATAGCCAACAGTTCGTCGGCAGCAAAACGTGGAACATACTGTAGTATATTTTGTCATTTAGCAAGGTTCTTATTTCGCATCAATACCCTTGAGAATCCGGACAATTTCAATACGACTGACACAGTCATTTTCGTCTACATTTACCACGTAATTTAATTGACATTAAATTGTAAATATTTTCTTATTTTATGTCCGTGAAACTGCGTAATGAATGAGCGCTGTCACACTCGATATCCGTCAACCACTAACCGGACATGGTTGGATGATCACCGAAGTTTAAACACCATTCATGTTACATTGTATACTCCATTGTAGTTTCGCTGCTTTCGCCGATATTGATTTCGAAAAAAATCAAATTATCTCGTATCTGACGTCGAAAATTGACGCAACATTTAGAGCTCATGCGGAATTAAATTCCGCATGAGCTCTGAATTTTGTGTCAGATTTCGATGTCATTTACGGAAAATAAGAGTGATTTTCGAAATTAATATCGGCGGTATATTGTGAACAAGGGACGTAATTCCATTGGTTGTATGTTTCATTTACAAGTATAACATGCAAATACAATTTCGGCATCACCGTCTCTATTATCTGCGCAGTTGGTACTGTATCAGTACAATCTATTGCGTGTATTATGTTAAACATGCATTATGCATGCACATACCAAGTTTGTGAATCATATACATGTAATAAGCAGTCGCCTCGTTCTCGCCTTCGATTGCGTGTGGACCGTCGGTTAACAAACTTTGCGTATTTCCCAACAATCATTTATTATAGCTGTAATCTTCACGCAGTCAAATGTGGATACATAGAGAATAGTAGGTTAGTGCCGGGAATGGGGAAAATATCTGGCAAGGCTTAGGAAACGATATCCCGTTTCCGTGCCGCGCAAAATATGTTTTCCCATTCACGGTACTAACCTACTATTCTATTTATTCCGTCAACACTACAAATAGCTTTGAAATGCAAAAAAAATAAAAAAAACGTAACCCCAGCCGCATCCGCAAAATCGGAGAATCGACTATTATGACATCCGCACATATTCATACGCAGTGATTAGGTCGTATTGACAGAATATCAAAAATGTTTCACGGCACAGTGTTTCACGACACATACGCACCGTGTTTACCTGAAACATTTTTGATACCCTGTCAATACGACCTAATCACTGCGTATGAATATGTGTGGTGACTGGGGTTATTGTTATTGCATTGTAAAGCTATTTGTAGGTGTTGACGGGATAAATAGAATAGTCGGTTAGTGCCGTGAATGGGAAAACATATCTGGCGCGGCACGGACACGGGATGTACTCGGCAGAGCCTCGCCCATCCCGTTTCCTAAGCTTTGCCATATATTTTCCCCATTCACGGCACTCACCTACTATTCTCTATGTACATGTACAGTACTTCTGTAGCCGATTTCACCAACATTGCAAAGTATACTTTTCTATCAAAGTATACTTTGAGGGAGTAATCATTTATTTTCCCCGAAATGCATTATGTCATATAGAACTAACGACTGCATATATTTGATGATTAAAAGTATGCAGAATTATTATACTGAATTTATTACATTATCACAGCTATAATGGCTGTGATAATGTAATAAATTCAGTATAATAACAATTATTAAATTTATCCTAAAATTGAAAATTTCTCCCTCAAAGTATACTTTGCTAGATAAGTATACTTTGCAATGTTGGTGAAATCGGCTACAGGTTGTATTCGTACTTTAACTTTATGAGTGGCGAACAGTATGGTTCCTGCGCGGATGCTAATCACAATGATCATTACTTGCATAACCAGGTATCACGGGCAGCCAGCCCATTATTTTCTTCCCACGGTAATTTTGTGGCTGTGACTGGAGAAATGGGGCTTAATGGATCAGTGACCAGTGTAGCTCCAGATCGCATCGCACACTCCTTTAGCCTGATAACGAACTATATTACTTGATATATTTCGTTGATCGAATGGCGAACAGTGCAGATCCTGATCAGACTGTGCGGATGCACAGTCTGATCTGGATCTACAGTTGTCGCAAAACGCATAAGCCAATCTTCTTCAGTCACGGCCACAAATTACCATCCGGGGTAACCACAGGGTTGACTTGGAAACTGGTAGTTCAGTATGGCGAAACTTGTAACTAGGCACGCGTGTCGGCTTTGATGTCTATGACATCAACGGTATTCCGGGGTGAAAGGTCGGGTCGCATATTTAAATGTTGGTTACACAACAACCTGCGTTAAACTTGTCCAGCTGTGAACGTTTCTTAATATCTATTGGCAATCGCAACATTTGGTTGGCTGCGCCCGAGCTGTAGTTATTGCTACACAACCGCCTGCGTTAATCTTCTCCGGACGCCAACGTTTCTGAACATCTATTGGTAACCACAAGTCAGTTGATTGGCTGAGCCTGAGCTGTAGCACAGATCATGATCAGCCAATTAAGCTGCTTGATTCAAGCACAAAATTCAAGTATTTTGAAAGAAAACAATTGACAACTAATGGCAATGTTAGCGCATGTTGTGGTGTATGCGTTCATTGATGATACATGCATTACGTAAGTCATCTAGAGCATTTTGTAAAGACAGAGAGACAGAACATATTGGATGGATAAAATAAACGACATCGTGCAAATGGTTGATAAGTATCAAACGGTTAACAAAAGTGTGTCTCTTTTCTACCGATTTCGAGACATATTTTGAATTCGAGTGCGCCCAATCTTTTCTTATTTCAAGCAAAATATTTTATCGAAATATCTCATAAACGGCTAAATCTCCGACATCGACAGATGTTAGTATTCAATCGTTCGAGGTATCTGCGCTTTAAAATCGGTTCAGTAGATGCTGAGATATGAAATAAAGTATGGTCCTAAGTGGAGGGGTTTTCTAATCTGATTCAGTACACTCCATCCAACTAGCAGGTGTCCGTGACGTACTATACCCACCGTGTATATAGCTTACCAAAGACGACGACATACGTATGTTATGGTACAACCAACAATGATATACATAACAAGCCCACGACGAATCCGGTACTGTGCACTTATAACATAGTAAGTTAGTGCCGTGAATAGGAAAAAATATCTGGCAAGGCTTAGGAAACGGGATGGGCGAGGCTCTGCCGAGCACATCCCGTTTCCGTGCCGCGCCAGATATTTTTTCCCATTCACGACACTAACCTACTATTCTATTTATCCCGTCAACGCCTACAAATAGCTTTAAAATGCAATAAAAAATAACCCCAGCCACCGCACATATTCATACGCAGTGATTAGGTCGTATTGGCAGGATATCAAAACTGTTTCACGGCACATACGCACTGTGTTGATGAGATACATATCATTCACGTCTCATTCAGTTGGATTTACATCTACGGTAACCGATTATTCGTCAAGGCGAATAAGTTACAGTGGAACTCATCTAAACCGGACACTCGGGAAAATATGGATGTTTGCCTTAGATGTGTTTCGCTGTGATGCATATCTGATTCCAATGACTTTTCATGATTGCAAAACACTAGAATTATCATGAAGTGCTCACATGTCTGATTTACAGTGGAACATCTCCAAACCGGACACCCTGGGGACCTCCCATGGTGTCCGGTTTGGAGAGGTTCCACTGTGCATGTATGATATTACAGCAAACAGGGGCCAGTTTCACTATACATCGTGCGATAAAAATGTTCGTACGAATATTTCAATGAATTTGCTTCTCACATTAACGTGTTTCGCAAATGCTACCATTTTGTACCTACATTTCGACTTTCAGAACAAATGTTATTTTATATTTAAATTTCGCACTTACGAACTTTCAGAACAAATGTTATTTTATATTTAAATTTTGCACTTACGAACTTCTTAATTGTACGAAGTTTAGTCAAATGGGCCCCTGGACACAAAAGGGAGAACAATTTCATATTTGCTGCGTTATTTTTCATACAATACATATGTACGTCTTTCCGTTCGAAAGTTATTAACGAAAATCTACGGTAAGCATATTGAAAAAGGTGACGTCACGCAGTTCGGCAACCACGTGATCACACACCCTATATCTGATGGTGCAGGCCGGGTATGGAAAGTCTTCGAGCCATTTCCCAACAGAAAAAAAACAACATTTGTCTTCTTAACATGTTTACCACACATTCATCCTGCTGCGCTGATAGAACACACTACTGTCTCTCCACGTTTTGCTGCCGACGTACTTTTGGCTATTAAACACATTAAATTTTAAAAATATTTAAATGCAAGTACTTTTTCATCAATAACAAAAAAGTCACCCTCCCCCAAAAAATTGATTTGATGAAATTCCGTCAATTATTGATTTTATTGCGAATTTCCTATGGGAATTTAGCATGAGAGCTAAAAATATATTTTTTATATAAATATCTTTTTTGTGGACCGATTTTCAAAATCTAGCTTGTTTTCTTAGTTACATTATTTCCAAGCTATCTAGACATGTTTCGGAGTCAATTTCCAAATTTTTTCGTTTTTTGACTCCTCCCCCAGCTTCCACCTCTTTGTCCCCCATGTTAAATTCCCATAGGAAAATCGTTTTTCGCTATAAAATAAATACATGTATTTCATAGAATTTCATCAAACAAAAAATATGGGGGAGGGTGACTTTTTTTGTTATTGTTAAAAAAGTACTTACATTTAAATATGTTTTAGATTTAATGTGTTTAATAGCCAAAAGTTCGTCGACAGAAAAACGTGGAACAGACAGTAGAACATACGCCCGTTTATGGCGCTCCTAAATATAACACGATACACTGCTGCTGAAAATGAGAGCTTTTATTCGCCGTTTATCTGTGATTTCATGCATAGAATGTCACAACTTTTCCCGTTTATTGAGACTCGGATTCTGCGAGATTACTTGAGTACGAGCCCAGGAAAATATACAACTTGGCGTGTGTAGTCAACTTAGAACATAACATGATCCGCCTCTATGACAGCGTCACATCCACGGATGCTGATCAGGTCATATGCCGTCTGAACACCGAAATGCATGCACCGCTAGAACGTGTTACCGCGATGTCATTACGACGCATACTCATACGGAACTGGTCCACTTAAATCGCTGGTATAACCAGCGATTTAAGTGGACCAGTGCCGTATGAGCGTGACGTTTTATCTGAGATCCTGTAAACCGGAATGGAAATTGATCAAATTAATCAAGTAAGGCACACAATGGCAGCGCCATTACCTGCTGATTGCTTATTACCTGCTAAAATTATTGGTGTCTTATCTTGTAATGTAATGCCTTCGCTGATGAATTGAACGAAACGAATATTTTGCAGCGTTATAATGTTGAACGGAGCGAATATGTGCAACCGATAATGAGGTAATTTGGAGAAATCGCGCTGATCGCATGCACGTGATTGGTACATTAATCCACGCACACAGGTTTGTTGCAAAACACGGCAATTGTTTAAACAGTTTAGCCTGATCCTGCGGCCATGTCGCGAGAGACCACCCAAGCGAGAAACAAGCATGTAGATTTCCGTAGACACAAATTGGTCTTTATATCAGAGACATCACCTGAGACATTTGCTGGCCATATACATTCATTCACCATTACCCCACGTATTAATTGGCATTATTAAACATTTTATATCAGACGTAAATTTCAACACTGATATGAGAGGCGACAACCGTGTTTCCTTAAAATGTTCTCTTTATTTATTTTTGATGTGCAATGATCATACTTTATAATCTGTCGAAAATATTTTTTTTCAGGTGACGCATTAAATTAGTATAAATAATTAAAAAATATCATGCCTCATTTGCATATGAAAATAGCCTGATGCCACCGCGCGGCGTCACTATCAGTGAAATAAACATTACAAAATGATTATACCGGTATAGCGGGTACTCGTCCGTTTTAGAACTGGTAGAATAGTGACACAATTATCCACTTGTTTAATTCCTATAAAGAACAGTTCATGCCTACAGAGTGGGCATATACCTTTAACCGTCATCATTCTTCTAGCGTTGTATGACGTTTGCTTGTCATGATTGTGGTCGTGAAACGTCACGAATGTAATCGGTCATCCAGGTTTTACGGTAGTCAACCCGTTCCAAATAACATTATCTGCTTACGAACGTATGTATTAGTTTTCCTGTGACAACTGCATTATATTAGACCATGTCATTTTTTTCTCTGTTAGGATTCCACGCAGATGTTCAAAACCTACATGTACCTACGTATCCGGTAAAAACAATCAAAGCCTTGAACAAAACAATGGTAATGTTATGTTAAAATCTTCCTCAACACTTTGCAGTGTGCAAAGGGTTGAGGAAGTTTTTAACATGAATTTTAATGGCCACCAGGAAAACTCTAGAAACAAAATAAGAAGAAAATGCACTGAATAAATTTATATTTAAGTGTAAATTCATGAACAGGACAAGTCCGCAATCAGTGTTCCTATTACTTCACCAGTAAATACTTTTATATAGCATACACTGTGTGTTTTTCTTTTCTAAAGAACCTCTCTCAAAACCTACCCGCACGTGGACGCTTAAGAGAAACAACTTGATATGGCCTTATTGACTTCCTTACATAATCCAATACAATGAGAAACAGGTAAGATGATCCTCCTTGTACCATTATTCTCAACATGATTATCTGTATGTCACACCATCCGCTACTGATCGTGTCATTTATGATCCTCCTTGTACCATTATTCTCAACATGATTATCTGTATGTCACACCATCCGCTACTGATCGTGTCATTTACATGGTTGACGTTATAGCCGAATGTGATGTTGACCTTACAGTGACACACGCTGTCGTCATCGTCGGTTATACCGTCCACCTTGGCATGAGAATATCTGTCGTGATGGCATACATGATTCTATATAGGATGCCATAATCATGTAGATTATATTGTCATACCTCACTATGTACTGTTACTGACAAATAACAAGGGGCAATGAGCTGAATGCCATGAATTCTGCTAGCTCTGCAAAGGTATTATGTGTGAAGTTGATGATCTCCAAGATATAAGCACATTTTATACTATTGCGGAGCCGCTTGTTCAGTTCAGTAGCATATTTCACCAAAATTGCAAAGTATACTGTTCTTGCAAAGTACACTTTGATGCAGAAATTTTCAATTTAAGGATAAATTTATGAATTTTTATTATACTGAATTTATTACATTATCACAGCCATTTTGGCTGTGATAATGTAATAAATTCAGTACAATAATTCTGCTTACTTTTAATAATCAACTATATGCAGTCGTTAGTTCTATTTGAAATAATGCATTTCGGGGAAAAATAAATGATTACTCCCTCAAAGTACACTTTGCTAAATAAGTATGCTTTGCAATTTTGGTGAAATCGGCTACTGGTCTGTCTGTAGAATATGGTTGCGTGTTTTCGCATCAACTGAGCTAAGCCGCGGACCTCTTTATTGTTTGGCTTCCACTTTTGGAACAGTGTATACTAGTCTTATATATGCTAGTTTCCCTTATAGTTACTTCCGTGTAGCATCAGCGATAGGATTGGCGGATTTATTTGTGTAGTATAAACTAAGCGACGTCACGTGAAACTGACAAATTCCGCCAATTATAACGGCGATGATGCCCTTGAAGTAGTTTGAAGGGAATGTACTTGTGGTCCACGATGTTCGGTAACTGTTTTATAAGACTATTGGGGAAGACACTATTCATACCGAAAACATGTCCTGGACAGTTGCAACAAATCATCCTCCAGACAAGTACCAACACAGTGGCCCTGATATGGTATATTAGGTTGATCATCAGGACCACTGTGTCGGTACTTGTCTGTACTAGGTTGATCATCAGGACCACTGTGTTGGTACTTGTCTGTATTAGGTTGATCATCAGGACTGTGTTGGTGCTTGTCTGTATTAGGTTGATCATCAGGACCACTGTATTGGTACTTACTTGTCTGTATTAGGTTGATCATCAGGACTGTGTTGGTGCTTGTCTGTATTAGGTTGACCATCAGGACCACTGTGTTGGTGCTTGTCTGTATTAGGTTGATCATCAGGACCACTGTGTCGGTACTTGTCTGTATTAGGTTGATCATCAGGACCACTGTGTTGGTGCTTGTCTGTATTATTGATCATCAGGACACTGTGTGGGTTGTCTGTATTAGGTGAATAATCAGGACTGTGTTGGTGCTTGTCTTGTATTAGGTTGATCATCGGACTCTGTTGGTACTTGTCTGTATTATATTATCTCAGACCACTGTGTTGGTACTTGTCTGTATTAGGTTGATCATCAGGACCACTGTGTTGGTATGTCTGTAATTAGGTTGATCATCAGGACTGTGTTGGTACTTGTCGTATTGGTTTGATCATCAGGACTGTTGGATTGTCGTATTAGGGTTGATCATCAGGACTGTGTTGGTATTGCTGTATTATTGATCATCAGGACTGTGTTGGTACTTGTCTGTATTAGGTTGATAATCAGGACCACTGTGTTTGTAGACCACTTGTCTTGTTTGTATTAGGTTGATCATCAGGCCACTGTATTGGTACTTGTCTGTATTAGGTGATATCAGGACCCACTGTGGTTGTACTTGTCTGTATTAGGTTGATCATCAGGACCACTGTGTTGGTACTTGTCTGTATTAGGTTGATCATCAGGACCACTGTGTTGGTACTTGTCTGTATTAGGTTGATCATCAGGACTGTTGGTACTTGTCTGTATTAAAGATTGATCATCAGACCACTGTGTTGGTACTTGTCTGTATTAAGTTGATCATCAGGACTGTGTTGTACTTGTCTGTATAGGTTGATAATCAGGACCACTGTGTATGGAAATATTTGTCTGTATAAATTGAGCATCAGGACGCACTTGTGTTGTACTTGTTTTAGTAATTAGGTTGATCATCAGGACCACTGTATTGGTACTTGTCTGTATTAGGTTGATCATCAGGACCACTGTGTTGGTACTTGTCTGTATTAGGTTGATCATCAGACCACTGTGTTGGTACTTGTCTGTATTAGGTTGATCATCAGGACCACTGTGTTGGTACTTGTCTGTATTAGGTTGATCATCAGGACTGTGTTGGTGCTTGTCTGTATTAGGTTGATCATCAGGACCACTGTGTCGGTACTTGTCTGTATTAGGTTGATAACCAGGACCAATGTGTTGCTACTTGTCTGTATTAGATTGATCATCAGGACCACTGTGTCGGTACATGTCTGTATTAGGTTGATCATCAGGACCACTGTGTTGGTACTTGTCTGTATTAGGTTGATCATCAGGACTGTGTTGGTGCTTGTCTGTATTTGGTTGATCATCAGGACCACTGTGTCGGTTCTTAACTGTATTAGGTTGATCATCAGGACCACTGTGTTGGTACTTGTCTGTATTAGATTGATCATCAGGACCACTGTGTCGGTGCTTGTCTGTATTATATTGATTATCAGGACCACTGTGTTGGTACTTGTCTATATTAGGTTGATAATCAGGACCACTGTGTTGGTACTTGTCTGTATTAGATTGATCATCAGGACCACTGTGTCGGTGCTTGTCTGTATTATATTGATCATCAGGACCACTGTGTTGGTACTTGTCTGTATTAGATTGATCATCAGGACCACTGTGTCGGTACTTTTCTGTATTAGGTTGATCATCAGGACCACTGTGTTGGTACTTGTCTGTATTAGGTTGATCATCAGAACCACTGTATTGATACTTGTCTGTATTAGGACCACTGTGTCGGTACTTGTCTGTATTATGTTGATCATCAGGACCACTGTGTTGGTACTTGTCTGTATTAGGTTGATCATCAGGACTCTGTTGGTGCTTGTCTGTATTAGGTTGATCATCAGGACCACTGTGTCGGTACTTGTCTGTATTAGGTTGATAATCAGGACAACTGTGTTGGTACTTGTCTGTATTAGGTTGATCATCAGGACTCTGTTGGTACTTGTCTGTATTAGATTGATCATCAGGATCACTGTGTCGGTACTTGTCTGTATTAGGTGATAATCAGGACCAACTGTGTTTGGTACTTGTCTGTATTAGGTTGATCTCAGGAACCTCGTTTGGTACTTGTCGTATTAGATTGATATTCAGGAACCACTGTGTCGGTTACCTTGTCTGTTTTAGGTTGATCAACAGGACTCTGTTGGTTAACTGGAGGTCTTGTTATTATTTTGATTTTCCAACAGGGACCACTGTGTTGGGTACTATGGTCTGGTACAGGTTGAATTACATACAGGACCACTTTGGTTGGTACTTGTCTGTATTAAGGTTGATCATCAGGACCAATGTGTTGGAACTTGTTCCGTATTAAGGTTGATCTCAGGACTGTGTTCGGTAACTTTCTGTATTAGGTTGATATCGGAGTACCACTTTTGAGTTGGTACCCCCGGGGGGGGGACACCTTTTGGGACTTGGTATTAGTTGATTAAACATCAGGACAGGTTGATAGGCTTGTCTGGGTATTAGGTTGATCATCAGGACTCTGTTGGTACTTGTCTGTATTAGGTTGATCATCAGATCCACTGTTGTGTACTTGTCTGTATTAGGTAGATCATCCAGGACCACTTTGTTTGTACTTGTCTGTATTAGGTTGATCATCAGGACCACTGTGTTGGACTTGGTCTGTATTAGGTGATCATCAGGACTGTGTCGGTACTTTTCTGTATTAGGTTGATCATCAGGACACTGTGTTGGACTTGTCTGTATTAGGTTTTATCATCAGGACTGTGTGGGGCTTGTCTGTATTTAGGTATCATCAGGACTGTGTTGGTACTTGTCTGTATTAGGTTGATCATCAGGACTGTGTTGGTACTTGTCTGTATTAGGTTGATCATCAGGACCACTGTGTTGGTACTTGTCTGTATTAGGTTGATCATCAGGACTGTGTTGGTGCTTGTCTGTATTAGGATTGATCATCAGGACCACTGTGTTGGTACTTGTCTGTATTAGGTTGATCATCAGGACTGTGTCGGTACTTGTCTGTATAGGATTAGGTTGATCATCAGGACCACTGTGTCGGTACTTGTCTGTATTAGGTTGATCATCAGGACCACTGTGTTGGTACTTGTCTGTATTAGATTGATCATCAGGACCACTGTGTCGGTTCTTAACTGTATTAGATTGATCATCAGGACCACTGTGTCGGTTCTTAACTGTATTAGATTATCATCAGGACCACTGTGTCGGTTCTTAACTGTATTAGGTTGATAATCAGGACCACTGTATTGGTACTTGTCCTGTATTAGGTGATCATCAGGACCACTGTGTCGGTTCTTAACTGTATTAGGTTGATAATCAGGACCACTGTATTGGTACTTGTCTGTATTAGGTTGATCATCAGGACCACTGTGTCGGTTCTTAACTGTATTAGGTTGATAATCAGGACCACTGTATTGGTACTTGTCTGTATTAGGTTGATCATCAGGACCACTGTGTCGGTTCTTAACTGTATTAGATTGATCATCAGGACCACTGTGTCGGTACTTGTCTGTACTAGGTTGATCATCAGGACCACTGTGTTGGTACTTGTCTGTATTAGGTTGATCATCAGGACCACTGTGTTGGTACTTATCTGGAGGTTAACTGGTTGCAATTGTCCAGGACATTCATGATTTATGTATGAATAGTGTCTTTCCTAATAGTGTTTACTGTAATGGAAAGCTACATGTAAGGGAGGCTATATAACTGGCACTACATCTATTATGGGTCTTCTCTGACATGAATTGTTGTGTTTCTGGGGTGTCGTTTATTCTGGTTGCTCCTGATTGTAGATTAATTTCCGGTAGCGGTTTTGAAGTGCTCAATGATGTCTCTATCTCATTAACTAACTTCCATGCCTTCGCATGTTAGTTTATGGCTTACGTCATACACCCGTTGTCGGTATAATTCTACAGTTCAGTGTCATTTGGTATTGTTATTGACTTCTGAAATATGGCAATATGTGTTGTTGTTGCTGGAATATGCCGATATGCCGGCTATCTTGGACAAATATAACCAAAGACGTGACACAATCGGATTTATTCCATCAACAGTATTGCACAGCATCATCTGAAGTGCCCACTTTAGAACCTGGCAATCGCTTATGATTAGTTCTCGAATTTCGGATTCTAAGGCCAGATTCACTGAAATTCGTACGATAAAATTGTTCATAAAAGTTACCTTAGGAATGTGACTTAGTAATGTTACCATTTACTATCTAGATGTAGAGGTCAGTGATTATAAACAAATCCGCCAAATATTTCTCAAAATCGGCTGTTAATGCGAGCTTTATTGTCACTTATGGTTTTGCACTTACGGACTTCTTAGTCGTACAAAGTTTAGTGTTACGCCCCCACCCCCGCCCCCGCCCCCCCCCCCCCCCCCCCCCCGGTGTCCACTCGTATATGATGTGTATATACTGTCTACGTCTACCATATACTACTGTCTGTTCCATGTTTTTCTGTCGACGAACATTTGGCTATTAAACACATTAAATGTAAACAATAGTTAAAATTAAGTACTTTTTCATCAATAACAAAATAGTCACCCTCCCCAATAAATGTTATTTGATGAAATTCCATCAGATATTGATTTTATTGCGAAAAAAACGATCTTCCTTTGGGAACTTTTAATACAAAAGCTTTAATCCAAAACTCACCGAAACCTGTTGAGATAGCTTGACAATGATGTAACTAATAGAAAAGGAAAAACAAAATAATGTTTGACAGTTTGAAAATTTCCCGATGGTCCCCACTCCCCACCAAATCCCAATATAAAAAATATATTTTTTATTAAACATATATTTTTTAGCCCACCCACATTTGTCCCCCACTATATTCTAATTAATTTCCATAGGAAAACATAAGTTACAGCAGTTTTGAAAATCGGTCCCAATATAAAAACAATATTTTATTTCTTTAAACATATTATTTTTAGCCCACCCGCCCAATGTTTAAATTTTCCATAAAGGAACATCGTTTTTTCTCAAACAAAAATCAATATTTGATGGAATTTCATCAAATATATTTGTTTGTGGAGGGTGACTTTTTTTGTTATTGATGAAAAAGTACTTACTTTTAAATATGTTTTAGATTTAATGTGTTTAATAGCCAACAGTTCGTCGACAGCAAAACGTGGAACAGACAGTAGTCTAATTCAACGAGTTGAATAATATACGAAGGCACAAATATAGAAGACATGTATGCATTATTGTACATGTATGTTATATTGTCTGGACACAGACACTGGGACGTGAATATTAGAGGATTTCACAGATCTGAGAAACAGCAAATACAAAATTAATGGTGAATCAGTTATATCATTAACTTTTCTCGCAAACGATTCAAATGTCTTGTATCCATCTTTCTGTGAAAGCAATACATTTTGCTCACTCTCTGATTTGTGAATGGCTTCACTTTTATATATTCAATAATATGTGCTGATGGATTGGTCTCGATCAGCTACAGTTGGGTCAGCGTGTAAGTGCACACACGAACGAACACGACAGGTTGGAACCAGTTGTGCACTTACACGCTGACCCCACTGTACACAGTAAATTGCGAGTCATTGACCGTCGAATATATAAGCAGCAAATATGTTGGGTTCGTAAGAACATTTCGTCTGTTAGTTGTCATGCAGCGTATACACTAAACCAATATATTGAGAATCATTACTCTTGTCTTCATCTCAAAGTTGTTCTCCCTTGCTGACATTGTGTCAAGATCACATTGCGCGACATTTGACATTACTGTCTATTCCACGTTTTGCTGCCGACGAACTTTTGGCTATTAAACACATTAAATCTAAAAAATATTTAAAAGTCACCCTCCCCAAAAAAGATTATTTCATGAAATTCCATCAAATATTGATTTTATTGCGAAAAAACGATTTTCCTATGGGAATATAACATGGGGGCTAAAAACAGATTTTTTAAAAATATTTTCTTTATTTGTGGACCGATTTTCACAATCTAAATTTTGTTTTCTTAGTTACATTATTTGCAAGCTATCTCGCCTGGTTTCGGAGTCAAGTTCCAAATTTTTTCATTTGTTGATCCTTCAGGATCAAAAAACGAAAAGTTTGGAAATTGACTCCCCATGTTAAATTCCATGAAAAATCGTTTTTTCGCAATAAGATCAATATTTGATGGGATTTCATCAAATAGTTTTTTTTGGGGAGGGTGACTTTTTTGTTATTGATGAAAAAGTACTTACTTTTAAATATTTTTTAGATTTAATGTTCGTCGGCAGCAAAACGTCGAACAGACAGTAGCTTCAGAAGACACACGAGGTAGTCGAGGGTATCATCTGCAAATAACCACACTAATCTTTCCATTTCATAGTATCAGCAAATTATCGTTTGTTTATTTAAATCAAGAATATTACACACATTGAATATCCGGCTATGTTAATATTTGCGCAATTTGCCATCGTCTTAATTCTTTAGTTCTTTCCGAATCATCGGTGGGTATTTTTTGAAGATTTACCCCCAACCGTTGCTCTTTTAAGTGTGCTAATTATGATATGATCAGCTCGTCACATTTATTACCTTACTGAATAAAACACCTTATGGTATAATTGTCCATTGCAAATCTAGATTTCATTAAATGCTACTGTAATAGTTTACATATACATGTAAGTATGAATAAATGTTACGTTCCCAGCCCTTAGTATTACAACGGGTGACAATACGTTAAAGACCACAACGCCAACGCAGTGTCTTCTGTGTCAAAAACCGCAAGGAAACAACACATGTTCTGGGTTTATGCGTGTTGCATGACGATACTACATACCAGACATGTTACAGTGTTAAGTGGCTTCCTATTTATTCAGTTCTATATCACGGTTGCCCATTAATTTTGTTCAAATTTACATATACTTCAGTGAAGGTGTAAGCAGAAATGATAAAAGGCGTAACGGAATTATATTTACGAAAAGATAAATGTGAAATGTACAGCACGCACACAGTAGTTCATTAACAATGACATGAGTTAGACGATAATGATGACGAAAGCCACTTATCTAGTAAATTGGGTATATATATACTGTTCTGTTGCCACTTCACCAGAAAGAGGCGTTATTGCAGACTGAATACAATGTAGGTGTTTGTTTCCGTTGTCTGTTGCAGCTCGTCTTCAAGTGGAACTTTTATTTCACCACCTCCTGCGCTAATCTTGCCAATATTTGTAAATGAGTTTACTACAAAATACTTGAATATTGTGTTTGTAAGTAAGCAGCTTGATTGACTGAGCCTGAGCTGTGCTACAGCTCAGGCACAGTCAATCAAACTATATGATTGCTAGTTGATAGTGTAAAAAATGTTCACACACATTGACATGTTGGCAAGAGTAACGCATGCGGTTCTCTATATTCAATCTAACAACTTAATAACATTATTTTCTCATTTCAAACCGTGTCTTGATAGTTGCAATTCAATTCAATTCGATGATGTTATTATACATGCAATATTAAAGCTACATGCCTACTCAGTAGGCACAACATGTTCTTTATAGGAATTCAATAAGTGTATAATTGTGTCACTATTCCACCAGTTCTAAAATGTACGAGTACCCGCTATACATATATAATCATTTATTAATAATTATTGTACTGATGGTGACGCGCGGTTGTATCAGGCTATTTTCATATGCAAATTTTTTAATTATTTATACTATTTAAATGCGTCACCTGAACACATAATATTTTCGACAGATTATAAAGTATGATAATTGCACATCAAAGAATAAATACAGAGTACAAATAGTAATGCGTGTTAACATTTTAAGGAAGAACGGTTATCGCCCCTGATATCAGAGTGGAAAGTTACATCAGATATAAAATGTATGCTAATGCCCAATCAATACGTGGGGTAATGGTGAATGAATGTTTCTTTTTCCAGAAAATGTCTCAGATGATGTCTCTGATATAAAGAACATGTTGTGCTTATTGAGTGGGAATGGTACGTACCGTTAACATGGTGCAATACTTGTTATATTCCTATTCAGTGTACTGATGTGTTCGACTGTAATAATGCTACTAAGCAGCGCTCCAGATAAGGTGCGTATTGGCGTATTTTACGCAATTATTTTATCTGAATATGCATTGATTATCAAAAGTGGGAATGCAAAATACGCACAGCAATGTGAAAATACTATTGATTTTCAAATTGAGTAGTGAAAGTACCGTCATAATGTTGAAAATTCACTTATTTGAGCTGCAAAAAGCAAACAGTGTTTGCTTTTTGCAGCTCAAATAAGTGAATGTTTAATTGTTTTATCACTTGTTCCCTATTTAGTAATGATGAAAATCAGTAATCCATTTGTAAAAGTAACATACCAGTGATTTTGAAATCAGGGGGTACAGTACGCTTTAGACACAACGCTTATCTGGAGCTCTGTACTAATGCGAGTAATCATATTACCCGATGTAGTTTTATAATGACCATGTTTTCCTGCGTAGTAGTAATACATGTAATGATAATAATAATATTAATAACAACAACAACAACAACAGCAACACCACTAATAATAACAACATCACGGCATGCAAGGTCAGCAAGCCAGCGCAGCAGTTAAATCGAAGCAGATAAAAATATCAACCATATTTTTAGGTTTACATGTATTACAAGTAGCAATCAGTGTATTCATATTTCATGGCGTAATACTAATAATATTACTAATAATAGCAATAATAATAACAGTCATAGTGAATTATGTAATAATAACACAAATAATAACATCCGTATTACATGATGTAATAATAACAATAATAATAAAGATCTTATTTCCTGGTATATTATTAATAATAATAATCCGAACATTACTGAATTGTTACTAATAATACTGATGTACGTAATAATAATAATAACCAGTGCACCCATACATGTTTGTACGGAGCCCCGCAGGGGACGTAGATGATTCTTTCTTTCATTAATTCGTTACCACGAAATAACAATTCGTTCCCTCAATTTAACAATTCGTTCCCACGAATTATCAATTCGTTCCCACGAATGATCAATTCGTTCCCACGAATGATCAATTCGTTCCCACGAATGATCAATTCGTTCCCTTGAATTAACAATTCGTTCCCTCAATTTAACAATTCGTTTCCACGAAATAACAATTCGTTCACACGGGAACGAATTGTTAATTTGTGGGAACGAATCGTTATATCGTGGGAACGACTTGTTAATTTGAGGGAAGGAATTGTTAAATTGAGGGAACGAATTGTCATTTCCTGGGAAATAATTGTTAATTCGAGAGAACGAATTGTTATATCGTGGGGACAAATTGTCATTTCGTGGGAACGAATTGTTAATTCGAGAGAACGAATTGTTAATTCGTGGGAACGAATTGTTAAATTGAGGGAATGAATTGTTATTTCGTGGGAACGAATTAATAAAAAACATAAATGTCCCCTGCGGGGCTCCGTACATATGTTCTGGCGTAACAACACCGATGTAACATATTTGCCGCCTGATAAGTTAATAACCCAACATCCTTATCTGTCGGCGCCCTTTGTGCCTTTTATTGCGTGCGTGCGCACAATTGATGTCTTTGAATAATTTGTGGAAGATATAAAACGAACCGGCGTTCAATGTAACCGGATCAAATATCCACAGTGAATTAAAGCATGTTCATGAAATGGAAGCTTTCAGCTAATGAACGTTCCTTTTGTGAGCATACGCTTAAGTGTAACCGTCCATTTAAGGGACGCATGCCCTTTTATATGACGTGTCATGGAATAATCAAATGATGTTGATCCGCCCGTCAGTGTAGTTCCTGATCAGGTGGTATATGCATACAGACAGTTAGTATTCCGGGGGGCCATTTCACTAAACTTCGTACGACAAAAATGTTAAAGAAGTGCAAATTTAGGACTCGTCTGGAAATTTCAATTGATGGATTTACATTTATTGAACATAGGCTGCTTATGCAGCCTATGCTCAATACATGTAAATCCAACAATTGTTTACAAGAAAACAGTGTTAATGTGAAATTTACAGGCTATCATAATTTTGCACTTACGAACATTCTAGTCATATGAAGTTTGGTGAAACGGCCCCCTGATTTATTCGTGAGATCAGTACGAGTATGAATGAGTTACAAGTTAGACCAGTGAGCGGACTGCGCGGATATATGGGGCTGTGACTGGAGAAATGGGGCTTATAGGATTTGTGACAAGTGTAGCTCCTGATCAAATAGCACACTTCTGGAGCCTGCTAGCGATCTGTATTGCTTGTTAGAAGCGTGCCGGGTGTTTCATGATGGAATGGCGAACAGTGTAGATCCTGGTGAGACTGTGCGGATGCACAGGCTGATCTGGATCTACACTGGTCACATAACATAAGCCCCATTTCTCCTGTCACAGCCACATATAGGCAGAAATACGGGCTTAATATGTTGTACTCATTATATATTCGGGTCACTCTGGTAACTAATATAATCTGTTAGCAAATCGTCTTATTCTTTATTCGCTCTATTCATAATAAATTAGGGATCGTCGTAGCTAGTTTTCTTTCGTTGCATTTATTTACAGAAATCCGGTCCACAGTGTGTAGTTTATGGCTTGTAAAAAAGGGCGAGTGTATCCGCATGATTTGTTCATTACACATTCAGCAAATATGAATTGGAATCTAAACAGGGCGACGTGCAGGCAACTGATGATCAGAATATACACTGACAAGGAATGAAATATGTCCGATTTTGTCACAGTCTGACCGAATTATCAGTAATTATTGGGTTTATGGTTGAAGATATTATTTGACGCATCCGGCGTTTAGAACTTTTGTTACGTCACGTGACCAGCACGCGCGCACCGTCGATATTACAACACGGCGTGGTATTGGCACCGTCGCTTGCACTAAGCTGTGTTTAATGGAATTGGTGGTCTTCTTTTATTGAGACCTTGCTAAAATCACAGGACGAAAATAAAACCTTCGGAAATGAAGACATAACCGTCTGCGTTAATCAGGTGTCAAAGTTTCGGGACATATATTGGCAATCTCAACTCGCAATCAAGCAGTTTTATTGGCTGAGTCTGAGCTGTAGCAAAGCTCAGACTCAGCCAGTCAAGCTGCTCGCAATCAAGTAGTTTTATTGGCCGAGTCTAAGCTGTACCACAGCTCAGTCTCAGCCAATAAATCTGCTTGATTTCAAGCACAACATTCAAGTATTCTGAACTACAAATATATTAAAATATAGACAAGATTATCGCAGGCGGTGGTGTATAAAGATGTGCCAGCATGTACACATAGCCAAGGTACCGAGGTCTGGATAAATGGGATCCGACAACGAGAGTGTTTACTGACCGGTTTTACCATTTCATCCCTAAATAACTGGAATAGATTTTGATATGTTAATTTTCCAACCAATGAAATCGCCACAATTTAACAGTTTGTTTTTTATAAATATGAATATTACTCGCAAAAGTGCAGATCCTAATGAGACGGCTCGTCGTCTGGATCTACACTGTTTGCAAACACCGCTGTAACATAGTTCTGTAGTGTTAAAAGGTTAATACATATATGTAGTCTACATAAATTGGAACAATAACAAAACTAGCCCGGGTATCCTTGACGTCAGGCATCACGGGACAGTTGAAAACGAGGATTTTGTGCCGGAAGGCGAGGCGAGCGCTTTCCGGCACAAAATCCTCGTTTTCAACTCTCTTGCAAATCACCGCCGGTCTAAATTATTTAAGGTGATCCTTGTGATAAATGGTTAAAAGTATTAACAGTAATAATACCTTTTACAATACATGACACGAATTCATGAAGCTTCTTAACTATTATATTTGCACAGTTTATAAATTACCTCACCCACATATTGTTGGGTGCAAACATTTCTCAAAACTGCATTCCGCGCGGTACATTCATAAATACATCAGGCGCGCGAGCTACGTTATGAACGGTAGGAATGCAATACCGGAATCTAAAGCCGCTTTCGAAACGGACTGGTTGTCATACTTATATGGCTACCAGAACAGGCAGAAAATGCCCAAACTTTGCAGTGATGATGTTGGTCAAACGAACTTTATCGGCGGCGCCATTTGCAATGATGCAAGAACAAGCAGAGCAACAGATGTGTTTGAAATTGTGAAGCTGTAATAGTAAGTTGACAAATGCTCAAATGCTCATTGCTCAGCCTCACACACTAAAATATTAATACACCTACTTGTCTACACACTCATATATGTCACATCTGACAGTCTATCGACGATAGACTGTCAGATGTGACGTACTTGAGTAGGTTACATATATGGTGAGTGTATTGAAATTAGTACGATTCGTACTCATTTCAATACATTCACCATTTACCCAAAAACTGACCATTCTCTGTCACTTTCCTTATTTGCACGGGTTGTATTGGACATGTTTTCAAACGGTGCACCGTCCTGTGGAGACAGATGAATTCAAACTCGCCCTGGTGGTGGCTCAAATGACAAGCGTGTTACAACAAAAATACAAAACCGCCTGCGTTAATATTGGCTATATGTCAAACATTGGAAATCAATCTAAACTCGCAATCAAGCAGTTTGATTGATTGAGGATGAGCTGTAGCACAGCTCAGCTCAATAAATCGAGTTGCTAGTTTCCAAACTAATGGCAAAATTAACGCAGGCGATGGTGTATATGCATTATCTTTGTACTGACATTTGTTACGCATGGATATCTGCCTCATTTAGTGTCAAGGTGCATGATCACGTGGTTATAACAACAGCAACAGTGTCTGAAAGCGCTGAAATATTGCCAACTCCAAAGTAAGTATTATTTGATATTTTCCTTAATATGAAACAGATTTTGATGAAATATGGCGCAGCAAACGCGTCTTCATAAGCTGCATTTGGTCGTCCAGGGAGTTCGGCACAGACATATGTCGTTTTTGCGAAGAATCGATTTCCGTTAAGTTTGGGCCAACGTACAGAGACCACCCGGCAAATGCAACTTAACAAGACGTGTTTGATGCGCCATATTTCATCAAAATCCGTTACGTAATAAGGACACTATAAAAGAATACGTACTTTAAATCGGATGGATTCTGGAAGTTTCAGTACTTGTTGTTGTTGTTAGTACCATGTGATCATACACCTTGAGTGTGGTCAAACCTTTTGAATACCTGCGTGGTTCTATTGCCAGAAACATGGTAACTCCTGTTTTGTGAGATCGTGTTCTAACTGTCTCCGATTTACCAGCATCCTTCTGCTATCCGTAATGAGATAATGGACCGTTAGTGTCTTTATATGGCGTGGAATCGCTTGTTTATGGGATTAAGTGAAAAAGATCATTTACAGACGTCAACCGGTGAAAGATAACAGCCAATAACGCGCGACAATGGCCGCTACTGCTTCCGACAGTGCAGGCTAACGGGTTATCCTCCCGCCTGTAAAACGACAATAAATCGCAATGTGACTTCCGGTATGCGTACGCAGTACGTGGGCCAATCACGTGGAGTTCCGGTATACTCCGCAAGCAAAGAACAAACAGATTCATTAATGTCCATCTCGCCGCCATTACTGAGTGATTGGGGGTGATCTGTGTGGTGAAATGGACATCCTGCTGCGTCAGAAGGACACGGACACCTGTATGACAGAACGTATCTAATAGACCATCCGTATAAATAGGTTACATGTAGTGTCCTTTATAACTGCTTCCACTACATCCTTAACGTTATAATAGGTTGAGGTCGTCTGTTTTACGACATGTTGCTTATTACTATAAACTACATTCTAATGCACTCTATAAATATCACGCAATCTGATTGGCTGATGGTCATACATTACAGGTATATTATTGTTGATGAACGGTCGCAAATTATTTCAATATGTATTCCTACGCCAGTAGTAAAAGAGTGCCTTGGAAATAGGTTAACTGCATTGTAATTTTGAAATTTGCTGCGTATATTAGCGCGTCGCCATTAAACATATTTTCCACCTATCATTTTCTGATAATTCCAGCACAAAAATATTTACACAATTCCCTAACATTTGATTGGCCCGTAGCAAGTCTCTGTCCAAAATTTATATCCCAGTAAACTCCCACGCCTATCTACTTTCCGTAACCGTGAGGCGCAGTTAAAATAATTCTTAAGAAAACGGAAAATAAACACATTTTCTTGATGAATTTATTTCAAATGCTGGAATTATAAGGAATGAATGGCCTTTTTGTGGAATTTATCGGGGATATAAACTTGGAAAAGTCGCGGGAATACTGGACGAGGCCTTCCGATACTATGATAACATCTTCTATTCAAACAACTGATTTACGTATACATATCCTGGGCCCCAGTACACGTCGCGTGATGCATCCGCATCAATTTCAAAATGTCAGTGCAACCGCTGTGAACTTGTCTAGTAACGTCATGACACATGCATGATGTAGGTGTTGGCTTGGCCCCGGAATGAGCATTGTCTACAGCTATGGTAAAACAGCACGCGTTGTACGTTTGAACACGGCTGTGAGTGGTGTCAAACAACGGCAGTCGTGTAACAATTTGTATTTGATCATCGGCTAGCATGAAACGGCACCTGATAAATAGAATGCCATTCTGATGTGTGTTGATATCAAGTTTATCAGGCTCGGCTGGGAAACGGTAGGAATTCCGAGCTTCGCCTAGGAATTCCTACGCGTTTCCTAGCCGTGCCAAACTACCAAAATATGTCGGCACTAGCCTGGCATTAGTTTGTGTAAGTCGTTTTCACATATGTCCATGCATGGAACAAATGACTTGACTTGACTGTCCATGAATATGCATGCATTATTTCCACTAAAAAACTAACATCCATTTTGTTTTCGATGACTGTATCACCACCGATACAATGCGCCCATGTTGTTTCGCCTGTCAATCAACGACAGCGACATTTACATGCCCACCAGCGCCACCTGGTGGGAAACATGGGGTGGAAAGTCGTTAGAACTGTCAAATGAGAAAGTAACAGAAACTGACCAAATCTTGACCAGGTTTCACAATAAAATGACCACATGTTGACACTACTTAAGAAAAATGTCTTCCAGTGAAACGTGTCATTATATGTTCGGTATAATTTGAGCAAACCGATATTAAAGTATGTGTTGGTAATACTTCATTGTTTACTTGCATTCTTTTAAATCTTCATAAATGACTACGAATGTTACATGTGTGAATTATGTCGCAGCAAATTATTTCTTCTGTAGTTATGACAAACATTGGTATCACTTTAATAAAAATCAGCATTTTTCGGCGACGTAATTTTACAGGTCACCATCAATCTACACAACATTGTGCGTCCATCTTGCCCCAATGTCAAGGTTTCTGTACATCTATTGACAATCTCGACCCGCAATCGAGCAGTTTGATTGGCTGAGCCTGAGCCTAGAGCTTTAGCTCAGGCGCAGCCAATCAAGCTGCTTGATTTCAAATAAAAAATTCAAGTATTTTTTAATAACTAAATTAAAAATATTGGCAAGATTATCACAGGCGGTGATGTGTGATCGTACATTTATACTATATGTATACATTAACTAGTCATGTTAATGCACTTCAGTGTTGTGGTCAATTTAGATCGCTGACGAACTCTGGTCAAGGGGTACTCACGGACATTCCGATGGAGTGAGTGGCCGGAGTCTTGCCGAGATGGTAATCACTTTATTTGCCACCAGCGCATTATATAGATATGAGCAAGCAGATGATCTGTGTGGCTAATATGCCACACGGAGGACACATACAAAGTCATGAACACAAAATAAAATACGACAAGCCACGGCACTACGTGTAAAACAGAGACAACACTTAATAGGATACATTCTCGGTCACAACGGGCCACCCAAAATAAAAGGGCAGGTTGGTTCTACCCAACGACCTAGCTACAATAATTCGCCTCCATTATGTTATATACGGCTACAATTTGATCCATTCAAAAAATGTGAGCAACCGAAGTGCATGCCCAAACCTGTTGCATGTATGTCAACATTTAGTAAACTGTATATTTTATACCTTTTTATATATATATATTTTTTAATAATAATTTATTGAGACAGATTTGACAGTTTTATATCGCTAACATATCAAACACGCCGGATAACCGGTTGTAAAAATCACTCTTCCATGTGTTACATTAAAGATATGGGGTTAAATTGCTACCCTCGCGAGAGGTATGGAGCGGGGTAACATTTTTCTTTCTACCCAACGACCCTGAGTAGTACTGGTACAACCAAGGAATGCAACACAACATACAGTAGAGTGATCCACGGGTATGGTAGGTCACCGAGCCAATACCAACCCTGAAATCGAAGCAACACCAGAACATTGCCGAAATAAACTCTCAGTAATACACGACTGCCTGCGCTAATCACGGGTATGTACTGTCGTACATCCATCCGTGGTGTAGATTTCTTGTTTCATGGTAGTTGATGTCCATGCAATATCAAGGTGCATGATCACGTAGTTATAACAACAACAACAGTGGCTGAAAGTTGAAATTTTGCCCACTCCATTTTCCTTAATATGTAACGGATTTTGATGAAATATGGCGCAGCAAACGCGTCTTCATGAGCTGCATTTGGTCGTCCAAAGAGTTCGGCACAGACTTATGTCGTTTTTGCGAAGAATTGATTTCCGTGTCGACCGACACGGACATCGATTCTTCGCAAAAACGAGAGACATTTTGGGCCAAAGTACAGATACCACCGAATGTAGCTTAACAAGACGCGTTTAATGCTCCATATTTGATAAAAATCCGTTACGTAATAAGGATATGTATAAGAATACGTATTTTGAATCGGATTGATTCTGGAAGTTTCAGTACTGGTTGTTGTTGTTAGTACCACGTGATCATACACCTTGAATATGCGACTTATCTCTTTGAACCCGAAAGCCCGATACAGCGGTTTATGAAAACAGTTCAAATCCTGATGAGACGGCTCAGGATCTGAACTTTTGAAATCAATTTTCGAGAACAAAAATACCCCTTTTACATAAATGGACTAGTCTGAAAATAATTTTGTGATGATTTGATTGGCTGCAAAATCAACATAGCAAACCCATTCCAGTTACTTAGAAAGTGTTAACATACACTGTGTCTCTGATTTGCACAGAAAGTGATGAAACAAATTGTAATTAGTAAAAAATAATTTATTTGAAGTGGATATGTGGCGAATAATTGAAAACATACATGAAATTTAGATTCAAATCAAACACAAACATTTCACAATGACAACTACGCATTGGACTTATATCACATCGCTGAAAGAACATCCGGAAAGAACATATTATCGGCGAAAAAGTATGTCCTTTCCTTTTCTGCTCCTTACCTATGTGTATATACTAATATCGTATACATATCGTAATCGTATAGTATTGGTATATTTAATGAGCATATCGTATGATCCTATAATATTGGTATGTTTGTACCGTATCATCGTATAGTACAAAGTTATATTATTAACGTACTATACGAATATTATACAAACATACGATATCCGTTCGTATATACGATATATCCGTATGGATATGGTATGAATATACCATGTTTGTATATGTTTGTACGATACAAACGTACCAGAATTATACACATGTATAACAATCGTATACACGTACGATTTGAATGGTATATCTATACGATATTGGTTGGTATATACGGTACAAACATACCGTACGTTTATATTATATACATATCGTATAGAAAACATATCGTATTGGTATAGTATACGTATAGTATTGGTATAGTACGTATAGTTGACCTGCAGAAAAGCGCTACTGTATCTGTGTGTTTACCGTCTATCCGATCTTCATGCTACTTCACATGTACATTCCAATCGACCATATGAAGAATATGATGTAATGTGGCTTTCTTAAAATAAATATTTGTTTTTGTATTTCCTTTCTTTCTGTGCAATAACTCGATTACAATGACAATGTTTCACATGTACACGCACTTCAACCATTGGAAGACCACTGTGTAATGTGAGTTACGTTTCTTCAAGGTCAATGTCAAGGGTTTTGAAATATATAGTTTATTCCACATTTGGTCCGTTTAAAGTAAACTTTAAACGGACCAAATTTATCATGCACCCAACCCCAGTAAACGCAACGAACCATGGTTGTATGGTCTCGCCCGCGAAAGCGGAAAGCGAGACGTAGGTTTTGCTTTTCCGGAGTCGTCGTCGGCGGCGGCGTTGTCGTCGGCGGCGGCGTCATCATGCAATGTTAAGTTTTCGTGTTACGGTCATTACTTCAACACCTTATCAGCTACAGTCATCAAACTTTATACATACATGTACCTATACTATGATATTTAGATGAATACAGGACTATTCTCGGGGCCCCAGGGTCAAGGTCAAGGCCCCAGGGTCAAGGTCAAGGCGGAACAAGGCGAGACATTTGATTCCGCGGAATTCTTGTTACTCAAGTGTGACACCTGCATTCTTACATGTAATTATACAGTGGCGAGATTGCGTCATTCGGATAATGGTATGATCCATAGTACCCCATTAGATTGACCTGACATAATTATGCCACCGGGTTTCGAAGAAACGGGTGGCATATAGTGTTTGGACCGTCCGTCTATCCGTCTGTCCGTCTGTCCATCCGGGCCAACGTCCGGGGGTTTGAGAGCTTAGGGGCGGGGTTAGGAACAAAAGATTCCTTTGTAATATTCCGTAAGCTCATAAACTCTATTGTTGTTTAGGGGCTTTTTCATTGTTCTTCAAACAATGGAAATACCCCATAAGCCCAAAATGTTGGAACGTCCGTCTGTCCGTCCGTCCGTCTGTCCGTCTGTCTGTCTGTATGTCTGTCCGTCCGTCACACTTTTCGGTTAACCACTTTGTCACAGTTTCTCAAATATGCTGCAGGTGGCATCCGCATTCGACAGACGCATTTCTTGTTACATTTAAGACGACCGCGGTTCAGGGTGTCCGGTTCAAACATTGGGCCGGTATATTATTTTCTCATCATGGTTCAAATATTAAAATCAAACAAAATCATTCAAAACGAATATTGTATAACTTGGCCTTTATGAGTGCATCGGCCACACACGCTATGTTTGAGCGTCTACAACGGTTGCACACTTAACTGACATGCGCAGCTGCAATAAGATACATGTCAAACAATTTGCATTTGATTGACAGCTACTCTCAAATTATTAATTAATACACAACCAATACAATCCAAATTTCCATATTACCTTATTACGTATTAATTGGGGCATGTGATACAATGAATGCAAGTGTTCGGAGTCAGTCGCCAAACGGTACAAAACTGTTGCCTGCGACGTCCATAACCAGTGTATATGTATACCTAGCAACGCCTAATCTAAAAATACATTGTTCGCGATTCGAATTGAACGAACACATTCTTCCGAAATGGACAACTATGATCGTGTGATCGCAATTGACGAGGATATTAATAGCAGGTAACAATTACAAGCTGTGGCAGAGGTCTTAAGCCCCAGTTTGGTTAACTGGTCGCTTAATATTTGAAACATTATCCATATCGTGAAGTGGATCAGATAAGGGACTGTATAATGTTATCTCAGGTGGGGTGTTGGAAGGGCTGACGCGTGTTCCAAGGGGATCAGATGAAATGATACATTAACAGAGGTCTGTGAGTGCAGACAGCCACACCACCGCCTGCGTTAATCTTGCCATTATCTGTCAATTGTTTTCTTTCAAAATGCATTAATACTGTACTTAGAAACGAGCGGCTTGATTTGCGGAGCCTGAGCTGTGCTACAGCTCAGGCTTAGTCAATCAAGCTGTTTGATTGCGAGTTGAGATTGACTGGTTATGTTGAATTATGGGCAAGATTAACGCAGGCTGATGTGTACGGTGGAATCCATGGAAACCAGACATCTAGAAAACATGTATTCAACAAGGGCATCGCTATCACTGAACTAATCCCCTCGCTGGTACAACGTGCATGCTCACGTGGTTAGAACAACAACACAATGGCTGAAAGTGTTGAAAGCGGGCCCACTCCAACGTAAGTATTATTTGATTGTTTCCTTAATATGCAACGTATTTTGATGAAATATGGCGCAGCAAACGCTTCTTCATGAGTTGTATTTGGTAGTCTCGGACTTCGGCACATACTTATGTCGTTTTTGCGAAAAAATCGATTTCCGTGTCAGTAAACATGGTAACCACGAAAGTCAATTATTCGCAAAAACGACAGGCCAAAGTACCGAGACCAACAAATACAGCTTAACAAGACTCGTTTGATGCAGAATTGCAATTTTGTAGGAACGAATTGCTATTTTCGTGGGAACGAATTGCTATTTCGTGGGAAAGAATTAATAAAAAAGAAGAATTATACGTCCACTGCGGGGCTCCGTAGTTCCATGTAATTACCTGCTTAAAGGTACATGCCCACTCAGTAGGCACAAACTGTTCTTTATATCAGAGACATAATCTGAGAACTTTTCTGGCAAAATAAATTAATTCACCATTACCCCGCGTACTGATTGGCATTATTATACATTTTATATCAGACGTACATTTATACATTGATATCAGGGGCGATAACCGTGTTTCGTTAACATTTTAACTGACATTACTATTTAGTATCTGTATTTATTTTCCATGTGCAATGATCATACTTTATAATCTGTCGAAAATAAAAAAAATTCAGGTGATGCATGTAAGTAGTATAAATAATAAAAAAAATATCATGCCTCATTTGCATATGAAAATAGTCTGATACCACCGCGCGTCACTATCAGTAAAATAAATATTTCTGAATGATTATATCTGTACAGCGGGCACTCGTAATCTCTAGAACTGATGGAATAGTGACACATTTATGCACATATTTAATTCATATAAAGAACAGTTTGTACCTACTGAGTGGGCATGCACCTTTAATATGCACCTTTTCTAAGAGGCATTCAAATTACTTTTACGGGAATATCAGTAATTCCATAGCGCAGATATGCCGGGAAAATATTTTTGTTTTGTGTTTAGTCTCCTCCTCCATGTGCAATTTTTATTGCTCACTTAAAATGTAATATATTGAAATAAACGTTGTTTGTTTTCCATGTTTGTATAACTGTAAGAACTGACAGGTTATTTCAAACATTCAGCAATGTATCTCAATGCGTTCCTTTTGAGAACCATTTAACATACATTCAGGGCTCCAGATAAGGAATTAGTAATTGAGTATTTTCACTCCATCATATCTGAAGCAATTGGGTATTTATTGTAATTGGGTAAAATAAAATCACACTACTGTTTACACATCAACAGACAGCAATTATTGAATAGCTTCCTTCGAAATGAAAACATGTCTTGGCATTTCATTAGAATTGTCTCCTTGCAGACAATTCTAATGCAATACCAAGATGTGTTTTCATGGAAACTAAGACAACTATGCTATATTTGTGGTCTGTTTATTGTTTAGTGTCGCATGATAAAGGTACCACAAATTTGTTATTGCTTTTTGATACTCGCTACTTCTGATTTCAATTGGGTTTTTGGCAAATACGCAGCTTATCTGGAGCTCTGTGTAACATTTGTACCTTGTTATGTTATGTGTTACTCCTACAGTAAAATACAGCAAACGTGAAAGCGTGTTTTCTGCGCAACCGGAACAATTAACAATATTAACTAGCGCTTTATGGATCCGTAGCACAAATGAACCTCGGCAATATTGGCCAGTGTCATTTAATAAATTGATCTTGTAAAAAGTAAAACGATAGTTAATATTTACATTGGGGTCGCGTTTCATTACCATTTAGATCACTACGGAATATTGTTAAAAAATACATTTCAATGAGTTATGGGAATACTAGGTACGTGCCATCTTGTAGCCAGCGTACACATTGTACATATGCACTGTGTTCAAAGAGGGATGATAGCTAGTTATCTCCCGTTGAATGTATTTATAGAAATCCGGTCCAAATTGTGTAGTTTAGGGCCTTATTGCTTGTAAAAAGAGCGAATGTACATTTGTATCATGATGTGTTATGAAAAGGAGCAATTACAGTGATTTCGATCCAGATCATCCCACATACCTACGCAATCTGATCTGGGACATTTTGTCATGCCAGATTCATATTTTCACACTTATTAATGTTATTGCAATCAGTGTAGACTCAGATCAGACTGCACATACGTGCAGTCTGATCGGAGTCTACTCTGTTCGCAAAACTCAAGTTTTGTGTTATTCAGTAAGAAATAAACGCTAAAATATAGCATAGGACCGGATCTCTATAAAGAGATTTGAAAATTCCTGATACTGCAAAGCTATTCGCCAGACTATGTAACAGGCTGTGCTATTTCCTGACAACCTTACATTGTATATACACTGATCAGACTGCGCATTGTCTGGTTGTTGATACGGAAGTAAAATTATTTTCGCCTGCAGTATCCCATCTTCATGACGTTGCAATTAAACGCATTACACAATACGGTGTCGGTATTGTATCATGATACGTGTGACATTTCCACTGTTTGAGTGTCTATTAGGATCGTTGTGTGTTTGTCTATTGCTTCTACGGCCGCATCAAGCTTGTCTACCATGGAGAGCAACGCACACAGTGCGGAGTGATTGAAACACTACGCTGATCGACAGTTCCATCGGCGTAGATCGTTGATCACCTGTGGGACATGCTATGCCATTCTTTGTCTCGGAATCATCTTTATTCAGATTGCCATTCAATCCCCGTTGCAGGCAATCGCGTCGAGGCTTCAGCAATGAGAAAACGCGAGACCCGGTGGTTTAGAGATTAATCAGTTCCGCAATGCACTTAGAGATTATATAATCGGTGTATTCGTAACCATGCGCGTGATATACGTCGCAATAGGACGCATGCACATGAAATGAATTTGGCGATGAGTGTGGATCGTGATCAGATTTAGACATGGATCTACGCTGGTTATGCAGTTTACGGTAGGTTTCCAGCGCAGCACCAATAATTATTGATAGAACACAACACGTGCAAACAGGGTTGCGATGCTGAACCGGCCTGTAATGCGAGGCGCACGTTTGTTGACCTCCCTGGAGACGACGCGCATGCGCAGGAGAAAACCTACAACTCGCTGCAATACGGATTAAAGACTTACACCTAGCTGATACATTGTATTTTTACAATTGAAGATATCATTGGAAGAAGGGGGCTAACTCCAAGATGGAGTTAGTCCCCTTCTTCCACTGATCTCTTCATTTATATGACTATTAGAACGGTTTGGTATCCGGTCATATGTGTATACACAGTCAGTCCGCATCAGTAACGGGTACCAGAACCACCGCCATGTTGTGGATTATTTCCGGTTCCGGAATATTCCTGGCGCGTCCCTGGAGACCAGGAGAATCGCGAACCGGAAAATGAAAAACTTTAAATGGTCGTTAATGCGCGCATTGGAATAAAACGTGACCTAACATGACATGCAGTCGATCCGATTTACCCGAGATTGGACTGCGCAATGGAAAACTCGCATCCTGACATCGCCCAGCCAACATAGACATACCAGCACAATTGGGAGGTACATATAACTCGTCCAAATTGCAATGGCTACTGTTAGCATACTAGCGGAATATTATTCGAAATAATATACATATGATTGAATATATCATAGCCGCTTTCGATTCGTATCTGCGCGAGTAACAGTGGGTGTGTTGTTTCATGCTGGTTCACTTCTTGGCCATAAATCTGTGCATCTAACATCACAATGAGTGGGGATGGAATTAAGTGTCAATTGGTATAAGTCGTGTGTAGACAAAATTGGAGTCTCAGATACGTAACTGGATTGCTATGATGATTCCGGGATAAAGGTGGCATCAAATCTGACGGAACCGGGCTTGCTGCATATCTTCATCATTAAATACGCTTATACTCATGTGTATTTACGAATTATTTGGGCATTTGTTTACTTGAAGCATTCCGAATAGTGTCGCTTATTTAATTGCGAACAGTGGAGACCCTGATCAGACTACGCGAAAGCGTAGTCTGATCTGGGTCTTCACTGGACGCACTAGAATATGTCACAGTTCTTCAGAATGTGTCCCAAAGTTGTTGTTTCTGTTCAATAATATAGCTGTAAAATAAGACACGTGTTCATGCCATGTGATACGGTTATTCTGAGAAAGTATATCATAATACAGTAACGTTGCCAACACAGTAGAGGCTAACACCAGCTGTCGTATCAAGGTTAGACACCTCCAAATGGCTTTACTATATAATTTAACCGAATGCCATCCAATAAGTCAGTTTCTCCTACTTTCACTATTCGTATGGATGCTGTGGGACCCAGTTGTACATTACCTGCAGCCAGTCTGTACTGGTTCTGCATGAACTAAACAATAGGTTCACTTACTCATAAGAAAGAAAAATCCAACCTTGTCATATCCTCCAATATTGTTTACATTTTTTTTTGGCCACGGAATCTCTGTTTACATCACGTGACCAACAGGTTCAGTGTTTTCTTTTAAATTTTACAAATATGCTGAAAACTGGTGTTAAAAGCACCCCAAACTGTTCCTCAAGTGGAACTGGGTAGTAATGGATCAAGATTTGCAAGCAAACGGTGTGTGTGACCTCAAAACAACCGCACTATAATATCAGGTAACGCTTAGTGTAGACGGTTACAATGTTGACACATTAATCAAAATGTGACGCGTGTAAAATAGAAAATTACATTACTAAGTCAAGTTATCCATAATTATCGCCGAACACGACTAAAAACGCTATGATTTTCAGGACGCGTAGGACCAGTTTGTATGTCATCATTACTGGTGCTAAAATGTCCTCCTTAACGCATATTAAAATAATTGAACGTCAAGTGAGATGGGCCATGTGATTTTATACCAAATGAGATGTGCGATTTTTAATGAAAAATATTTACAAAGTCTGTGATATTTTCTGCAAATGGCGTCGAAGGTTGACGAAATTTTCATAGCAAATGCGGAATTCACATCCGCATTTGCACTGAATATGTCATCAACATGCGAAGTAATTTGCGGAAGTTATTGTATTGTTTATAAATATATTTCATGAGACGCACACCTTTACGGTGGTACAGAGGGGACATGGAAATATTTTTTACTTTTGCGCACGCGATAGGTTTTGCGTGCACACGCGAAAGGGATTTGCGTGTGCACGCGATAGGTTTTGCGTGCGCACGCGATAGGGTTTTGCGTGCGCACGCGATAGGGTTTTGCGTGCGCACGCGATAGGTTTTGCGTGCGCACGCGATAACTTTTGTGTCCGCACGCGATAGGTTTGAGCACGCAAAACCTATCGAGTGCGTGCGCACGCGAAAGTAAAAAATATTGCCATGTCCCCTCTGTGCCACCGTACACCTTAGGTATACAAGCACATGACTTGTGTCAAATATATCGCTTCTCAGAACGAGCGTGTTGTGTGATCGGTTTTCTGTCTGTTTTTAATTGAATTTTCGATGACAACTTTAGAACCGCGTGTGCACTCAGCAGTTGACCACAGCCCGTACATTGATAAAGACGTTTAACGGTTTAACGTTTGAACGAACAAATCCAATGTGCTTATACGCCGTCCAAATTACAAATTTACGAGCAAATGTATTCTGTAATTGCTTGTTCATATTTGTGCCTGTGACTGGAGAAAATTGGACTGACGACATTTGTGGCCGGTGTAGCTCCTGATCAGATTGCACGCTCGCTCATGTAGCCTGATCTATATTGCTTTTAAGAAACATGACGGGTGTTTCTTTGATGTAATGCCTAACCGCGTAGATCCTGATCGGACTGGACGGATGCACATATTATTATTGAGCTACACAGGTAGCAACACACATGAGCCCCTTTCTCCAGTCACAGCCACATTTACTGTTGATGATAGTGAAGTTCAATTATCGAGGAAAAATGAAACTTTTCATTATATCTTTCTACTATATTCTGAATTACTAGTTTTGCTGCCAGGAATGTACACCGAGAATACCAGGTTAATGTCAGTTGATACCAAGTTCGACTAGGAACGCGTAGGAATTCCGAGGCAAGCCTCGGAATTCCTACGCGTTTCCTTGCCTTGCCTGATAAACTTGATATCAAATACACTAGCCTGGTATTCTACTTATCGGGTAAACGTTTTATGCTCGAAAATGACCAGATATGACGTCGTTATCTAAGGACAGAATGCGAACGTGTTTACCTTGCGTCATTACACTAACGTAATTCCGTAATGTCACGTGACATCATCCGACCAATGGAACGTCAGTTTTCACTTCGTTGTAACCCGGATGTTTGTATCAGGTCAATGCTGATGCAACACTATGTTATCAGTCAGTACGTATTCGGTCAATACAGGGCAGGTTACCTGATAAGTTAAAATAATAGCCAGGCTTATAGATGCGCTGTGCTGTGTGAACATTCAATGTCCAACATCCAAAAGGTACAGCAATTTGTCGAGTGAACACTTATACAACTGGTTAAGTGTCATTTGCATTATATTATAATTAAACTACGGGTACAATGGAACCTCTCTAAACCGGACACCCTGGGAGGTCCCCAGGGTGTCCGGATTAGAGAGGTACCACTGCAAAACAGGCATCTGACTACTGCAAGACACGCGTGATTGCTTTGTGATCATGAACAGTCAATATCATCGGAGACAAATGGCAACGAAACCTATCACAATTAAGCACCACTCACTTTTCTATATGTCCGGTTTATAGGTATTAGGTACCTGAATACACGCACTTACAACGTGCTGCCGGTTTTATTAATAGTTAATAGTATCATTTTGATCATGATATTGCTGCTTTAGTAAATCGTTTCCTTAGTTGCCAGGTTATTACAGAAATTGATTACTTGCTTCCAATCCTATTTTGTGGATAATCCGCACTAGGAATTTTCCACCAATACAATACGAACCATTAGAGTTCGTACCTAAAAAAGATGTGCGATATCTCTTGAAACATATGTACATAATGTACGGTATATTTCGTCAATGACGTCGAACGGTGAGGAAATATTCATAGCAAATGCGGAATGGAATTCCGCATTTGCTATGAACATGACGTCAACGTTCGACGTCATTTACGGACGGTATTATAGTTTCTGTATATATTTGTCATAACAAATCACTCATCATCTTAAGCACAACATCCCATGGCTCGTCTCATTATGCAAATGTGACTTGATAAATGTGGCTTATTACATTTGTGACCAGTGCAGCTCCTGGTCAAATATCACACGCATGTAGCCTAATGAGACTTCATATCGATTGTTAGAAGCATATAGGATATTTCATTGATGGAATGGCGAACAGTGCAGATCCTGATCAGACTGTGCGGATGCACAGGCTGATCTGGATCTACACTGGTCGCAAAACCCATAAACCCAATTTCTACAGTCGGATCCACGTATAAGGATTGTTGCTTATTTTGTTAGATCATTTCAGTAATATCGTTTCAAGGCATATTGTCCGTTTGGCAGTTAACTTTTGTAGGCGTATATTATTCACAGAGGATGACGGCTGGATAATAATAATAATAATAATAATAATAATAATAATAATAATACAAAATATAGCCTATCAATCAGTGTGTTATCGTTCTAGTAAACACCAGTCGTGTCAGTTAAGTGTCAGAGGTGATTACACTTTGTATATTACTCCGCTCAAAGGTCACACGGACAGGCCACCTTGATACGACTTAGTATCAACGTTATCAATTTGATTATTCATGAAAAAAAATTAAAATAAAACATAAAATTTGTAAATAGTGTTAGTTTTAGTTGTAAAATAATATACAATATCAGAGGCCGTTTTCACAGAATAGTTTGACCAGGATGAACGCAGTGTGAACGGCAACTGTATTAATACTACCAATCACTGATTTATATAGTGATGCTTATACATAGCATGTTGGTATGTCGTCTCTTATAATTCTAGATAGAATGACACATGGGATCAGTATTTGTAATAATTGTATTGTACTTGTTAATATGTACACATGCCATGAGGCGTGTACATGAATTGAGCATCTCAAACGAGTTTCCGTTTGATATGAAATTTATTAAACGAGTCACGCACAATTTATGCACCGAGCCTCTGGCGAATGTTTGCATAGTAACATGCATAGGTGCGTGTCTGTTTGAACACGTTCTCTCGTCCAGAATGCAGGAGTGCGTTTTGGATATGTGAACAAGAAAACAGGCATCTACTGGGGTATTAATTTTATTATAACTTTCTTATTAATCAAGGTGCATGATCACGTGGTTACAACAAAAACAACAACAGCTGAAACTGTTGAAAGTTCGCCCACTCAAAAGTAAGTATTATTTGATATTTTCTTAATATGCAACGGATTTTTATGAAATGTGGAGCAGCAAACGCGTCTTCATGAGCTGCATTTGGTGGTCCAGGGAGTTTGACACATACTTATGTCGTTTTTGCGAAGAATCGATTTCCGTGTCGGTAGACACGGAAATCGATTCTTTGCAAAACCGACATATGTTTCGGCCAAAATACAGAGACCACCAAATGCAGCTTAACAAGACGGGGTTGATGCGCCATATTTAATAAAAATCCGTTACGTAATAAGGACAATATAAACGAATACGTACTTTGAATCGGATGGATTCTGGAAGTTTCAGTACTTGTTGTTGTTGTTAGTACCACGTGATCATACACCTTGTTAATACACCGATTTAGATGAAATAAAACTCACACAAGGCGGAAAACTGTGTAGAATCCGTTTCCCCTGAGTTCTCCAGTCAGGTTCCCAAACAGCTTTGAAAACAACCACATAAAATGGTGTGATCAAGTTGTCAAAACTGTTTGAGGAACTTTCTGAAAAGATCAAGAGACGACCAGCAGTCACGGATTCTACACAATTCTCCGCATTCCGTGCGCATTATGTCATACAAATTGGTAGAATAATAAAACAATTATTTTAAAAACAATACCCGAAATTGGCTGTGTTTTCGCTGTTCGCATAATCCAAAACGTGCTCCTACATTCGGGGTAATTCCCCTCCTTGCGTAATGAGGGATCGTAGCTAGTTATTTCCCTTTGCAAATATATTTATAGAGATCCGGTCCTATGTGGTATTTTAGCATTTATTTCTTACGGTATGGTATTAAAATTGATATTGCGAACAGAGTAGACTCATATCAGACTGCACAATTGTGCAGTCTGATATGAGTCTACACTGCTTGCAATAAATTAATAATAAGTGTGAAAATATGAATGTGACAAATAACACAGTCGCGGATCACATTGCGCAGATATGTAGGATGATCTGGATCAACACTAGTGGAAATCACTATAAGTGTTCCTTTTCATAAGTAATCATGCTACATTCGCTTTTGTCACAAGCAGTAACGTCATAAACTGCACAATTTGGACCGGATTGCTATTCTATAAATAAATTCAACGGGAGATAACTACATGTCGCTACGATACCTCATTAAATAGCGAGTTCTTCCTTTCGTCAGCACAGAAGGGCCAGTATATATCGAGTAAAAGTAAATGTTTGCATAGCTATATTTGCACACTTTCTCCCTTCTTATCATAGTCGAGCACGGGCTGGTCCGATACAGCGTGAATTTATGGGGTTTAACACGAACATTGACAAATATTTGCCAAGTAAAAATGGAGCGATAACCGAGAAAACGCGCCTTACAACTAGCGTGATCAGTCTTGATCATCATAATTTGATATCTTCCCCTGAATAGAATCATCAAAATGTGTTATTCACGAATGCAGACTCCGTCAACGTTACTGAATAGCCACCGGTGTATGCCCAGATCAGACTGCAAACACGCATTCTGATATGGGCACGCGAAGGGCGCAACGTCTTATTAATTTCACCCCTAAGTAACTGGAATGGAATTTGATATGTTAATTTTGCAACCAATCCAATGGTCACAAAATTATTTTCAGACTATAGTCCATTTATGAAAAGGGTGTGTTTTTGTTCACACAAATATGAAAATTACTTGCAAAAAGTGCAGATCCTGATGAGACGGCTCGTCACGAGCCGGCTCATCTGGATCTACACTGTTTGCCAATACCACTGTACAGGCATGTTGTGTTGAATGGGTTAATGCCTGTTTTCTCATTCAAGATTCCGACTTTAACCAAGTGTTTCAGTTCGTCAACGCTATAAGCCACAGGATGTTTTTAATAAAAGGGATGAACATAATAGGTGTCATAATCATAAAATTTAAAACTCGCAATAACAACAGTATTGTATCAAGTGGGCGTGTAGCAGGGACATAAAACCCATAGAAAGTAGACAAGCGCCCGATGATTATGACTATATTAAAAAGGGAATTTATAGATATATATAATCGGGACGAGCACGCAATAGCGGTTGGTGGGTGTTTAACCGGCAATTAGGCACAGATGGTGGTCACGTGACGGGCAATGTCAACTACAGCAACCTTCAAGACGGCGGGAGACATTGCTCAGGAGCATTACAATGTATTTATAAAAACCTGCTTAAACGAACAAAAATATTTTTCTTGCGTGCTTAAATGCGCAAATAATGTACGTCAAATTATTACGCAGCGTATTTTTGTACGGTAAATGTAAAACATAAACTGTAAGAAACAATGCAGTGCATTTAAAGTCACATGACCGCTCAATAGGCACAACATGTTCTGTATCTCAGAGACATCATCTGAGACATTTTCTGGAAAAACAAACATTCATTCACCATTACCCGACGTATCGATTGGCATTATTATACATTTTATATCAGATGTAAATTTCCACACTGACATCAGGGGCGATAACCGTGTTTCCTTAAAATGTTAACGGACATCACTATTTATTCTCTGTATTTATTTTGATGATGAATGATCATACTTTATAATATGTCGATAAAACGCCATGCCTCATTTGCATATGAAAATAGCCTGATACATGTACCACTGCGATTCACTGTCAGTAAATCAAATATTACTAAATCATTATATCTGTATAGCGGGCACTTGTAATCTTTAAAACTGGTGGAATAGTGACACGATTATACACTTATTTAATTCCTATACATAACATTTTGTGTCTACTTAGTGGGCATATACCTTTAATGCTTTATAACAAGCACATATTACATGTCATAGAATAAATATATTACTTGTGATAGCCTTTATCTCCCCTTGGCGGCATCGATTATCAGGGCCTAGTTCGGAATGAATCCATAGAGGCTTATTGATTTCACAGTGACCGTCCGTTCGTCCGTCCGGAGTTTGATTTGCGTACGGTATACAGTGGAACCTCTCTAATCCGTACACCAAAGCAACCTTGTGATCTTATTGTTGCTGTGTTTCTTGATCATTTATCTCAGATGTTAATGTATGCTCATGATTGCAACGCACGCCCATACATTTTAGAAATGGTAATATGCCTGATTTACAGTGGAACCTCCCAGGGTGTCCGCCGGTTTAGAGAAGTTTCACTGTATTTTGTTTTCATTCGCCAATTTACTCCATGTTTGGTATACATGCTTTATCCCGAAAGCATATAGGCTCGGTACGAAAACGAGATCGGTTCACGTTTTCTTACACCCAGTGATCGCACTTTTCCCCGTAGATTACGTGTTTTCTTGCGGGCTTAAATGAGTACATAACTGCAGAAATATTCACTTACTTAAGCATAACTTGTAATAAAGTACAACTATGTTAATATGATGGAATGAATACATGCATATCTAGAAGTATTCAATTCACTAATATAAACTATATCTGAAAATGAAGTACATGTATCAATCATACGGAGCCCTGCAGGGGACATTTCGTTCCCTCGAATTAACAATTCGTTCCCACGATATAACAATTCGTTCCCTGAAATTAACAATTCGTTTCCTCAAATTAACAATTCGTTCCCACGAATTAACAATTCGTTCCCGTGGGAACGAATTGTTATTTCGTGGGAACGAATTGTTAAATTGAGGGAACGAATTGTTAATTCGTGGGAACAAATTGTTAAATTGAGGGAATGAATTGTCATTTCGTGGGAACGAATTAATTAAAAAAATAATTCTACGTCCCCTGCGGGGCTCCGTATACTCGTTACATGGTCTCGTTAATTATTTGCATCATGCTGTGTACGTTGTATGCATACGGGTGCAACGAGCTCTAGATCTATCAACTCGTCTAGTCCGACACGCCCCCTAGTTTGAACGTCAGCGGATAACAACGTATAGGAGCATTTGTCAGCTGTATAGCCCATGATCAATACATTCACGTATTGTTGAAAACTCCTTTAACTAATGTATCAATAGCGCGGCTGTTTGATTATCTCCCTTGCTGTAACGCCGTATTTGTTTGATAAAACAGGGATTTGTTCTGTAAATGGTGCGAGAAATTGATAAATATGGAATAGTATGTCAGTGCCGTGAATGGGAAAAATCTGGCAAGGCTTAGGAAACGGGATTGGCGAGGCTCTGCCGAGCATATCCCGTTTCCGTGCCGCGCCAGATATGTTTTCCCATTAACGGCACTAACCAACTATTCTATTTATCCCGTCAACACCTACACACAGCTTTAAAATGCAAACAAGAATAACCCCAGCCACCGTACATATTCATACGCAGTGATTAGGTCGTGTTGACAGGATATCAACATATTTTCACGGCACCTTGTTTCACGGCACATACGCACTGATTTGACGGGATAAAACACGTTAGAGTTCATGCGGAATTCTCTGAATTTCGTTACATTTTTTTTTATGTAATATACGGAACATATTTGTTTTTCTAAATTATCGACAAATAACGGCTATGCTAGATGGATGGTAATTACATTCCGATTCAGCTCTGAATTTTGTGTCAAAGTACTATTTCATAATCATGTGGCTGTGGCTGGAAACTGGGGCTTATATGATTTTCGACCAGTGTAGATCAGCAAATGGCTCCAAACATTCTGATCAGGATCTGCCCTGTTCGCCATTATATCAACACCATTACACCACATATGGAGTAATACACCCGTCATGATTTTAACAAGCAAGTATATCGTTATCAAACTACAGGAATTTGCTGTTTCATAAGCAGTAACACTGGTAACATACAATGTACTCCATAAGCTCCATTTCTCCAGTCACATCCACGCAATTAATGTAATTGGAATCGGGCCTAATGACCAAATGATTGCGATAAAGTTTACCCACCATTTCTCTGTACTGGTCACGGTTTCCAACGGCACGGCCGCACCTCACAGTCAGCGACTAATGGAAACTAAAAGTGTTGCCATTTCTTTGAGCCGTGGGAAAAATGACAAGAGCAAGTTATTAAGTCAAACCATTTCTTTATGTCACTTAATAAATACGCGGAATTATTAACTAAGTAAATATGACATTCAATTGCCATCACAGACCCATAATTATTCGAGACATTTTAAGGTTTCAATCGCAAATGTTCGTTCTTACAAATTGCGGGACAATGGCGCGAACTTAGTTTTGATTATTTTTCAATTAGACGGTGCTACTTAGGTGAAAGTGGGCGGAGAGTTTGACACACGTCCGCGAAAAATAACCCCACCAGCTTAGTTTAGTGAGGAACACCTTGTACATTAATGCAGTCAAACCATGGAATTCGTTGTGTCAGCACATACATTCATAAATTCAGCTATCGCATTATTCTTAAATGAAAATACACATTTAAGACAATCGCAGTAGCGCTGTTGCCTATGGCAACAGCGCTACTGCGATTGTCTTATACGCTTCAATCCAACTGGTCTGGAACAAATAACAAATACAAACTGGTATCCTTTCCTAGGAAGGCGACATAATAATACTTAGCCGTGCGCAATCGAACTTGAAGAAACCCCGGCATTGATCATACAGTTTTGTTCAAGTGCCTGCGATATAATAGACTTTCAACTTCCAAGGGCTTTCGCTTCCAACAATGTAATATTGGCACAATGCGCGGGTGTTTAGCGTTCCCACCTTTCATTTCAATCGAGTCCTCTCAGAAAGTCGCTATTTTGACAAAAACGACTTTGTGAACATAGTGACGTCGATGTCCACCTGATACATCTCAGGATACGTCGTATTTGTTGCATAATCAAACGAGACAAGCCATGTCATTTTGTACCGAAGAAACAATCGTTACAGAAAATGTGATATTTTTTATAAATGACGCCCACAAATTGATGAAATTTACATCGCAAATGCGAATGCCGTCGTTTACGGAAAATATCGTAAATTTTGTAAATATTTTCATGATATATCACACATATTCTTAGTTACAAAATCACATGGCTTTTCTCAAATGTAGATAACATTTGCTTGCTGGGGACAGTATTATTTAATGACAGAGTGAGGGTCGGTAGATCTATGTCCAGATGTACACCACGGATGTGTTCATGGACGTAGCAAGCTATATTTTAGGATGGAAACTTTAAAATCAGACTGCCAAAACTGGAAGCACAGTTGGCCACTTCAGTTATTGACATGTGAAATATGTATCCGTATCAATGTTATTTAATGCAAAATGTATATGCACAGTTGACTCTCTCCAAACCGGACACTCTGGGAGGTCCCAGGGTGTCCGGTTTGGAGATGTTCCACTGTAAATCAGACATGTGAGCACTTCATGATACATTCTTGTGTTTTGCAATCATGAACAGTCATTGTAATCAAAGGTACATTACAGTGAATCACATATAAGGTACACATCTATATTTTTCCGAGTGTCCGGTTTAAGGGGTTCCACTGTACATGTATACGCATCAATCAAGTATTACATGTACGATGTAATGTAGTTATAATAGAATGCATGGTGTTTGCAATACATGTGCCTTTTGCGTTTGTCCATGTACATTTCTCCTGTATGTATATGTATGTAGTCCATACTGCCATGTATTACTCTGTGTTTCCCAGTAAGTATTATTTTTTGTCCCGCAAACAGATGATTCTGCCAGTATTCTTACTGTTTAAAAATACCATGTGAATGCAGACATGTAAGAACTGTTTCGATACAGTGGAACCTCTCTAAACCGGACACCCTGGGACCTCCCAGGGTGTCCGGTTTAGAGGGGTTCCACTGTACTCAAGCAATCGATGACCATTACTTTGTCAATTTTAGTAACGAACAAACAGGACAATACAATAAATAACATTGAAACCCATCTAAATTAAGCACAATGGAGTCCCCAGGGTGTCCGGTTTAGAGGGGTTCTACTGTAATTTAATGTACAACTCACGTGATGAAATACAGTGTTGTTATTGGCAACGATCACCTTTTCTTTAATATTGTCGGGACCTCGTCCTCCTTGAATGTTCGTTTCTTTCTAGTTGGGCAACACATATAAGGCTGCTTACCGATTAATATTCCGAGCTTTAACTTTGATCACGATTGTATTGGTGTGCTGGCTATTTCGTCTATTTAGAGTACATGTACAATACTATCCGTTTGTAATTCCACTAATTGTTTCCTAAACTACTTTTATGAAGTGTATTGGTTTGCTGGGCAAGGTTGCTAAAAACCTCTGTTAGCTTAACTGCTTAACAGTCTGTTAAGCTAACAGACACGTTGAGCAACCGGGCCCTGGCTGTCTATTTAGGGTTTATCCCGTCAACACAGTGCGTACATGTATGTGCCGTGAAACACGGTGCCGTGATATCCTGTCAATACGACCTAATCACTGCGTATGAATATGTGCGGTTGTGATAATAGTCGATTCTCCGATTTTGAGGATGCGGCTGGGGTTATTTTTGTGCATTTTAAAGTTATTTGTATTGTTGACGTGCTAAGTAGAATAGTAGGTTAGTGCCGTGAATGGGGAAAATATCTGGCGCGGCACGGAAACGGGATGTGCTCGGCAGAGCCTCGCCCATCCCGTTTCCTAAGCCTTGCCATATATTTTTCACATTCACGGCACTGACCTACTATTCTCTATATAAGTACAATACTGTCCGTTTCTAATTCCACTAATTGTTTCCTAAACTACATTTATGAATAAAACGATGCCAGGATAAATTGAGCCAATGAGGTGTGTCCACAATGCGACGTGTGTTTCGAGCATTACATACACGTGTGTCCATCACGCGTGTTACATTACACCGACACTGTAAGACCATGTGTGGCTGTGACTGGGGAAATTGTACATATGTGTGTACCGACGAGTGTAGATCTGAGCAGTATCCGCACTGTTCGCCATTCCATAAATGAAACACCAGTCATTTATTTATCCCGTGAAGACAGTGCGTATGTGCCTTGAAACACGGTGCCGTGAAACATTTTTGATATCCAGTCAATACTATTTTTGCATTTTACAGCCATTTGTAGGTAAATAGAATAGTAGGTTAGTGCCGTGAATGGGAAAAAATATCTGGCGCGGTACAGCCTCGCCCATCCCGTTTCCTGAGCCTTGCCAGATACTTTTTCCCATTCACGGCACTAACCTACTATTCTCTATATCACAAGCAATATAATACAGATCGTTATCAGGCTACGCGAGTGTGCTACTTTATTTGATCAGGAGCTACACTGGTCAACTATCCCATAAACCCGGTTTCTCCAGTCACATGTTGCTCAACTGTCAAAGCGAATACGTGGGATATTCCCAGTCTACACTGGTCGCGCATTCAGCAAACAAATACGATGGTCTAGTAACATAAAGTCGTAACTGCTATGCTAAAGCATAGCAGTTACGACCTTATGTTACTGGACCATCGAATAGTTGTTTTCTCCTCGTTGGTCAAAAGTAACCAGTAAAATAATGTACTCCGTCTAATATTGTGTAATTAGGCAGAACAGAACAGAACATACTTTAATATTTGAAGTGTGGTTACATTGTAACAACATGACTGAGATTGATAATGTATGTATGTGGGTAGACATGGTTGGCAATGTAACGTATGTATGTCAGATATAATTTTGAGTAGGTGGGGCAGAGAGGCATGGGGACAGTCAACAAACATGTATAAATATGTGAGATTTAATGTTTGGGTGTATGCTCAGCGCTATGGAAAGCGGACTCTATGAACGGTGACGGCTCTGGCCAGTCTGAACATCCGTGCAGTCGGGTCAGAGTCTACGCATCTCTCAATTACATCTAAAAGAGACAATTTATTTGGCGGTATGTATGGAACGCCAAATCTACATAAACTCAAATAATTAATTCTGGCATTAAATATTTAGAGCTAGCTCCAAATCAGTTGAAGAGCTCTATAAATCATTTGGAGCTAGCTCTAACAATTTAATGATAGCTTTAATTATTTAAAGCTAGCAATACTTGCTTGAGTTTATGTAGATTTAGCGTTGCAGGCAAACAATTCCCTAACCAGATATAAGAGTACATCCGTCACATGTTCCCACCATCAGTTACCTGCACCGGTGCGCCGTGGAATCGTTAACATCAAAGAATTATGTTTACTGACGTGCGCATGCGCTGATCGAATCACCTAGTTTGTGAAATTAAAAACACATGATAAAATTAATCAGTTCCGCGCTGCTATCTCTCATTGGGATCTTAATGAACACGTGTCTCTTTCACGGCCTTTGACCCTAATAACGGTACCGATCATAATGTCCGTGTTTCATCTGTTCGCAAACAGTGCAGATCGTGGTGAGACGGCTCGTAACGAGCCGTCTCACCAGGATCTGCATTGTTTGTGTGTTTTCCGCTAATCTTTTAACGCAATCACCGCTTTTCTCATAAATGGAATAGTCTGGACATTAACATGGATACGTCCATTACGGATTCGTATGGGTGTGTTAACATTGGTGCCGAGACCGTTGGCTCTATGCGTCGTTTGCTAGAAAATAATAGACCGCCGAAGTGCAAACATGAAAACATGGGATGAACACTTTATTTGACTAGTGTAATAATTATGTTTTTTAAAGCATGACACGTGACTATTTGTTTTGAATATTGTAATATAATGCATTATGCTACTCTTATTTCAGAAGGTGGGACTAATTTGCCACTGAACGGGTGACAATATGACACTGATTGTTAACGTTCTAAGATATGCTACGCTTATGTTAGAAGCTGGAACTAATTTGCTACTGAATGTACGCCATGGGGATCTGTTTGTATGTTATCTCCCTTGAGATAGCATGTTATGTCACGGAAATTTCTATGGCGGGCAGCCATATTGTCGTGCTACGCCTAAATGGCGAGTACGACCACTAAAATAGTGTTATGTGCCAACTTATCCTATGGCGTTTTTGGTCTGTTTTTCTTTGTATCGAAAACTCTACATATACTATTCTCTATAGTTTTCACATTTTTGGGCTCAGTTTATCAGTTAAATTATGGAAAATACGAATCAAGACATTTCGTGCGTATGAATACAGCAGCTATTATCTTTAGTTCTCACAGTTACATGTAGGTAGCAGTGACCAGTTAGCCGCCAGTTTGTACACTTTTTTCTGGGAGTTTCAAACAGCAAATTTATTCCACAGAAAACGTAAGTATGGGGATGGGTTTGCACCATCACAGTACATTTGCCTCTGTATAATGATTGAGAAAATATGCAACTTTCAGTCTCTAGGTTCGCAAGTGATCAGTTTTTGTGGAGATAACATATTTCATTACTTTCAGTACTTTCATTTAATTGTTTCAGCCATGTTACTCTTATTTCAGAAGGTGAAACTAATTAAAACTGAAGTAAAGGGGATGACGGATGGTTCTCTATGTTTTTGTGAATTGTATATAGAGAATAGTAGGTTAGTGCCGTGAATGGGAAAACATATCTGTCAAGGCTCAGGAAACGGAATGGGCGAGGCTCTGCCGAGCACATCCCGTTTCCGTGCCGCGCAAGATATTGTTCTCATTCACGGCACTAACCTACTATTCTATTTATCCCGTCAACACCTACAAATGGCTGTAAAATGCAAAACAATAGTATTGACTGGATATCAAAAATATTTCACGGCACTGTGTTTCACGGCACATACGCACTGGGTTGACGGCATAAAAGGTGTTTCACACTTATTTTAGAAGGCGAATGCTAGTTCTGTCACATCGTACCAATGTTAGGCGCCGTACAACGCTGATCAGGCTGATGATCTTCGGTGGGGTGAGTGGGAACGAGGGTGACGGGGTGAACGTTCCATCATCGTATTTCTAATTAAACTAAGGTACGTTGTCATTGAACGAATTTTTTCCAATATCCGTGGCTCAACATAATAATTAAAAGTCTTAGAACAGTTTCCATTGTTCGATGATCAGCCGAATTGTTATATGTATGCATTCTTTAGTCTATGCACATGTACATTGCACGAACATACACAAACCAGCACCGTTTTCTACAAGTACATTTACCAGTGAAACCTCTCTAAACCGGACACCCTGGGAGGTCCCCAGGGTGTCCGGTTTAGAGAGGTTCCACTGTACGGCTAGCGTATGACTACTGCAAGGCACGCGTGGATGCTTTGTGATCACGAACATGCAGTATCATCGGAGACAAGGAGCAACGAAACCTATCAAAATTAAGCAGAAGTAACTTTTATCTACTCGGATTCAGAGAGAGGCTTCACTGTAGCTGTTTCCGGGCCGAGACAATAGACCTTACACATGCTGCTATGACATACATGTACTAGATAGTAATAAATGCACATTCCTAACATTTTTTTGCAGGGTACATAGATACGTATTCTGTCAATGGAAACGTGCATATATGTGGTTGTGACTGGAGGAATTGGGAATTGGTTGATTGTGTAGCCAGCGCATCCGCAGTCCTATCAGAATCCGCACTGTTCGACATCCCGTCAATGAAACGTTTCTAGTAAGACATGTGCATCGATATCAGGCTACATGAGTGTTTTATTCGATCAGGAGCTACACAAATAACAAATCCCATAAGCCCCGTTTCTCCAGTCACATGAACATATTTCAGTGACTGAATGATGAAGAGCCCGTGTCGATGTAATATACAATCATCCTATCGTATTGTATTGTTTTGTATTAACTATTGTATTTGATAAATTGTTACATTAATATGTTCTTGAAATGACATCAAACGCATGGAACCAGATGTCACGTGCATTAGCGCATGTCGATACAATGCATGTTTGTTCCACATAATCACGTGTTAATACGATTTTTTTGATTTTTTATAATTAATTTTGCTCCGCACTTTAATGAACTTTCAGTTTATTAAAGTGAGGAGCAAAATTAATAGCAGATACCCGAGGTGAGTCGGATAAAGTAAATTCAACCGCACCGCGCGAGTCACTGTATTCCGATAACGACGGAAACCTTGCCCGTTATCGGCGGATCTCGGCTCGGTTTCCGACAGATAACGGGCAGGTAAATTGTGTGTGTGTTTTTTCAAATTTAATTCATTTAATCAGGATTTCGAACCGGCTCACGTGAATTTATACCTTATTATAGTCTCTTCTAGTTGTTTGCATTAATTTCGCATCCATTATCTAGGTTACTTATCCGCAAGAATGCAGTCAACATTTGACGTATACAAGGCATTCGGAAAAGAGTCTGCATTCGGCCGCAATTTTGCCACCGTTTCAAATTGCATTTTTATTTCGCAATGACCGGAAATTGTGATGCGGTCGAGTTCTGCTAGTCCTGACTCATTCATTCAACGTGTTCTATAGATAAACGGATATGGTCGTTGCAGGTGCAAGTGACTCCTACCCGGCTCTGTTCACCATTTGCTTGTTGACATTTGCTCTCTAATTTGATAGATAACGGAACTCCCCTTTTGTTTGCCGGAAAGTTCATTTATAAAGTCAGTAAGCGTATAATAAAGTGTTCGCTTTAATCGCTAACGTTAATTAAAGCTAATGGGGTGGCCTTTATACGTCGATATACCAATATGGATGAAACATAAAGCTGTTTGTTAATATTTAATGTCTGTGTTATCATCAACACGAAGCAATTACGTTGATGATACAATTATCATAGTATGGATAGGAGCGTTGACACCGCAGTGAGCTGTATACAAGATGGACGTATCAGGGACATATAGGAGACACGCCATGTGACTTTGTACGTTTGGACATCTGCGTAATTTAATGAAATACGTTTACAAAACTTACAATATTTTCCGTACATAGAGTCAAAAGTTGACAACATGTTCAGTGTTTATCCCGTCAACACAGTGCGTATCTGCCGTGAAACACAGTGCCGTGAAACATTTTTGATATCCAGTCAATACTGTTTTTGCATTTTAAAGCCATTTTTAGGTGTTGACTGGATAAATAGAATAGTAGGTTTAGTGCCGTGAATGGGAAAACATATATGGCGCGGCACGGAAACGGGATGTGCTCGACAGAGCCTCGCCCATCCCGTTTCCTGATCCTTGCCAGATATTTTTCCCATTCACGGCACTAACCTACTATTCTCTATCTATTTTCCTTATTTCTGAACCAAAGTATATGTTGTGACCACTCATTTGAACCGTCTCGGCGAGACCACTCATTTGAACCGTCTCGGCGAGACGGTTCAAATGAGTGGTCACAACATATACTTCTGATGAGAAATAAAGAAATTCTTGAGCCTTGCCGGATAGTTTTTCCCATTCACGGCACTAACCTACAATTCTCTATATATGCGAAATTGTATTCCCATCGCATAGCAGGCAAGAAGACAGTAGTGACACTCAGATAACTGCTTACAAATCACTGGATTCGATACAGTATTTATGGTAACGCAGGTATATATCTATAGCACTGTGGATTGTTTTTACTGTTGCACAGTCTTTACTCAATTCTCAAACATGTTAATAAAGGGTCAACCAACCCTTCAGATATCAGACTTTGTATATGTGGGTGGGAGGTGGGAGTATGCGATGGGTAATTTAACGATCGGGATTCATCCTTAACGGAATTCCTACTGGAGACTGGTTTGGCCCTCACATACGTCTTTGCATTTTGTATGTAACAGTTGAATCTGGTTATACCCCTTATGTGAGTATTACGATTATTCGTAATCCTATTTCGGGGAAGGGGCCAAGTGACTTTGGTGTGGCATGGACCTGGCACCAGGTCAGGTTATTCTAATTTCAGGGCTGAATATATTTTATCTCGATGTAAATATTCCGTTCTGATTTTGGGATTTCCCCCCCCCCCCCCCCAATGCAGCAGGTTAAAATGGGATTGAACCCGTTTACTCGGCCTTACATGACCTTAGCTGTTAAACACCAATAAACAAACAAACAAACAAACAAACAAACAAACAAACAAACGGACTTTGCATATAAATTTGATGAAAACAAAGCATAGCACGGTGTATTCTGGGGGCCGTTTCACTAAACTTATTACGACTAAAATGTTCGTAAGTGCAAACTTATAATAGTCTGTAAATTTCACATTAACCATGTTTTCTTGTAAACAATTATTGGATTTACATTTATTGAGCATAGGCTGCATATGCAGCCTATGCTCAATAAATGTAAATCCATCATTTGACATTTCCAGACAATTCCAAATTTGCACATACGAACATTTTAGTCGTAAGAAGTTTAGTGAAACGGGCCCCTGGTGTCTCCCCATTATGTTGCACCAAATTGTATTTGGTATGTTTCAAACGCAATAAGAGGTAAAACTGACAGATGTGCACAGTAAGATGGCCGACATGGCAACTCCATGCACTGTGTAGGGATATACAGTGAAACCTCTCTAAACCGGACACCAATAAAGCACCCGTGATCTTACTTTGATGAGTTTCTTGGTCATTTATATCAGGCGATAGTGTCTGTTCGTGATCGCATAGCACACAACTATGGCTCAGAATGATCAAATGCCTGATTTACAGTGAAACCTCTCTAAGCCGGACACCCTGTGGACCTCCCAGGGTGTCCGGTTTAGAGAGGTTTCATTTTATTAAGAAGAGACTGTTCAGATGTATGGTATGCTTATATCCCTTCACATTTACGAAGCAAGTATGTATGAATGATTGGATGATCAGGGCCCCACGGAGATAACAATTCCCGGGTCAGGAGTTACCTCCCTTAGCACACGCCGTTTACTGTATGTTGTTATAAATGTATACATACGTTCCATAGATGACGTTGGCAGAAATCGTTGAGAAAAAACACATTCGAGATACGGTAGTTGATACCAGAAATGTGACTGCGATGACATTGGCGACAATTGTACGACGAGGAGAGTTGAGAAACCGAATAAATTTGAAAAGCAACAGAGACCTGACATCCCACAAACTCCGTCGGCCGAATTCTTGCCGTCACAGCCAGTAATATATTAGGCGCGCCCAATAATATAGAAGTTCGAATTGTAGTGAAACCTCTCTAAACCGGCCACCCTGACCACAGTGTGTCCGGCTTAATAGGGTTGCACTGTAAATCAGGCATTTGATCATTCTGAGCCATAGCTGTGTGCTATGCGATCACGAACAGACATTATCACCTGAGATAACTGACCAAGAAACTCATCAAAAATAGGATCACGGGTGTTTTCTTGGTGTCCGGTTTAGAGACGTTCCTCTGTATATTGTCACATTACTAGCATTTGCGTTTGAATTCCACTTATAAACCTGGGGACCGTTTCACTAAACTTCGTACAAATAAATTGTTCATAAGTGCAAATTCAGAATCGTCTGTAAATTTCATTTAATGGATTTGCATTTATTGCGCATATGCTGCATATGCAGCCTATGCTCAATAAATGTATATCCAATAATTGTCTACACAAAAACAGTGTCAATGTGAAATTTACAGACTATCATAATTTTGCACTTACGAACATTCTAGTCGTACGAAGTTTAGTGAAACGGCTCCCAGAAGTGAACGCAGTGTAAACGTCGACCAAGCGTTGTCCAAACGCGCGGTTCCTGTATTCAAATTAACCAATCAAATCCCCGTTTTCCAATATGAAAGCGTTTGAACACGGGTTTCCGGTTTATTATCGAGTTCAAAAACTTTTTACGTTTTCAGGTGAAACGTTACGTTTTCCTGGTTTATCCCATTGAGATGCCGTTTTTGATGTCGTAACGTTTTCTGTAAAATATCTGCGCATGCGTAATAAACAAAGACACAAACTCGCTGTCTGGAAACTCTGCGCATTCGCATTCTTACAACACTGATACACGTTCCAAATGAAAACGCTGCGCATGCGCGGTGAAGAAAATATGGAGAAGCGCACATAAACCACACAAACTGGTTTTCTGACAAACGTGAGCAAAGCGTGTGTCAAACTAAACCGTGTACATTCGGAACAAAAACGCGGATGGTACTGTACATCTGGAGATATTTGATACGTTGTTCCGTTAAGGCCTCATAATTCCAGCACAAAACTATTTACACAATTCCCTAACATTTGATTGGTCCGTAGCAAGTCTCTGTCCAAAATTTATATCCCAGTAAACTCCCATGCCGAATTACTTTCCGTAACCGTCAGGCGCAGTTAAAATAATTCTTAAGAAAACGGAAAATAAACACATTTTCTTGATGAATTTATTTCAAATGCTGGAATTATAAGGAATGAATGGCCTTTTTGTGGAATTTATCGGGGATATAAACTTGGAAAAGTCGCGGGAATACTGGACGAGGCCTTCCGGCCTTCGTCCAGTATTCCCACGACTTTTCCAAGTTTATACCCCGATAAATTCAACAAAAAGGCCATTCATTCCTATAGTAATATCGCTACCCGGTCGATAATACATGTTCATGTGTGTCTGTTTGTTGGGGTTTAACGGCCTATCAACAGCTAAGGTCATTTACGGCCGGGTCAATGGGTTTAGTACTAAATCCCATATATTACCTGTACAAGTACATGTTCAAGTACATGTACAAATAGGGGGGAAAATCCCAAAATCAGAACGTCCATATTTCACGAGTGCCGTAAGGCTCTCGTGAAATATGGACATTTCACCCCACTCGTTGAACATATATGTCATATTCGTTGCAAAATATAAATATTCTATTGATTATATACCGCGACGTGGAAATAAGCAGTTTTTTAGACTATATATGGTTATGAATGTGTATTTGCAGCCTATTTGTAGTCCGGCACTGCAGATGCGCGTTATGAATATAGATAGCGGAAGTAGTCGTATTTTCACCGGAAGTTGTTTATTTCATCGATGAGAACATATGACTTTTATTTATTTGTGTTTATGTAAAAGCTTCTAGTGTGTCTTGTTCACAAATGTCGAACGCATATTGCTATTTGCCCACTTATGGAATATTGCATTAAATACTTACTGTCCGAGGGCGTAAAATTGATAATTTGAAATTAACTGGTCACTGCCGCCAATTGTGTTCACGCCGGCGTCATACAGGAAGTAGCATAACACAGTGTGTATCATATATCACTTTATCCCGTCAGCACAGTGCGTATGTGCCGTGAAACACAGTGCCGTGAAATATTTTTGATATCCTGTCAATACGACCTAATCACTGCGTATGAATATGTGCGGTGGCTGGGGTTATTTTTTGCATTTTGCATTTTACAGCCATTTGTAGGTGCTGACGGGATAAATAGAATAGTAGGTTAGTACCGTGAATGGGAAAAATATCTGGCGCGGCACGGAAACGGGGGATTTGCTCGGCAGAGCCTCGCCCATCCCGTTTCCTAAGCCTTGCCAGATATTTGTTCCCATTCACGGCACTAACATATTATTCTCTACATGTATATGCCGTACCACACGTATTTGTCGAGCCCCTTGTGTCATTACAAAGTGTCATCAGAATTTGCAAACAAAAAATGCTGAAATGTGCTACTGAGTGTGCATTATCGAGATAATGAAATTTCCATTATCTTATTAGCGATCTGCTTTGAGATGTTTTAAGCAAATACCAATACCCGTGCTGTGGGAAAATGACCGTTACGGCATGTCGGACCAAATCAACCGTTTATACGGAATAATGCACCACTAGAAACCACTATCTCAATTGTACTGAAACATGGGTCATATTTAACTGTTTGTTTGTTGGGGTTTAACGGCATATCAACAGCTAATGTCATTTAAGGCCGGGTCAATGGGTTGAGTACTAACTGCCATTTATTACCAGTACAAGTACATGTACATGTTCAAGTTCATGTACAAATGGGGGAAAATCCCAAAATCAGAACTGAATATTTACAATAAAAAAACTATGTATTCAGCCCTGAAATCAGAATAATCCTGATCTGATGCCAGGTCATCGCCACACCAGATTCACTTGGCCCCCTCCCAAAAGCAGTAGGATCAGTAATAATATTACTACTTTTATAATGGGAGAAACCCAATTTAACTCCCCGGTAACAAAATAGCCAAAAGTAAAAACGTTCCTGAGGCCCAGACCAGGAAAATCATGATTCCTATAAGGGGGAACCCAAACCGTTAATGTACGCCCTCGCATTCGCCCGACCAACCACCCACTCATATTTGACTGACATGCAAATTGAATAATGAACAGCGTACATGTAAACACAGGATCTTACATGACTGATGATTTAATATGATATTTATTTAACTCGTTTACTGATATCATAAGAAACTCGCTTTCTTATAATATCAGTCCACGAGTTTAATAAATATCATATTAAATCAACACGTATGTTAGATTCTATTTATTGCATACGTATATCATCATAATTTGAAGATGTATTGAGTACTTAACATGTTTTCTGTGGCGGGCCAATTCGCATATGTGTTACACTAGTGTAGTATGAGTTTTATTACACGGTGTTAATACACGACAAAAGCCCATTATATGCCATAAACCATGATATTATACTCTGTATTTCCGCTGGTCGCTAATGAAACAATTCCATTCCTTCCCGCGAGATTTCCGCGCAAGTAATCTCCCATGTTTAAGTTGTATTAGTGAGCATTTATTGTGCGTGCGATTCTAATAGCGGCAACATATCCGGATGATGGTCGTATTGCGGTTATCGTCTAATTCACTGCATGTTTAATTCCGCTAGAAATCGATCGACCTATTCACTGTCATTTACATGATACGAGTATGCAACGTTATTATGCACACTTTTTGTTCGTCCGTCTGTCACGTTTCTTGTACGAAGCTTTTAAACCACAATAGTTATCAATGGATACTTGATATTCGGCAGGTGGCTTACTTGTGTGTGTACATGCGCAAAGTGAATTTTGATTTTTTTACTCGAACACCACGTCATGGATTATCTCCCCCTTTCGGACTTAATATTTTAAAAAAGTGAGCAGTTCATGACATATTCTAGTGTTTTGCAATCATGAAAAGTCATTGTAATGAGAGATACATAACAGCGAAATACATCTAAGGTACATGTAAATATCTGTAATTTCCCGAGTGTCCGGTTTAGATGGGTTCCACTGTATATTGTAATGGCAATGCATCGACTTCCCTCTAGTTTCTATAATAATGTCGACTCTCTGTAAACCAAACACCCTGGGAGGGTAAGGTCCCCATGGCGATCGGATTAGATATGTTCCACTGTAATCACGGCATTAAAACACAAGAAGTGGGAGTGACAAAGTTGATCAATGATGGATCATAGCTAGTTATTTCCCTTTGAAAAGCTATTTATAGACATCCGGTCCTATGTACTATTTTAGCGTTTATATTTTACGGAACACCGAGCACAACCAATGTTATTGCGAACAGTGTAGACACAGATCAGACTGCACGTCTGTGCAGTCTGATCTGAGTCTACACTGGTTGCAATAACATTAATGAGTGTGAAAATATGAATCCGGCCAATCATGTAGTCCTGGATCAGATTACGTAGATAGTTAGGACGATCTGGATCAACACTCGTTAAAAACACTAGAATCGTTCCTTTTCACAACAACTTCTGCTGTATTCGCCCTTGTTACAAGTAATAAGACCATAAACTATACAATTTGGACCGGATTTCAATAACAAATTCAAAGGGAGATAACTAGCTACGATCCCGCATTATCAGCAAGGGACAGGGTGCAGAACAGAAGGAGCATGTTGAATTATTTGGGCTGTTGGTTGACAAACACGGGCCTTCGGCGATTGTGATCAGCGTACAGCGTAGTTCTGAATTAGTTGACACAGTCTTGCTGTCTGGTCAGGACAGAGCTGTACGTTTTCCGCTTGCGAGGCAATAGATTTCGCTACGGATCTATGGCTCAACATAATGGATATGCGGAATAGGGTTTCATATTCGCGCACTAAAGTCGCATATAATACTTTACGATTACACTTTCAAATGTTGATATACAGTGATACCTCTATAAACCGGACACCCTGTGAGGTCCACAGGGTGTCCGGCTTAGATAGGTTTCACTGTAAATCAGACATTTGATAAGTCTTGAGTCATAATTGTGTACTATGCGATCACGAACAGACAATATTACCTGAGATTAATGACCAAGAAACATATCAATAATAAGATCACAGGTGTCCGATTTAGAGAGGTTCCACTGCACTGTTTTTTACACTATTAACACATTAAATGGTCAATGCCCAAGGCCGATTCACTGTAAATTTAATTATGCTTAGTCCATATTGTACGAGACTGTTTTCATTTTCAATATTTGTCTTGTAACATGTCCCAACATTTTCATAGCATTTTATACAAATGGGGTCTTTGTCTTAAAGACCATTACATACACATATCACCCATATGCTCTGCTTTTGTTTCAATAACTGAAGCATTACAATATTATTTTCTGTTTTGCTTTATTTTCTCTGGAGAGACGAAAATCCATTTTTCCCATTTTCAGCGGAATATTTTCTATGGTATAGTTGCTCAAGTTCTTCACTTAATACACACTTTGTGCCACTCGACATCGCTGAATAAATAAGGGCATGTCCCATTGGTCCCATAAACGTCCTTTTCATTAAATTGTTTTGTAAATCAGCTTGCGGGCCCCTCAAGCGTGGCTCAAAGCTACGGAAACACAATGAAGCTGTCACTCTAGTAATTCCGTTTTCACGAAATACACGAACCGCGCAATTTGATATTCCCCGATGCGTAGTCTAGTCCATAACGTTGTCTAACAGCACCATCCATGCCTGAAGACGCTTTGTTTCCGCCCGTTTCCTGTTTTCTGTCAATTGTTAGACACTTTGGTTGTCATGGAGTTGACAAACGGTACCACTTTGTGGATGTCTCCAAGGTAGAGCCATTATTGCATGTGTGCATTTGAGACACGTTATGCGATTTTGTACCTTCGGACATCTGCGTAATTTCATTAATATCGTTTGCAAAATTTACAATATTTTTCGTACATAAAGTCAAATGTTGACAACATTTTCATAGTACATGCGGAATATAATTTCGCAGGTACTCTGAAAATGTTTCCAACGTTTGACGCCATGTACTGAAAATATTGTAAATTGTGTAAACGTATTCCATGAAATTACGCAGATGTCCGAAGGTACAAAATCACATGGCGTGTCTCAATGTTGGGTAAGGCTGTAACAGATGAGACAAGCCTTGAGTGTTTGAACCTAAGAAAATGTGCGAATAACCATGAATAATATTTACATAATATATTTTCCTTATTAGAGAAAGTTGACGAAGTTTTCAGAGCATTTGCTATGAACATTTTGTCAACTTTCACCTTAATTTACAGAATATATCAGTTTCTGTAAATATATTTCATAAAAACCGCACATAGACTTAGGTACAAAATCACATCATGTGTCTTCGATATTGATATAAATTATAGCGCAACCCATTTGCATGATATGTAACCCGTCGTATATCATTAATACTCCTTTAAACCTTTACAATTGCACATATTAACCGAACAGCACAAACACACGTTAACGTATTTATAGTAGCCGGATTATCAACGTTGGCCTTCAATTACTGAAACTATCGTAATTGTTGTACATATTATTAATGAGATATCGCACACTTTCTTCGGAACAAATCGCATGGTCTGTCTCATATGAATTCTGGATACTGTTAGAAGTAGCCTGTATGTAACATCAACCTCAAGAACGTCAGCTGACCGTAAGGACAATAAATAGTTAGTAGGTTAGTGCCGTGAATGGGAAAACATATCTGGCAAGGCTTAGGAAACGGGATGGGCGAGGCTCTGCCGAGCACATCCCGTTTCCGAGCCGCGCCAGATATTTTTCCCATTCACGGCACTAACATACTATTCTATTTATCCCGTTAACACCTACACATGGCTTTAACATTAAAAAGAAAATAACCCCAGCCACCGAACATGATTCTAAAATGCTGTCAAAGCATGTATTTGTTAATAATTATTGAAGAAAATAAATAAACAACGGACGAAAAAAATTAATTCAGCGTTTACCTCCCTACAACAGCCACCTCTGTACAACAGCCAGTTTTGCGTCTTCCCATGAGTTGTTGTTGTAGAGAGGTTGCATTGTAGCACGGTTCGTCCGCGTGTACGAGGAGATAATCCGCGAGCTTCAGCCAGCGGATTATCGACCGTAAACGAGGACAACCGTGCTCTACGCAATTTATGACAATGTATATTCACGATTGCAAAGCATCCAACTACGTATCAGAATGGTAAAATGCCAGATTTACAGTGGAACATCTCTAAACCGGACACCCTGGGGACCTCCCAGGGTGTCCGGTTTAGAGAGATTCCACTGTATGTGGCTGTGACTGGAGAAATGGGGCAACTGATTTACAGTGGAACCTCTCTAAACCGGACACCCTGGGAAGTCTATTTTTCCTAATAACACGGTCATGAATTCTGGCACATGGGTACTGTAGAAGTGCGGTAAGTATATGGAATACATCAAGTAAGGAAGATTGGTGGGTGGGGGTGGGGATTGCTTAGTACAGCAGGCATAGCACATGCATGTGAGTGACGTAGTCAAATTATTCCGACTAGCCATACGCAAATGACAGAAAATAATTAGCAATTGTACGAACACCAGTTAATAAATGTAAATATGAATGAAATTTGCAAAACAAATGTTAGGGAAACGTTACTTTTGCAGATGGGGTGGGGCAATTAATTGGATATCCAAATAACCCGGAATCGATACATCTACATGTATGTCACGTGGTACACTGCTGCGGTCACATAGATAATCAAACAGGGGTTCCAATAGCATGTATACCTCCGTGTTGCATTTTTAAATCGTTTGAGTGTATATTCAATTGCTTTATGGCACGACAACGTTCCGAAAACACTTCGTACATGTACCATTGTACATTGAATTTCGTCAACCTCTGTAGATTTCCTCTTGAATGGGCAAACACTACTGATTTACCTTGTCACTGGGGTATTCGTTAGACATTGACACATTTCAGACTTGTTCTAATATGACGTTTTTCCATAGTTTCGCTGTAACCGATCGGGGTATTTGAGATGCGTTTTCATGGCTAATAAAATCCGTGATTTACAGTATAGCCTGTTTGCAAAGCGATAACAGCGAAATTATAGGGACTGTCCGACCATATTTCAAATGCCATGCAAGCGGGTATTGGGTGTCAAAGCATGTGGCTACATTACTAATCATCACGTTCGACAGTAACCACACATTAAAATTGAATCAAAGCTGTGTGGTTCTCTAAACTATGCCACGCTATAGTACACAACCGCATGCGTTAATCTTGCCCAGATGATCAACTTTTCTGAAGGCAATCGAGCAGTTTGATTGTCTGAGCCTGAGCTGTAACAGAGCTCAGGCTCAGTCAATCAAGCTGCATGATTCCAATGATAATATTCGTGTATTTTGATGTAATGAAATTGACAGCTGTGATATAATTTTTGATTGATGAGTTTCTTGGTCATTTATCGCAGGTGATAATGCCTGTTCGTGATCGCATAGCACACAACCATGGCTCAGAACGATCAAATGCCTGATTGACAGTGAAGCCGGAAACCATGGGGACCGCCCAGCGTGTCCAGTTTAGAGAGGTTTCACTATAGTAGTTTCTGTCTGAGACACACCATGTGATTTTGTAACTTCAGACGTCTGCGTAATTTCATTACATAAGTTTACAAAATTTACAATATTCTTCATAAATAAAGTCAAAAGTTGGCAAGATATTCAGCGTCCATGTGGAATATAATTTCGCATACATTGTATACACCGAAAATTATGTCATCTTTTGACGCCATTTACGGAAAATATTGTACATTTTCTAAACGTATTTTATGTCAGAAGGTACCAACTCACATGGCGTATCTCATACCTAATCTAGCAATGGTGACCATTGGTAAATGGGAAGGCGCTTGGAAAAGGAACCTAACCACTTTTACGACCAGCGCATCCATTGATTAGCCTGCGCAGCCGCGTAGTCTGATCATGGTATACGCTTGTCGTGATTCAGCTAGCCAATATGAGACACGCCATGAGATGTTGTACCTTCGGACGTCTGCGTAATTTTATTAAATACGTTTACAAAATGTACAATATTTTTCATAAATAATGTCAAATGTTGACAAAATTTTCAGAGTACATGCGGAATTATATTCCGCATGTACTCTGAAAATATTATCAACATTTGACTTTATTTATGAAAAATGTTGTAAATTTTGTAAACGTATTTAATGAAATTACGCAGATGTCCGAAGGTACTCAATCTCATGGCGTGTCTCGTATATGACGTCGTTGCCGTACCTGATTAACAATGTCCATTTGTCTCCTTATTGTATGAATACATACGCATGATGATCAAGATCTACACCGGTCACTCTTATCACGAGGGCCTTTTATGAACCAGGCGTCCAAACGTGTATCAGCTACAGCACCTGTGCGAAATTGCTTTTAAAATCAATACGTCCAAGGACCATATGACGACGATTAAAACGGGGCCAGAATTTGATAAAATCACCTTAAAAATGGTTACACAGTAACTTCAGAAAACCACGTACAAAAAGTCAACTCCAAGACGGCATCTGAAAACTAAACATAACAAACACCCAACGGCTAAAACGGCATCGACGTTTATCTAAAAGTGTACTCGTACATACATAGTCATATTCCAGCCCGTAGCAGTGGCAAAATGTGCGCCATTATCTCCGTGGAAACGACATAAATGCTTATTTTGACAAACTTTGCCACGACGATAATTGCTGAGCACGACAAATGGATGGTATAATTTATTGCTCGGATATCGGAGCTGGGAGTTCGAGATTAAACGGCAGCTAGCCATGTTGGTTCATTGTTCCGGTTGTCATTTTGGTTTTAGTGTGATACTAATCCTCTCCAGTGTCTGTGATCGTCGTTGATCTAGGGGATAGTTGTCGTTTTCTGTAAAGGGCGATTAATTTTGTATCGGGTGAACAAACGGTGTATTTTCACCAGTGGCGTCAAAAGTTGACAAAATTATATATAATTCCGCATGTACTCTGAAGACTTTGTAAACTTTCAACTTTATTGATGAAAAATATTATAAATTTAGTAAACGTATTTAATGAAATTACGCAGATGTCCGAAGGTACAAAATCGCATGGTGCGTCTCAATTATGTTCCATTTAAAATCCATCGATGGGGTTTTTAATGATTTATACATACATGTATTACATTTGAAAAGTACATGTATGCAACTACAGGATATATGTTTACCATAATAAACATAATTAGATGTCCCAATTTTCTTCATTTGACGAAAGTTGGTTACTTCAGCCTGTGATTTTATCCTGGGTGTCAAATATATGTTTTTTAAATTATTTTAGTATTTGAGGAACGATTTTCAAAATCATACTTTAGATTTCTCAGATATATATTTTAGATACACGTATCTCTTCACGTTTCGGTGTCAGTGTCACGAAAGTGATTTATAGCTAGTTGTTACTATCTTCCTCTATTTCGGTCCAATTTAAATTATCTTATGATTTTTGTCACAATACAATTAGTATTTGATCGACCAAGGTCTATAAATATTCCTAAAAGTATCAATAAGTGGGAAAAAATCAGTTGAAAAAAACTCCGTGTTAGAACACAATACCAAGGTGCCTATGTTTTTAATGACCCGTACTCGGACGGCCCCGAGACAACGAACTCTCAGGAAGCAGTCAACCTATTTATATAATTTCCGCCAATTGCAGAAGTTAGGCAACTGTTAGCCCTCCGCAACGATATATTCCACGATGCGCTATGTCAACACGTTTTCGAGCTAGAGATTGTTTTGTTCAACACAATTCCGCATTTATCTTTGGTCATAATACTTCTGTAACATTTCTCGGGCCTATACTACTATATGGCAGCGCAAACAACTGCTTCAAACTACACTTTTGCGTCTTCCTGGCCCGTTAAGAAACAGTTTTCATCGAAATAACATTGTTTCCAATCGAATATTTGATAAAACCTACATTTATACCAGTCCAATGCGTCCCGACAGACAATTCAATGGCACCAACATTTCTATCAGTTCTCGAGAAGCCATATTGTCTAGTTGTTGATAGGTTTTCCCGATGACGTCTTCGCTAAGCTTATGATTGGTTGAGAGTCGTGTAGTGTCACGCGTAAGCGTCATGTTACACTGACTGGTTACCAGCCAGACACCTGTTTACCTTGTAAGCGAAGCTATGAAACGGTACCAGCTGACATGTCATCGGGAAAGTAAATGAAATAAATGTGCCCGATGTCTTCTTACTAGAGACAAATGCGGAACTTTGTTGGAACAAAATAATACAAAGCTCGAAAACGTGTTGACATAGCGCATCGGAGAATACATCATTGCGGAGGGCTAATATGTGCCTAACTTCTGCAATAGGCGAACATGATATAAATCGGTTAATTGTTTCGTGAGAGACCGTTGTTTCGAGGCCTTCGAGTATGGCCCATAACAAACATAGGAATCTTGGTAATGTGTTATATCAGGAAGTAAAAAAAATACAATTATTTTATCAGTCAGTACGAACATGTATTCGGCCAATATAGAGCTCGTTTCCTTATACAATGAACTACATGTATATCATAAGTTCGGTACTTTTCCAGTATGTTACAACTATATATGATAAAAGCAATTACACATTTGCGGATGTGACTGGAGAAATAGGGCTTATGGGTTTTGCGACCAGTGTAGATCCAGATCAGCCTGTGCATCCGCACAGGCAGATCAGGATCTGCACTGTTCGCCATTCCATCAATACAATGATACACCCGGCATGCGTCTAACAAGCAATATACGGTAGATCGTTATCCGGCTACACTAGTGTGTTATTATATCAATAACTAGACTGGTCACACATCCCATAAATCCCATGTATCCAGTCACAACGAAATATACGTATTATAAACAATTAAACATGTGATCCAAACGTCATTCGACAGTAAAATGGCGGCGGCTAGATGCACTTTGCAAGTCGCTCTGATAAATATTTCACGATCTACGACAATAAACGCGGCAAAATGACGAATGTGTCTGCCTGATGCTCATTACACCAGGCGCACGGCCGTGTAGGCCCATATAATTATGACTGTTTGGTGGAACATAAATTCGCCATTTTGCAGAGAATATATGATTGTTGGAAATGTTAATGCTCTCGGGGGAGACGAGCGACAATACAACGATCCAGTACCGTGGAATGTTAAACGTGTTTTACATTCACTATGCCATTTCGTTTCGTCGTGCCTACGCCGTTTAGAGATGAAAATTAAGAACTTAAATTTAATTGCTTTGTTCTACGCTGTGCAAAGACGAAATTTAAGTATCTTTTCGTCTTCACTGGAAGTAGAAACGACCAATCCTCATGTATGTTACTTTCACTATGGCGGCTCGGTATGGACGTTTCGTGTCGTTGCGTTGTTGTGGCCTTCTGTCGTTCTACACTGCGTAAAGACGAAAATTAAGTACCTTAATTTTCGTCTTTACGCAGTGTAGAAACGACGAGCGAAATTTAATACTATTAACATTCGTTCGCGTCTACGCGGCTTAAATTCGAACAAAGAAGCGAATTTTAAGGATGTCTCTACACATCGTAGGAACGAGGGAACAATATATAAGGTTCGTAATCTTCGTTTTTACTCGGCGTAGAAGCGAAAGAACGAAATCTAAGATTATCAGTTACTTAATTTCCGTCTAATGCGGCGTACAAACGAATACAATTATTCTTAGTATTTGTTTCTACGAGGCGTAGACGCGAAGGAACTATATTTACGATTGTTAACCTTAAGTGTTTGCTTATTTTATGAAACCTTAAATACATGTACATGGCTATTGTTTTTGAATTTGCCTCTGGCAGATTGGAATGTATTTTACAGGTAACAGGTGTATTGCTATACATGCATATACGTGCACATGTAATGATGTACTAGCGGGCAACTGGGTGGTTGTCGGGCGAACGCCACGGCGTAAATTAACGGTAGGGGTTCCTTCTTATAGGAATCACGGTTTGCCTGGTTTGGCCCTCAGGTACATTTTTATCTTTGGCTCTTTTGTTACCTGGGAGTTGAATTGGGTTATTGCCGATTATACAAGTAGTAAGATTATTACTGATCCTACTGCATTTGAGAGGGGGCCAAGTGATTCTGGTGTGGCGAGGACCTGGCATCAGATCAGGATTATTCTGCTTTCAGGGCTGAATATATAGGTTTTTTATTGTAAATATTCAGTTCTGATTTTGGGATTTTCCCCCCATTTTGTATATGTACTTGAACATGTGCTTGTAATAAATGGGATTTAGTACTCAACCCATTGACCTGGCCTTAAATGACCTTAGCTGTTGATAGGCCGTTAACCCTTTGAACCCGAAAGCCCGCTATAGCGGTTTATGTAAACAGTGCAGATCCAGATGAGCCGGCTCGTAACGAGCCGTCTCATCAGGATCTGCACTTTTTGCAAGTAATTGTCATATTTTTTAGAAGAAACAACACCCCCATTTTCATAAATGGACTAATCTGAAAATCATTGTGTGACGTATGGATTGGTCGGTAAATTAGCATATCACAGTCCATTCTAGTTACTTAGGGGTGAAAGGGTTAAACTACAACAAACAAACAAACAAACAAACTAGCCGACCAATCGTCATAAGGTTGTATTCGATTAGAGTCTGCGCTCCATCGGTAGACAACAAACTGTTTTTCTTATGACCATTGCGCCATATTCCCATAGAACCACCCAAATGTCACAATTCGCCAATAGCACCATCGGCACCGCGCGATTGTCAGTTCGCAATTATTATAATAGATTATCCCAATGCTCTAAGGAGCGTTTGGAGCGTGTGCTAATCTTGAATAATTAATTAACATACAGACACCCCGATCCGGTGATGCGCATTTCGACCGGCAATGAAGAAACAGGAACCCTTGTACAACGCGTACCATTCTAGTGTCTACTAGTCGTGCAAATTCACGCAATGAAATCAAGCTTTACCATCGTCGCTAGAGAGTGTATGGTTGCGTAGTGATATACTGGCGAACAGCGTGTGACCAGATCAGCATTGATGCTGATCTTGTCAGACGCTGGTCGGCAGCGGCATATGCGGCATTGTGATATGCGATCGACCAATCAAATAAACGATATAGCGTATTAATTCTACCATTCGTGTTGACATTTGGCACAGCTAACATTCTGATTATACCATCCATTGGTCACGAGATACACTATTTACAATGTGTGCAATAATGAAATTCAATCACACATGTCTAAATAGTTTTACTTTCAGCAATACAGTGTTATATGTGCATGCATGTATACTATTTACATATACATGTAGCATGGCTATGTGTATAATGATGAAATATGTGTACATTTGCATGTCATATTCAGAAATAAAATAATAGCATGCATGTAAGCTACATACAGTATTAACATTAACAATATCAGACACGACATGCGATTTTTTACCTAAGAACATGTGCGATATCTCAAGACATATAATTACAAAATTTACTATATTTTCCATAAATGATTTCGAAAGATGACGAAATTATCATAGCAAATGCGGAATACTATTCCGCATTTGCTATGAAAATGTCGTCATCTTTCGACGTCATTTACAGAAAATATCACAGTTTCTGTAAATATATTTTATGAAAAATCGCACATAGGTACAAAACCGTATGGCGTGTCTCATATATACATACTCGCAAGTCATGTGGTGTCCCTGTTAGCGTGTTATATTCAAATACATGCTATCATGTGTATGCCACGTATGAATTGATGTAACACCCATGTGTACATGTATACGATTGTGAAATAAAATGATACTAACTGTGTGTATGTAGCATTACGTTTTGCAATCACGTAATATGCATAATATATATTTCGATTTTCACAGATTAAGTGATATTAATGTATGTAATAATTTCCAAAATACAGATTCACGTACATGTGTTATGCATATAGTTATTATTCAACGATGCACACAGAATGCATATGCATCTATATTTACATATGTACAATAACTTATGTGTGCAATTATGTAATAGTAATATATGATGTACACATACATTATCCACAGTGTCTCTATCCTTCACTGGCACGTAACAAGGGATCAATATACAATGGAACCTCTCTAAACCGGACATCATTGTGTCCGGTTTAGAGAGGTTCCCCTGTAAAACAGACAGATGACTACTTCAAGACAAACGTGGGTGCTTTGTCATCATGAACAGGCATTGTTGTCGGAGATACATGACAATCAAACCTATCAAAATTAAGCACAAGTCGATTTTCTCTGTGTCCGGTTGAGACGGGTTCCACTGTAACATATGTTTATGGGGATGTGATAAAATATAATGGCGCGATTTATTTATATATCAGACGCGCCATGTGATTTTGTACTAACTTTCGAACATCTGCGTAATTTAATTAATTTAAAATACGTTTACAACATTTACAATATTTTTCATAAATAAAGTAAAAAGTTGACAACATTTTTATTAGAGTACATGCGAAATTATATGCTGAAATATTGTCAACTTTGAATGCCATTTACGGAAAATAGTGTAAGTTTTTTAAACGTATTTCATGAAATTAAGCAGATGTCGGAAGGTACAACATCACATGGCGTGTGTCATATGTCATTCACTGTGTCCCTTCAACAATTCTGATTGCTTAGTTTCTATCGCCTGAGAAGTCAGTGGCGTACTCTTTGTCTGTCCCATGTCTCGCCAAGAGTGAAAGCTCGGAATCGTTCCGCAATAAAATGGCAATTATCATAGGAATGAATGGCCTTTTTATGGAATTTATCGGGGTATAAACTTGGAAAAGTCGCGGGAATACTGGACGAGTTTTATATCCCCGATAAATTCCACAAAAAGGCCATTCATTCCTTATAATTCCAGCATTTGAAATAAATTCATCAAGAAAATGTGTTTATTTTCCGTTTTCTTAAGAATTTACTGGGATATAAATTTTGGACAGAGACTTGCTACGAGCCAATCAAATGTTAGGGAATTGAGTAATTATTTTTGTGCTGGAATTATACTGTTTTATTTCCTGATTCCCAGAAACTGAACACGTACTACAAAACGACCCGCTTAGCTATAGCTACCAGGGACACTAGATGCCTTGCCAATATGTATATACAGTGGAACCTCTCTAAACCGGACACCCTGGGAGCTCCCCAGGGTGTCCGGCTTAGAGAAGTTCCACTGTAAATTGGACATATTACTACGCCAATGTATGCGGCTGTGCTTTGCGAACTTGAAACAGGCATTATCATCATAAATATACACCAATGACATACAATTAAGGATACACATACATCATGCGTGTTCGGTTTAGAGAGTTTATACTGTACGTTAATGTTAATACTTTATGTAGCTTATTAATTGACTCACGATATAAGTTAATAATCCTATAATATAACAAATATATATTTTAATTGCCAAGAACTACATATGGATATACGTGTATATGCATTTTGACCATTGCCCGCTAAATTATACCCATGTATTCGTTCTACATGATCATATCAGTCTGATCAGGATCTGCACTATTTGCAATTCCACCAATGAAACACCCGTTATGCTTCTAGCCAACACTATAGATATAGAACGTAATACGGCTACAGGTGTCTCCTGTTTCAGCTTCATTGGTCACACATTCTAGGAGCCCCATTCAGTTTCTCCAGTCACAGCTACATGTACAGGTACATACAGAAAAGTCATGCATTCCTACTGTCTGTTTCAAGAAACCTGCCCAAATTTTACGGCCATATAAACAATGCAAAAACCGTATTTTTTCGATAATATTAAATTTGATCAAAATTTAAGAATGAGCCTTCTTTATATTTCGTGAAATTTTGTCAAATTTTTATTTTATTACGAAAAATGTATTTGTCTATGGGAATTTAACATGGAGGAAAAGGAGGTTGACGAGCTGTGGGAGGAGTCAGAAAACAAACAAATTTGGAAATTGACTCTGAAACCTGGCTAGATAGCTTGGAAATGATATAACTAAGAAAACAAAAGTTAAATTTTGAAAATCGGTCCAGTATTTCTGAAATTCAAAAGATTTCCCCATGTTAAATCCCCATAGACATCTACTCTATGAAGATGTCTATGGGGATTTAACATGGGGAAATAGTTTTTTCGCAATAAAATCAATATTTTACCAAATTTCACGAAATAAAAAGAAGGCTCCTTCTTAAATTTTCCTTTAATTTAATATTATCAAAAAAACAACAAATTTGAATTGTTTATATAGCCGTAAAATTTGGGCAGCTTTCGTGAAACAGACAGTGTCTACAGCTCTTCTGTTATTAGTGGGCTGTGTAAATAACATTCCTAGTTTACTGATGTACCACGTTGGCATTTGGCGAGATCCTATTTCTTAAAATATCGAGACAGTTATAACAGACATCCGCGTAACAGGGGTTATTGGCAGTCATTGTTATTACAGACAGAAAAAAAGGATGTAAACAATTTACAAATGTTTCAAGATTTTCAAATGGGAATTTAATATGGGCCAAAACGGACTGGTAGAGTGACCTGGAGGGTCAAACAATTAAACTACAGTGGAACGTCTCCAAACCGGACACCCTGGGGACCTCCCCAGGGTGTCCGGTTTGGAGATGTTCCACTGTAAATCAAGACATGTGAGCACTTCATGACACATTCTAGTGTTTTGCAATCATGAAAAGTCATTGTAATCAGAGATACATAACAGCGAAACACATCTAAGTTAAACATCCATATTTTCCCGAGTGTCCGGTTTTTAGGGGTTCCAATGTGCTTGACAAGTTACACCGAAACCTGGATCGATAGATACATGCAGCTTGAAAATGGTGTAACTAAGAAAGCAACGTTAGATCGGTCTATAAATACCAAATTGTTTTCTTTTTAAATCTATTTTAGCCCCCATGTTAAAGATACATGCCCACACAGTAGGCACAAACTGTTCTTTACAGGAATTAAATAAGTGTACAATTGTGTCACTATTCCACCAGTTCTAAATTATGAGTGACCGCTATACACCATTACCCCACGTATTGATTGGCATTATTATACGTTTTATAATTTATCAGATGTAGATTTCCACAATGATATCAGGGGCGATAACCGTGTTTCCTTAAAGTGTTGAAGGACATTACTATTTATTCTCTGTATTTATTTTGCGATGTGCAATGATCATGCTTCATAATCTGTCGAAAATATTATCTTTTTCAGGTTACGCATTTAATTAGTATAAATCATTAAAAAATATCGTTGCTCATTTGCATATAAAAATGGCCTGATACAATGTACCACCGCGAGTCACTATCAGTAAAATAAATATTACTAACTGATTATATCTGTATAGTGGGCATTTGTAATTTTAGAACTGGTAGAATAGTGACACAATTATATACTTATTTAAATCCTATAAAGAACAGTTTGTGCCTACTGAGTGGGCATGTACCTCCAATTTTAATATCCTATAGAAAAATGGTATTTTCTCTATAAAATCAATATTTGAATACATTTCTTAATACAAACACATTTAGAGAGGACTTTTTCAGTATGCACGAAACAGTATCTGAATATGTTTTGAATTTAACGTGTTTAATAGCGAAAAGCAAGTCGGAAGGAAAACGTGGAACTTACTTATGTCATCGGAAACTCGGCATAGTTTAGTTTTTGATTAATTCAGTAACCCCGTGTAATAAATATACTATTATATCATCACTCATGTATTTATTCACCATCCTTCAACAACGTGTATACACTTACGGACATACCACACAGAACGCCTAGCATTAATATATTACACAACTTATATGTAGTATTATTTTGTAAATTATTTTTAACAGTTAATGTTTGTAATTCTACAACCCGTGTGGTAGTGGCACATTAAGCGACACATATTATGTTACAATTCATTAATTATGTCCTTTGAAAATCACCCAGCCCCTTTTATAATATTTACATTTAAGGGCTGGCGTATACAAGTGAGCAAACTGAATGTAGCATAATAGCTGAAATATTTATATTTACACAACCAGATTTAATATTTACCGATCTCCTTAAAAGCAAAAGTAATTTTGCTAAATTGTCGGTTTTCACTACGGATTGTATACCACGAGTCAAAGCGTGTAATTTCCATGTGTCATGTTCTGGAAAACTCGGGTGTATTGTCAAGCGACCAGTGCAGACCCAGACCAGCCTGCGCTTTAGCGCAGTCTGGTCAGGGTCTACATTGTTCGCCATTGTAATCATGAACCTTGCAAAGGAAGATCAAATGGCACATGTATATAGGATATTAACCAACATCATTATATAATAGTCGCATAAAAATAATCTTCTTTCGCATCGAAATGGGATTCGAAGTTTTGACCAATACAAGAAAGTACTATGAAAGAGTTTAAGGTGTGAGAAGCTTGGGACCCGGCTGGGGACAAATTTAACACATGGATATGAATGAATACACACCTGGGCCTAATTATCTCACCACTCCGACTTAGCTAACACCCAGGTAACAGTATTTACCCACTCTTAAGCATGTAGAGGAGCAACAATTGCATATTATATACGTTACAACAGTTTCTTTAATACATTTTTATTCTCAGTTCGGCGATAACTAAACCCACACTTTCAACTTTCACCGCGAGTTAGAATGTTCACCCCGCTAATTGCTGCGTTAGGCTAATATGGGCGTGTCATTTTTGGGTGCTTTCCGTGCACCATCACCTAAACAAAATGGCCATACTTGCGGTTTCCTGGGAGAAGGGCTCTTGAACGTGTTTAATATGACAAGGGATCTCAGCAGAAATGGGCCATTATTACACTCTTGCGAGTTATTTGCATGAGTTTCGCTGTGAGAGAAAACCCGTAATCAACTCCTTACAAATAATACACCGTGAAGAGAACACCCGTAATTGCGCGCCTGTTTTCTTGGAAACCACGAGCTACCATGCAAAATGTTTACTTTTTATTACAGTCAAAATAAAGTTATTTGAAAACTTGGAAAGGGTCTCGACTAATCTAGAATGTTAATTTGATTGAACACATTCCAAACATGCAGTCAAATATATCTGGTTCATAGAAACAGCTGCGTAATTTGGATTTCAAAAAGTTTACATGACGTCACATTTGACGTCACACAACGTAACGTAAAAACGCGGGAAAACCCGTCATTATGTAACTATTTATGCGCACATCACAATTCATTGTTTTTAATCTCAAAAATAGACTAAATGTGCATATATATCCGCCGTGGAAGTGTAATAAATAGGATATTCCATCGTACATGTTTGAATAGCGGAAATAATACACTCGTGTCCGTCGGCGTCCGTGCAAGCAACTCGTTCGCTACGCCCACTCGTTGCTTACGCGGAAGCCGACGTACACTCGTGTATTATTTCCGCTATTCAAAATGTACGATGGAATATCCTCTATTTATTCATGTTTGTCTGGAAACGAGCTTTGTATTGGCCGGATACAAACTGACTGATAACATACTGTCGTATCATGCATTGATCTGATACAAATATCCGGGTTACAACGAAGTAAACAGAGGCATGCCAATGATCGAACGGCGTCACATAACGTTACCCAATGACGCCAGTATAATCACACAGCGCAAGGAAGTACGCTGTATATTTTATAAAAACTATTTTATGTTTAACCATCGGCTAGCATCTAGCGTTACCTGATAAATAGAATCACAGCCAAGTGTATGTTGATATCAAGTTTATCAATGAAATAAATTCATCTCCGAGCCTAAGAATATCTACACGTTAATAGTATTGTCTGGCAAACCTGATCTCAAAGGACAATAGCATGGGGCCCGTTTCACTAAACTTCGTACGACTAAAATGTTGGTAAGTGCAACTTTATGATCGTCTGGAGATTTCAATGGATGGATTTACATTTATTGAGCATGCAGCCTATGCTCAATAAATGTAAATCCAATAATTGATTACAAGAAAATATTGTTCATGTTAAATTTACAGACTATCATAATTTTTCACTTACGAACATTTTAGTCCTACGAAGTTTAGTGAAACGGGTCCGTATTCAATATCTAGAAGAGAAGAACCACGCCATCAACAACGGCTGCAATGAGCGTCCAAGAGCGTTTCGGACAATGGACGTTTCGGACCATTAACGTTTCGGACAACGGACGTTTCGGACCATAGAGTTTCAGGCCATGACCGTTTCGGATGACAGCATACCACGTGCACACACTGGTTCTGACCGTGTACATGTACATCCATTCGAGGACGTACATGTATAAACGTTGGCACGGTCATTTCTGACCACATTCTCGAACGTTTCGGACCATGCCATGACTAGACAATACCATGGACGTTTCGGACAATATTAATTTAATATTATATATGGAACACATCCATTAATGACGTCGAACATTGTAAATGTATAATGGTGTGTTTGTGTGTGAGGGGGATTGGGGATGGGTGACAAACTTAACGATATAAACCTATACAAAGAGATGAACTGGGAAATTCATATAAAACAAAACTTACCATGTTTGGTTACAACACTCTGTTTTAAAACGGCTGTCGGTGTTCTGTAACCTATAAGTACATGTATACTGTTTCTATTTTGGCGAAGCCAAAACTGTGTTCTCTACATTTAACCGTGTGCAGCCACCACGAGTTACAAAACTTGGAAAAGTCGCGGGAATACTGGACGAAGGCCGGAAGGCCTCGTCCAGTATTCCCGCGACTTTTTCAAGTTTTGTAGCAGTTGTGAATAGTAAAAAGCCCAATGACAGCACGAATATTGACATCTACATTGCATGCACATGGGTGTTTGGGTCGTTTGGTTAATAGTCAATTGATAGCAAGACTCCAACTGGTGCTGTATCTTAATGTATCTTACTGTATCCAACGTCGGTAGTAAGCCTTTGACTTCTTAGACGTATATTTTATTATTTTCTTAATCACTGGTATGTCTTCTTGGACTGCGCACATTGGTTTTGTTTCTTTAAAACTATTTACATGTGTATATATGTACTGTGTCATCGGTGTGACAGGACAAGCCCTGCCAACAATTGACACAATCAATTACTTAGTAACAGTATGGAGCAAATTTAATGATATTGTCCTTCCAGGCTTTATTCAGTCTATGCGTATGCGTGTTGATCATGTAGTATCCTGACAGGTACATTATAACATGTATTGCATATTGTTCTGATGACGGGACGCTGTCTCTCCTTCTGTCGTGGCTTGCAGCTACTATTTTCTATGCCCGTATGTTTATTACAGCGGAACCTCTCTAAACCGAACACCGATACAACACGTGTGATCTCATTTTTGATGAGCTTCTTGGTCATTTATCTCAGGTGATAATGTCTCTGTCCGTGAATATATAGCACACAACTTACAGAATGGCAATTGTACATGTACTTGTATTGGTTTATTGCCATGTATTGTATTGGTTTATTGCTATGTATTGTATTATGTACAGTTGAGACGTAAATAAACAATTGAACTCTGGATCAGACTGATCGAATGCCTGATTTACAGTGAAACCTCTCTAAGCCGGACACCCTAGGGACTTCCCAGGGTGTCCGGTTTAGAGAGGTTTCACTGTATAATAATTCCAGCAAAAAAATATTTACACAATTCCCTAACATTTGATTGGTCCGTAGCAAGTCTCTGTCCAAAATTTATATCCCAGTAAACTCCATGCCGAACTACTTTCCGTTAACCGTGAGGCGCAGTTAAAATAATTCTTAAGAAAACGGAAAATAAACACATTTTCTTGATGAATTTATTTCAAATGCTGGAATTATAAGGAATAAATGGCCTTTTTGTGGAATTTATCGGGGATATCAACTTGGAAAAGTCGCGGGAATACTGGACGAAGGCCGGAAGGCCTTCGTCCAGTATTCCCGCGACTTTTCCAAGTTTATACCCCGATAAATTCCACAAAAAGGCCATTCATTCCTATAATAACTTACACACGTTCATGTACACGCCATTTCGTCATATACATCTATATTATAGTAACTGTTGATTGCATCCATCAATGAATTTGGTTCTTTTTTTATTTATTTATTTCATAGTCTGTTTGTGCTTAATCGAAACATGGTACATGCAGCTAGATAAGTGGGTTGTTACTCTGCGGCATACATACATGTACTTAACCTCCACTGTGGAGATTGTGTTCTCCGGCCGCTCCAAGGTGTTAACGTTGTGGGTGGCGATGACCATTTGAGACCCGCCATGTGATGTACCTTCGGACATCTGCGGAATTTCATGAAATACGTTTACAAAATTTACAATATTTTCCGTAAATGGCGTCAAAAGTTGACAAGATTTTCAGAGTACCTGCGGAATTGTATTCCACATGTACTCTGAAAATTGTGTTAACTTTTTACTTTATTTATATAAAATATTGTAAATGTTGTAAACGTTTTTAATGAAATTACGCAAATGTCAGAAGGTACAAACTTGCAGTAATTTGTTGTTCTTTATGTAGTTTTAATTTCTCATTAAAGGACCGCTCACTGTAGATGGAACATTTCGCCACAGTGATGGCTCAGTACCAATTACCTTGCCTACGTCATATTTATTTGTGACTCTGATTGAAGAAATGTGGCTTATGTGATTTGTGGCTAGGGTAGCTCAAATAACACACTATTGTAGTCTGATAGCGATCTGTATTTCTGGTTAATTGCATGACGAGCGTTTCTCTGATGGAATGACGAACAATACATGTACATATTTCGATCTACACTGGTCGCAAAACCCATAAGCCCGATTTCTTCAGTTTACAACCACAAATGTGAAATTATCCCTCTCAAATACTTGATAGTATTTACAGAATGCTATTATTTTTTTCTTTAGTAGCATTTGCGGACCAAACTAACTACTGTCTGTTCCATGTTTTGCTGCCGATGAACTTTTGGCTATTAAACATATTAAACCTAAACAATATTTTAATGTAAGTACTGTTTCATCAATAACAAATGTCATCCTCCCCCAAAAAAATTATTTAATGAAATTCCATAAAATATTGATTTTATTGCGAATTTTTTTTTAACATGGGACAAAAAGAAAGCTGACAAGAAATAAAAAAAACAAGTTAGATTTTGAAAATCTGTGTACAAATAAAAATTGTTAGCCCGAATGTTAAATTCCCATAGAAAAATATTGTTTTCTCAATAAAATCAGTATTTGATGTATTTCATCAAATATGTTTTTTTCGGTAGGGTGACTTTTTTGTTATTGTGTAAAAGTACTTACAATCAAATATTTTGTGGATTTAATGTGTTTAATAGCCAAAGGGTTGTCAGCAACAAAACGTGGAACAGACATACGTAAATATCGAGTTGAATGTGTTTTATCAGACAAGGAGTCGCACAGTATTACAGTCACAGTTTTGACATTTACAAGTGGGAAATGGCAGGTTTATTTTGTCACCGACAAGTGATGACGAAACATCAAACGTTCCCATAATCGTTCTACTTCCCGCCACAATTGTCCCCTAAATGTCTGGGCCGGCCAGGCCAATTGTAAAAAGAGCAAGAACTCAATACTGCTGCATTCAAGTGTAAATTTCACGCTGTTCATTTCAGAGAAGCTGTCAATTAGTGGGCCACCTAGTGCTTCATTGTATTCCTACGCTTTGTTTCTTGGTTGCTGGGGGCGATATCACTGCGCCATCCTTCTACACCATCATCAAGCGTCGAAGCGGCTACCCGTAAATGTTGCTCACAACTTCATTTAATAAAGTCGCTGTAGAAATCCACAAAAGAACATGTAAATCGCACGCTGTGTAGCCGGTGGCTAGAATATTACACTGCTGGAAAAGGTGTCGGGTTTTGTTGCCGTCGTGGACGGAAGTTAAGAACGAACTGTTCAAAATCGCTGTTTAGCGCGTGAGAAGTGACAAAATATTCCAAAGTTGTAATTTAATTGTCCAACGCTTCAAATCAAATGAAGTTGACATTGATGACCCATGAGCTGACGAGTAGAAACTATTGTTAGTGCTTGAGCGACTAGCCTTATTCTGTGTGAGATAGCGTAGTGACGAGACTATTGTTATTCTGTGTAATAATAGCGTTATTCTGTTTGAGACTAAATGTAGCGTTATTCTATGAAAGATTAGTAGCGTTATTCTGGAGTGTCCGAAACTAGCGTTATTATGTGAGCATTATTCTATGTGATACTAGCGTTATTATGTGAGCATTATTCTATGTGATACTAGCGTTATTCTGTGAGCATTATTCTATGTGATACTAGCGTTATTACATGTATGTGTGAACTATGATTATTCTGTGTAAGACAAGCGTTAGTGTGCGAGCGTTATTCTGTATGAGACTAGCGTTATTCTGTGCGAGACTAGCGTTATTCTGTGAGCGTTTTTCTGTTTGAGATTAACATTATGTGTGAGACGAGCGTTAATCGGTGTGATACTAGCGTTAATCGGTGTGATACTATGTTTTTGTGTGAGACTAGCGTTATTCTGTGTGAGTCTAGTGTTATTCTATGAGCCTTATTCTGTGTGATTACTACGTTAATCGGTGTGATACTATGTTTTTGTGTGAGACTAGCGTTATTCTGTGTGAGACTAGTGTTATTCTATGAGCGTTATTCTGTGTGAGATTAGCGTTATTCGGAGTGCGACTAGCGTTATTGTGTGTGAGACTAGCGCAGTCCCAGTACATGTCCCGCAAACTTTACCGGAGGATGCAACTGGGGGCCTTTTCACTAAACTTCGTACGACTAAAATGTTCGTAAGTACAGATTTAGAATAACCTGTAAATTGCAATTGATGGATTTACATGAATTGAGCATAGGCTGCATATGCAGCCTATGCTCAATAAATGAAAATCCAACAATTATTTGCAATAACACATTGTTAACTAATTGTGAAATTTACAGACTAACATAATTTTGCACTTACGAACATTTTAGACGGACGGAGTTTAGTGAAACGCCCCCCTGGAGCCCAGCGTGGAGCCCAGTTCATCGTCCGGTAAATGTTTGCGTGGCATTGATAGGTCAACCAACGTTTATATCTCATGGAATTCATTGATTGTATTGTGTTTACGTCCGTTCAAATACAAGGTCATGCATAGATTGGAAGTAAATCATAAGACGATGCTCGAGCGCACGTACATGTATACATACATGTACGAGGACAACCCGGTTACTATGGAAATAGACGCTTAGTGCAAACCCCCAAATATGTTGCTTGTCCTGGTCTGTATATTACATGTACATGTACATGCATTGAACATATTGTATTGAATAGATATAGGTGGAGTAAGCTGGATTTTGTTTGATAGTGAATCAGTTAAAGATGGAACGTAACCGTTAAGGATAAAACGGTAACAGTTAAGGATGGAATGTAACAGTTAAGAATGGAACGTAAATAGTAGGTGTGCTAATGGACTTAATCCCGCAGTCAATGTGTGACCGAACGAGTGCTACCCTTTAATTTATCAAGCGGATTAGCTGTTTGAAGGCCGTGGTGCACGCAGCAATACAGACGGTCCATTTAATATGTATTTCAGGAATACAACGATGGGTTGTTGCGTTTACTGTGTTACGTAAAATATTTGGTCTGCTTAAAGTTTGCAGTGAGTCATTCGGACTCCGCGCACTTTTAACAGACCAAATGTTTCCATACCACAGTAATGTAACACGGCTTTGACACCGAAATCGAACGTTTGACTAACGATCGAGCGGCTTGATTGCCAGCACGTAATTCGAGTACATGCTAAGACAATATATAATTGAAGGTGTCAGTGGAAAAAGGGGGCTAACTCCATGGGGAGTTAGCCCCCTTCTTCCACTGACGCATTCAACGATGGGCAAGAGATGGTGGTGTGCGTATTATAATCATAGAACATGGGTGGGATGTTTACATTTAGTCAACAAAATCGTCAATAGACATGTAGTACATTTAATAACATATATGTACACATGCATATCTGTTGCAACATATAATAATGGTTTAGTAATGAAAATCACATGTATACCGCATGTATTATATATAACACACCATGTAATCACATATATAGCATCTACTCTTTGACAAAGATTGATCTTATTTGAAAGGAAACCGTTGGCTTGGCGAACTGCAATAACTACATTTCGTAAAACATTACGTTTATCATACAAGTCATGTTTCGCAATTTATCCCGTCAACACAGTGCGTATGTGCCGTGAAACAAGGTGCCGTGAAACATTTTTGATATCCAGTCAATACTATTTTTGCATTTTACAGCCATTTGTAGGTGTTGACGGGATAAATAGAATAGTAGGTTAGTGCCGTGAATGGGAAAAAATATCTGGCGCGGCACGGAAACGGGATGTGCTCGGCATAGCCTCGCCCATCCCGTTTCCAGAGCCTTGCCAGATATTTTTTCCCATTCACGTCACTAACCTACTATTCTCTATATAATGCACCAGGATAAAAAAATCATTTGGATTTCACTGTATATCGGACAGTATTGTTATATGTTTATGTTCAAATATTGTTTCAACACATATTGTCCCCGTAATAAAACGTAAACAAATTCTGTAATTTGCACATGAAATATATATGTGTTGTTTGTTGATTGAATTAGCTTGTATGTTAAGTATATTATTTTATTTCACAAAACAGCTAGGGCCCGTTTCATTAAGCCTGCACATTTAGTATCGTCCGGAAATTTCAAATCATGGATTTACACTTATTGAGCATATGCGGCATATACTCAATAAAAGTAAATCCAATAATTGTTTACAAGAAAACATTGTTAATGTTAAATTTACAGACTATCATAAGTTTGCACTTACGAACATTTTAGTCGTACGAAGTTTAATGAAACGGTCCCCAGATGTTCAAAACAGCTAAGAAACATCATGCTGATCATACACTATCGCCGGCGCTAATCTTGGCAATACTTGTCAATTTCAAAACACTTGAAATCGAGCAATTTGATTGGCTGAGCCTGAGCTGTGCTACAGCTCAGGCTCAGCCAATCAAATTTCTCGATTAACATTTGGCATTTGGCAATATAAGTTAGAACCGTTCACAATTTGTGTACGAGTAACGCAGGCGGTTCAAGCAGCTTGATTGGCTGAGCTTGAACTGTGCTACAGCTCAGGCTCAGCCAATGAAATTGCTCGATTGAGATTTGGCATTTGGCGATATAAGTTAGAAACGTTCACAATTTGTGTACGATTAACGCAGGCGGTTATGTAATACAATGGTATGTAGATTGAAAACAAACGTTCAGTTTAGCCTCACCAAACATGAAATGTAGACACGCATACCCGTGTAAAACGTCAAATGAAGATGTGATGGACATGTGGAACTTATCGTATTGCATATACGTGTAATACGTGTAAGTGGTTTATAATTAATATTAATTGGACAGTTATATCCAAATCTTAAATATACTGCAAACAGTGTATACCCTGGCGAGACTGCTCGTTACGAGCCGGACCTACAGTCTTTGCACATGCTGGCTTTATGGCATGTACTGTTGAAAATGTTAAACTTATATATGTTATATATATGAACCAACCACGCTATGCTATCTGAACATTTTAAATGTATGATTCTGTGGTAATGCAATAACTGTAATATAAATAACATTTCTGGTCATATGATATATTACTTATTACACTCATTTACTAGTTACATACTTGATAAATATGACATTGGTTCGATTTTTATGACATTAGTAAACTTATTTAATAAATACATGTATCATATTATCATTCATGTAACATCAACGATATACTTATACATGTGCCTCCGGCTGATAAAATGACCTTTTGACGATTGCGACCAGTATAGCGTCAGATCAGATGCCCATCCTCGCAGGCTGCACATGCTCTACACATGCATAGCTGTTCTGTCGTCAGTAAACGCATTATACCAGAACCACTATCACTGTGCAATATGACCAGGGGGCCGTTTCACTAAACTCCGTATGACTAAAATGTTCGTAAGTGCAAACTTATGATAGTCTGTAAATTTCACATTAACAATGTTTTCATGTAAACAATTATTAGATTTTACATTTGTTATGCAAACCCATAAATTGACATTTCCAGACGATCATAAATTTGGACTTGCGAACATTTTAGTCGTACGAAGTTTCTCGCTGCAAATGCCATAAGGTACGTTTTCTCAACCAGGTGGCGGCCATGTACAACACCGTTTGCGCTAATCTAGTCATTATATGTCAATTGCATTATTTCAAAATGCCTTAATAGTGCGATTTAAATCAAGCAGCTTGGTTGACTGAGCCTGAGCTGTAGCACAGCTCAGGCTCAGTCAACCAAACTGCTCGATTGCGAGTTGAGATTGCCAATATATGTTGCGAAACGTTGACATGTTCCTCATTAGTATGCGTTTGTAATATTATATTGCATTTGGTATAACCATGATCTCTTTAAATAAAGAAATGGAATTGAATTTAATTGGGCAAGATTAACGCAGACGGTTGTGTATAACCTGATCACATGATAGAGGATAGTGTATGCAGCAGGACGAAGCACCCGAAGTAAGTTATGTATAACCAGATCACATGATAGACGATAGTTTATGCAGCAGGGAAGAAGCACCCGAAGTAAACATATACGGCGAAATAAAATTCCGCTGACAAGCAAACGGCGAACTTTGGGAGAGCATAGCGTGTTGTCTCTGGAAATACGAGTGGGTCGCCTGTGGATGCGGTATCACCATTGTCTGAGGGTACGCCGGCGGCGCTTGGCTCAAACTTCCCATGGAACCTGTCGGCGACGGCGATCCCTCGTCGGCAGATTTCACATGCACGCCCTCGTGTAGTTTCCGGATATGCTTCTTGAGGTCAAAGTTCCGGCAGAAGCCTTTCGAGCATATACCGCAGGTGTACGGCTTCTTGTCGTTATGGGTGTGCATGTGGAACGTCAGGTTGTATACCTGATGGAACGCTTTGTTGCATATTGTGCACTTGTACTGCTTTTCGCTGCTGTGAGTCAATTTATGGTTTTTGTAGTTGCCTTTTTGGTGGAATCCCTTGTGGCAGAACTCACAGGTGTACGGCTTGTAGTTCATGTGAATGCGCATGTGCGTGTTCAGGGTGGAGCTGCGATTGAAGGCCTTGCCGCAGGACGTGCATTTGTGGGGTTTGTCCGATGTGTGGATGATCTTGTGGCGGCACAGGGTGCTCGCCTGGCGGAAACCCTTCCCACAGACCTTACAGACGAACGGACGGGCACCTGAAATATAATATAGGAATATTTATATATGTGAATATATATTTATGGCACGAAACTGAGATTGTCCTGTATGATGCTTTCAACACAGTGTATTGTAATGAATATGTACAAAAACACACCAGGGGGGCGTTTCACTAAACTTCGTACGACTAAAATGTTCGTAAGTGCAAATTTAGGATCGTCTAGAAATTTTCAATCGATGGATTTACATTTATTGAGCATAGGCTGCATATGCAGCCTATGCTCAATAAATGTAAATCCAATAATTGTTTACAAGAGAACATTGTTTATGTGAAATCTACAGACTATCATAATTTCGCACTTACGAACATTTTAGTCGTACAACGTTTAGTGAAACGGCCACCTGGTTAGTCGAACGTCCATGTATGTTGCCTTGCTTAGTTATGCAATAATATAATAATATAATATAATAATATAATATAATACAATCGCGATAGTTTAGTATGATATGTATTAACCTCGTTGACTGATTTCATAAGAAACTCGGCATAGCCTCGTTTCTTATGAAATCTGTAAACTCGTTTAATAAATTTCACAAGTAATCTTCACTCACGGAAGATCGTCTGTGTAAACGGTATTGGTTCGCTTTGTCATAAAATGGATATCTGTGTTATCAAGCATATTAAATCGGGTTGCAGACTTCGTTCATTCTGAAAGATTCCAATTTCAAAGACAGGCATCTCAAATTACATCCCGTATCGCATCGGGGTATTTCGTCGCCGAAGGTGATTTGAAAAGTGTCCATATTTTTTCTCAAAACGACGTCGAAAGCTGACAAGGACGCAGCTGCATATCACCATCACTGTTGTGCTCGTAAGCACCCGTTCGTATAATACAATAACTATAACGCGTCATGCAATACATACACTACTTCCGTTACGCGTTTTCCAAAAAAACATGCATGTACTAATTCCATAACGCATTTTGAAATCAATATACTAATTCCATAACACGGTTTGAAATTACTATAAATACATTGTACTATATGTAATTCCATCGTTCGTATAATAAAATAATTATAACGCGTTTTGCAATACATATACTACTTCCGTAACGCGTTTTGAAATAAAGATACTAATTCCATAACACGTTTTGAAATGACTATATAACGTACTACATGCAATTCCATAACGCGTTCAGGGCCTTTACTCTTTGATACCCACTAATCGTGTAGCAATGCTACTAGTACGGACAATAAACAAGGACTTAACCCTTTCACCCCTAACCTACTGGAATGGATTTTGATATGTTAATTTTGCAACCAATCCAACCGTCACAAAATGATTTTCAGACTAATTCATTTATGAAAAGGGGGTGTTGTTGTTCTCAAATATATGAAAATTACTTGCAAAAAGTGCAGATCCTGATGAGACGGCTCGTCACGAGCCGGCTCATCTGGATCTACATGTTTTGCCAATACCACTATACAGGCCTGTGGTGTTGAAAGGGTTAAATTAAGAATGTACAATTCTACTTTGTATCACTCCCGTTTGAAAATAAAATAAATACACTATATATATTACTTCTCGCAGTTTCGATCCCGTTAGACTAGCGTTAGTCTCAGTGCATATGCAAACGACATATTTAGATCAATTAAATGGGTGCCTGGATAAAAATTGTAATCGAACTGTCATAAACTATTATAAAGTATGAATTTCCAATGAAAAACAATAACTGTAGTTAATAAATAGTAATTTCCATTACCGGTCAAGGAAACAAGCGAGCGCTCCTGATCTCAGGACTGACAATTCACGTTTTATAAATAATCGACTTAATCTCAATAATTACTCTCGGTAATAAATAAAAAACTAATTTGTCTAATGACTCGAAGAAAATATGTTTCTGATATGTTCTGAGCTGTAGCACAGCTCATGCTCAATCAATCAATCTGTTTGATTTCAAACACAAGCATATTTATTCAATTATTGTCAAATATATAAATTGGCAAGATTAGCGCAGCCGGTATTGTAGAGAAATAGTCCTACGGCCAGATTTAACATTTTTATCATAATGAACACAAACGAAAGTGCAGTTGATCGCCCTATTTATTATTATGTCGCGAATGTCTTTTTGCATTACAAATAAAACAAAACTAATTAACATTTTGTTACGCAATTCTCAAAGATTAGTATCCACATTAAAATTGATGCAGTATTGGATCCTTGGATTTAAAAATTGACGATTTTTTAAATAAACCATTGTGGAATGTTACAAAGAAAGAGCGCAACTCGATCAAAATTACATGTATGTATGGACTTTAAAAAAAGAGAGGTCATAGAGCCAACATTTGAAAAAAATGCAGATCCAGATGAGACGGCTTTTGAAAAAGCCGTCTCATCAGGATCTGCATTGTTTGTCAGTTGTTCAGATGTTTTAAAAAAAATACCCTTTATCTGATTAATGGACTAGTCCAGAATGAGCATGGACCAGTCTATGTCAGATATTTAGAGGTGCACATTACAGTTTCGGGGACGTTGCTAATACTAAGATTTGTATTCGCCATGCCAGTACATCAGCCTGAGGCAGGGCTAGGAAACGCTTAGGAATTTCCTCGGCAAGCCTCGGAATTCCTACGCGTTTCCTAGCCTTGCCTGATATATATAGGCATTGGATGGTATGCGACATAAAGTGATAAAACAAATAAGTAAACAATAATTTAAATGTACATGCCCACTAAGTAGCCACAGCTGTCATCATCTGAGACATTTTCTTGTCATCTGAGACATTTTCTTGTAATCATCTGAGACATTTTCTTGTAAAATAAACATTCATTGACCATTACACAACGTATTGATTCGATTCGATTCGGCTTATATTTAGGGGTGGGAATTTGCTCGAACACCTTCCATACCCGGTCGTATTGATTGACATCATTATACATTTTATATCAGACGTAAATTTCCACGCTGATTATCAGGGGCGATAATCGTGTTTCTTTAAAATGTTAACGGACATTACTATTTATTATCTGTATTTATTTTCAGATGTGCATTGATCATACTTTATAATCTGTTGAAAATATTATTTTTTTCAGGTGACGCATTTAATTAGTATAAATAATTAAAACCATATCATGCCTCATTTGCATATGAAAATAGCCTGATACCACCACGCGTCACTATCAGTAAACTGAATATTACTAAATGATTATATCGGTATAGCGGGCACTCGTAAGGTTTAGAACTGGTGGAATAATGACTCAATTATACACTTATTTAATTCCAATAAAGAACATATTGGCCTACTTTATAATTTGTGAAAAATGTTTTTTTTCAGGTGACGCATTTAATTATTATAAATAATTAAAAAATATCATGCCTCATTTGCATATAAAAAAAAGCCTGAAACCACCGCGAGTCACTGTCAGTACATTAAATGTTACTACATGTAAATGATTTTATCTGTATAGCGGGCACTCGTAATCTTTAGAACTGGTGGAATAGACACAATTACACACTTATTTAATTCCTATAAAGAACATATTGTGATTTAAATACTGAGTGGGCATGTACCTTTAATGGCAGATTATATTGTGTTTTTTTTAACATACATGTAGTCTTCTGAAGAATTGTTTGTACTTAGTAGAAACATGCTTGTAACACGGAAAAACAACTATGCTAATTTTCGTGAAACAGGTTGTTACTGAACATAATTATATTTGAACCAATGATAATAACGCTTTAACTGGTTTACATTTAAAGCGGGTTCCAATCCGGCACGTTTGGTCCCGTAAGTTGAGTCGTGCTTTTAACTTATCATTTGCAATTGAATGGAAACCGACTTCGATAGATGGTGTATACACTATCACTGGGGCTGCACTACACGCCAGCGTAAAATGTTTCAAGTCGAAATAAGAACCGTATTCCTGACGAATTCTCATTCAGTTATAGGCAGAAGATATATTGCATAAACACAATTTCGTTTAGTAAACGGCGCAAATTTCTTGCGCCGTTTACTAGACGAAACTTTGTTTATGTGATTGCTCTAAGTAGAGCTGAATAAGATCTCGTCAGGAAACCGGTGCATTTTTTTCTTCGACCTGAAACATCTTGCGCCGATGCGGAGTGCGGCCCCAGTGCAGTTTACAATGTAACTTATCATGTCAAAACTAGAAGCAAGCAGTAATAATTCCAGCACAAAAATATTTACACAATTCCCTAACATTTGATTGGCCCGTAGCAAGTCTCTGTCCACAATTTATATCCCATTAAACTCCCACGCCGAACTACTTTTCGTAACCGTGAGGCGCAGTTCAAATAATTGTTAAGAAAACGGAAAATAAACACATTTTCTTGATGAATTTATTTCAAATGATGGAATTATAAGAAATGAATGGCCTTTTTGTGGAATTTATCGGGGATATAAACTTGGAAAAGTCGCGTGAATACTGGACGAGGCCTTAAACAATTACAATTTTCGAAAGAGATTTTTTTTCGAATATTGTAATTTGTTATCGCTTCGTCCAGTATTCCCGCGACTTTTCCAAGTTTATACCCCGATAAATTCCACAAAAAGGCCATTCATTCCTATAATAATTCGTTCCACAACACCTGCAACTCCGCCATTATGATTGTTCTTCGTAGAATAAAACCCAATCTACTTAGAATTTTATTAAATAAATTGATGTGTTTTCTCAAACTTGATTCTGGAAAATAAAATGCATAGATTTTCTGAACATTAATATATATATATATATATATACAGATAATTAGGTCGTTTGCAATTCATTAAAAACATTACGTAGTTAAAACCTGAAACACCATCCGAGAAACTATATTGGAATACAATATTAATTCAGTGTCATGTTTGTATTCGTTGCGGGAAATAGTTGGAATGTGAAATAGACATTTGATATATTCGATACCTCGATATTAATATAATATGTAATTAGTAGATTTTTCGCAAAAAACGTAAGATGGAATTAGCATATTCATTCGTGATAAAACAAATTAATACATAACAACAAGCATTTCCTGGGGGCCTTTTCACTAAACTTCGTACGACTAAAATGTTCGTAAGTGCAAAATTATGATAGTCGGCAAATTTCAAATTAACAAAGTTTTGATGTATACAATTGATGGATTTACATTTATTGAACATAGGCTGCATATGCATATGCTCAATAAATGTAAATCCATCCATTAAAATTTCCAGACGATCTTTATTTGGCACTTACGAACATTTTAGTCGTACGAAGGTTAGTGAAACAGGCCCCTGACAGGCGAGTAACTTGTAAATACTTCGCCAATAGTTCGAGATACATGCCTAGGATCACACCTTTTTTTGTATTCAATAATAAACCGAAGACTATGTATACAATATAAGTATTCCTGCCATATTACTATTTGCTGATGTCTTACTCAAGAAGATTTCACATAAGCTCACATTGAGCTTGTTTTCTAATCCTTATTCACCATTTCTGTCCATGTCTGTGGACGTATACATGTATTCAATTTGAAATAAATATTGCTTAAACTAAATACTTTTATTTGTGACACGCATATTTGTTTTCAATATTTAAAAATAAATTTAGCGTTCCAGCTGCCTGATTTGCGCTAGTGAAGTTAACGTTTTCCGTTAATTAACTAATTAAATTGATAGGCATACATCATGGAAATGTCTTGTTATATGCAGTTAGTATCATGGTGATTTCATCAACTGTTTCTACAATATATTTACTACATGAGGGACAGATACAATTTAAACGGATCTCCAGTATTCAAGTGTCTTCCATGTGACCCGGTCACATACACATGTTCGTTTAATTGACATACCGTGAAACCTCTGTAAGCCGGACACCCTGGGAGGTCAGCAGTGTTTCCGGTTTAGAGAGGTATCGCTGTTAATCAGGCATATGACCATTCTGAGACATGTGTGTTTGCTATGCGATCATGAACAGACAGTATCACTTTAGATAAATGACCAATAAACTCATCAAAAATAAGATCACAGGTGTTTACTTGGTGTACGATTCAATAGGGTCCACTGTATTTCATGTGTAATCAACGGAACATAATAAAACATATATCTAACTTCTGAAACATCACCCATGACACATACAATATAACCTCTCTAAACCGGACACGCAGACAGTCTGTGTATCATTAATGTTATGGGTGTTATTGGTGTATATTTATGATGATTATGTTCAGCACAGCCGCATACCTTGGCATAGTCATATGTCTGATTTACAGTGGAACATCTCTAAACCGGACACCCTGGGGACCTCCCAGGGTGTCCGGTTTAGAGAGGTTCCACTGTAGAATTATATATGTGTACTATCAACTGCGGGTATATATCTATACTAACAAAACCCATTGCTTGTAATCTGGCAGATTAATTGTCTATATTGTATTATATCTATGTAATAGCCTGTTCGACCACGTTTAATATCGTGTTCACTAAACTGGACACCACGAACATCATCTGTGATCTTATTGTTGATGAGTTCCTTGATAATTTATCTCGGGTGATAATGTATATATTCAAGATCGCATAGCGCACACACATATGGCTCAGACGTATCAAATTCCTGAATTACAGTGAAACCTCGCTAAACCGGACACCCTGGGGGGCCTCCCAGGGTGCCCGGTTTAGAGAGGTTTAACTGTCTAATCACGGGTTACGTGCAAGAATAACGCAATTGATATTGTACATTAAAGGTACATGCCCACGCAGTGGGTTATAATATAGTGATACAGATACTTTTGTATATTCTGTACGTATGACATTTTCTGGCAAAATAAACATTCATTCACCATTACCCCACGTATTGATTGGCATTATTATACATTTTACTTTTATACGAAAATGTTCACACTGATATCAGGGGCGATAACCGTGTTTCATTAAAATGTTAACGGACACTACTATTTATTCTCTGTATTTATGTTTTGATGTGCAATGATCATACTTTATAATCTGTCGAAAATATTATTTGTTCAGGTGACGCATTTCATTAGTATAAATAAGTAAAAAATATCATGCCTCATTTGCATATGAAAATAGCCTGATAACAACGCGTCACTATCAGTAAAAAAATAATACTAAATAATTATATCTGTTTTCCGGGCACTTATAATTTTTAGAACTGGTGGAATAGTGACACAATTAAACACTTATTTAATTCCTATACAGAACATTTTGTGCTTACTGAGTGGGCATGTACCTTTAAAAAATGCAACATCTCTAATATACAGTGGACACCCATAAATCACAAAATGTGTTTATTTTTCACGGGATGCCTATATCTCACTAATGGAAATACACCACCGCCTGCGCTAATCTTGCCAATATTTGTAATTATTTTTATTTCAAAATACTTGAATATTGTGCTTGAAAATCAAGTAGCTTGATTAGCTGAGCCTGAGCTGTGCCACAGCTCAGGCTCATCCAATCAAACTGCTTGATTGGCGAGTTGAGATCGCTAATAGATGTTCTGAAGCGTTGGCATCTGGGTAAGATTAACGCAGTCTGTTGTGTAGTTACCTGTATGTACTGGCATGTGTCGAGTGAGGTTGTAATGAGCGTTGAACATTTTCCCGCATTCTGGACACGTGAACGTCTTGGATGATTTGTTAGTTACTTTCTTCATCCGAGACGCGAGTAGATTCTCGTTAAACGGTTTCGACGTTTCAACATTTGTTTCTCCGTCCCCATCCGTGATTTTCGCTTTATTTTGCCCCGCACTAATTGTTGTGACGTCAGAATGCGCATCCATTGAATGTTTGTCGGTTATTTTGTGTTCTGTTTGTGCAAGGACCTTATTCACCAGGTCCGAACTACGTTTATTTTGTTCGGGTCCGTGAATATATTGCGACGCTGCGATTTTATAAAGATCCAAACTGTATGACGCTTCCTTTCCAACATGAGGATATTGTTGGTGAGCGTACGGATAATTCTGCAGAATGTGTGCTCTGTATTCCTCCGCGGTTAGTCGTCCCAGAAGGAAGGCCGGGTGTAAATATGGCATGATATTCATGTTCATGTCCGGATGCTCCCTTGTGGCATACGCTATTTGCTGCCGCCGCTGGATGTCTAGAGCGCGGGCGTGCTGGTATTGCTGCGCCAAATACTCCTCTGTGTCCAGCGTCATGTCAACGTCGGGACCAGCAGGCTTGGTATTGCCCTGAACCACGTGTACGTCACCGCCAGGCTTCTCTGTGTCGTGTTTGCTGCCGGGAACCTCCGTGTCACTAACATCATCTGACCGCTTGTTCTCATCGCTGTACGACTTGTCTGTCGTTGTATTACCTATTATTTTGTCGATGGAAAACGCCAGACTCGGCTTTGAGGGTAAGCTGACAGCTAGCGGTACTTGTAAGCATTCCATAATGTTGACTGTAACGAATATACAAAATATCAAATATAACACGTGTTTTGACAATACAATAATTTGCATCCATTGAAACAAAATTTATTTATGCATACACAGTTTATAAGGAATACATTCCTTTGTAATCTTTTCAAATTATTTTGTTTTTCACATATTTTCGAAAAAATGTAAAGTTCTTATTTCTTTCTGAAATAATTGGTTATGGTATGATTATTCACGTATAAGCAACACAAGCTATATATGACACAGCCGATGTTGTAGATAAAGGAAACACAAAATATACGAATTGGTTGCCGAAGCGGATTTTATTTTTTATTTACATAAATATTCACGGATTTTGTATTTATCCGCCGTTTTTAATTGAAACATGTAGATGCCTACAATTTTAACATTTGCCGTTTTATTTTATTATTTTATTATTAAATATAATACTTTCATTATTTTACAACGTAAGCATGAGACGATCTAGCTTAGTCTAGCGTTTCGTGTCTTTTAGTATACGAAAGTTATATACCATAATATGGTATGTAACATTCGTATACTAAAAGACATTATATTTAACATCATAATTTGATTATATTTTAGTAAACTAAGCCAAGTAGCATTTTTCCCATTGCGATATTATTGCATGGTTGTAGCATTGCGAATATTAGTATGACACCAATAATGAAATAGCAACACGTATCGTTTCAGTTGCAGTTTTGCATGAAATATAGAAGTATCTTACCTTCTTCAAGCAAATGAGAATAAATAGTTTCCAACTTCCTAAAACACCGCGCTAATAGTTGCATGTAGCCATGTCTTCAAGTTGTTCCGAAGTGGCAGGAACCGCAACAACGAGTGAGATATATAACGCCGAGTAGTTTAGATTAAACACCAAATGTCACTTCATCATAATTGAATGACAACCATTTTCTGTTGAATTTGTCACTTCCAATTTTCCTTCCATTAAAAGGCAAAAAATCACACCCAACTTGTTTCGGAACGCGGATACGAGACGCGGTGAGCCAATAGAACTAATCGATTCATTCACTGCGAAGCTTCTGTCTCCGCCTCCACAGCCAATCAGAGCGGCGGTTGTTTGTCGTGACAAAGCAATGGCGGATAATAATGCGGAAAAGTACTTCATTATATGGATATCTCGTCGCGGTTGTGGGAATATTGTAAGGAGGCGTGGCCGGCAGACAATAACGCCGTGTTTAGATACCATGCGAGCAATTACATCTACTTATTTAAGTTATTGAGCTATCATTGTACGGAGCGCCGCAATGGACGTATACTTCTTTTTTTTATCAATTCGTTCCCACGAAATAACAATTCGTTCCCTCGATTTAACAATTCGTTCCCACGAAATAATAACCTTTCGTTCACACGAATTAGCAATTCGTTCCCACAAAATAACAATTCGTTCCCACGGGAACGAATTATTAATTCGTGAGAACGAATTGTTATATCGTGGAACGAATTGTTAATTCGAGGGAATGAATTGTTAATTGAGGGAACGAATTGTCATTTCGTGGGAACGAATTGTTAATTCGAGGGAACGAATTGTTATATCGTGGGAACGAATTGTTAATTCGAGGGAAAGGATTGTTAAATTGACGGAGGGAACGAATCATTTTTTCGTGGGAACGAATAATTAAAAACAAATCCATTGCACTCCCGCAAGAGCTAATATTGTCAACATTTGTCAATTTCGTTGTTTCAAAATCCTTCTGCTTGAAATCACGCATCCTGATTGTCTGAGCCTGAGCTATACCACACTGCTTGATAACGAGTTCGCATTGTCAATAGATGTTCAGAAACGTTGATAATATGGGCAAGATTAACGCAGTCGGTTGTGTAACAAAACATGCAATTCGATAATTTGGGACAGCCATTATACATAAACAGTGGAGCATTGGAATTTCCGACCAACGTAGATCCTGCTCATTATGTACAGGGTAGGAAACTGGTAGGAATTAACCCGATACATTATTCCACAGTCTATGTCTGCCTGATAAAGCGGTTTATTGTCGGTTGTCGAGTATTTGATTCATGCTTGCCACACAACCGCCTGCGCTAATATTGCCAATATTTGTAAACTTATTCATTGCTTGCCAAATACTTGAATATTGCGCTTGAAATCAAGCAGCTTGATTGTCTGAGCCTGAGCTGTGTTACAGCTCAGGCTCAGACAATCAAGTTGCGTAATTGTGAGTTGGCATTGTGTCAATAGATGTTCAGAAATGTTGAGATATGTAGCTGATTTCATAAACATTGCAAGGTATACTTAATATAGCAAAGTATATTTTGAGGGAGTAATCATTTATTTTCCCCAAAATGCATTATTTCATATAGAACTAACCACTACATATATTTGATGATTAAAAGTATGCAGAATTATCATACTGAATTTATTACATTATCTCAGCCAAAATGGCTGTGATAATGTAATAAATTCAGAATAATAATTAATAAATTTATCCTAAAATTGAAAATTTCTCCCTCAAAGTATACTTTGTTAGAAAAGTATACTTTGCAATGTTGGTGAATACTGAAATAGGCTACTGATGTCAACGTTTCTTAACATCTATCGGCAATATCGATAATAAATTCAGTATAATAAACATTAATAAATTTGTTCTTAAATTGAAAATTTCTCCCTCAAAGTATACTTTGCTAGATACATATGCTTTGCAATGTTGGTGAAATAGGCTACAGGGCAAGATTAACGCAGGCGGATGTGTATGTATGTACACAACCTCCTGCGTTAAACTTGCCAAGATGTATACGTTTCTACATTTATCAGGTAACCTGCCCTGTATTGACCGAATACGTACTGACTGATAACATATTGTTGTATCAGGCATTGACCTGATATCAACATCCGGGTTACAACGAAGTTTCATTGGTCGGATGACGTCACGTGACGTTACCGAATGACGTCAGTGCAATGACGCAACGTGAACAAGTCCGCGTTCTGTCCATAGAATACGACGTCATATGTGGTCATTTTCGAGCATAAAACGTTACCTGATAAATAGAATACCAGACTAGTGTATTTTGATATCAAGTTTATCAGGCTCGGCTCGGAAACGGGAGGAATTCCTCGGCAAGCCTTGGAATCCCAACGCGTTTCCTAGCCTTGCCTGATAAACTTGATATCAAAAGACACTAGCCTGGTATTCTCCATATATTGGCAATCTCAACTCACAATCAAGCAGATAGATTGACAGGGCCTGAACTGTGCCACAGCTCATGCTGATCCAGTCGATCTGTCTGATCTCAAGTACAATATTCAAACAGTTTGAAAGAACACAATTGACAAATATTGGCAAGATTGGCGCCGGCGGCGTTGTACCTGTGAAAATATATTGGAATATAAATGTCACGTGACAGCGATATGGGGTACTCCTGTCCGGAGTCAGAAAGTGATGAAATATATTTTTAAACTGTCACAATAATCATAGATTTGCATCCTATTTCTGAATCAAATTGCACATATGATTCAGCTGAATTTGTTGGATTAGTAAAACAAATGTTTGTACTACTGAATATTAACCAACCGACTGATATTCCGTGTTTACTACAATTTCTGCTAATATATACTTGTACTTGAATATAACGCAGGCTCTTTGGAATTTGATCAAATCAAATGGTGTGAATGATTAATTTACTGTTCGTGAGGCGAACAATGACATATTAAATTTCTGAGACATTATCTGTGACACAATGACTTTAATGATGCTGTATTCGGTAACGGATATACCAATACATAAAGGATATTGCGTGAGTGATGATTTAATATGATATTTATGAAACTCGTTTACTGATTTCATAAGAAACGAGGCTATGCCTCGTTTCTTATGAAATCAGTCAACGAGTTTCATAAATATCATTTAAATTCATCACACAATTTAGATTATATTTATTGCATAAGCTAAGAAGCATTAATCGAAGCTGTACTGATCACCAAGCATGTGTTATGAAATCAGTCAACGAGTTTAATAAATAGTATATAAATATCATATAAAATCAACAGCAATGTTATATTGTATGTATTGCATAACCTAAGAAGCATTACTCCGTACTGACTGATCACCGAGCATGTGTGTTACATCGACCCCGTTTGCATACTTATTAACACAGCGTATTATAATTTGTATTACACCGTGTTAACACACTCTGAAACCGCATTTCATGCAATAACAATGGTTACAGGCAGAGGAATATACAAACTGATGCATATCTAAGGATTTGAAGAGTAAAAACCAAAAGTCCACCATAATAACACCAATAGTGCGTGCAAACGAATACATTGAGCAACACATGTGCAACTCCCATAGAACTACATTCTATAGACAAGTGCAAATATCCCGTAGCGAAGCAGTTTTTGAGAAAATACAGCTTGTGATTTTTCTTCAATTCAAATATTTATTTAACTAATATTGTACCATATGAGCCTACAATTTGTGAAGTTGTATTTATGGTTGTTAATAACCGTATTATTGACTCAGTATAGACATTGTAACTACAGTGGAACCTCTATAATCTGGACACCAATACATATATGTGATCTCATTTTGAGAGGTTTCTTGATAACGCATCACAGATAATAATTCATGTTTATGATTGTAAAATACAGAATGATCATCTGCCTGATTGACAGAGGAACCTCTCTGAACCGGACACCCTGGGGGGTCCCCAGGGTGTCCGGTTTAGAGAGGTTCCACTGTACATGTGCTCATTCGGTATACTGGTATAAAGAACGAGTGCCCTGCTCACCAATGCGGCCCGGGTTTAATCCACGACTGGGGAAGTATGTGAGACTGTATGATGGTCACCAGACCGGGCAAGTGGGTACTTCGTTTTTCCTCCCACATTACGGACACACTTACGCATGCATATGTGCCAACGTACGCATTGTATAACTGCTCTCGCGCCTGTTTGTAACCGTTGTAAAATATATACTATATTGTAAGGGTAAGAAACTCAGAACCGTAAAATAAAGCAATGCACAGCGTCTCCAAGCCGGGAACTATTGGGTTTCAGTAGTAAATACCCTGCTCGCAACTATTTAAACGTCTGTCGTTTCACTCATCGCATGTCGTGCCATTATTTCTTTCCAATGATTATCGTGTCATACGCACATCGTTTTGACATAATATTTGTTTGTTTAATTCAAAAACGATGTTTTCGTTTGTTAAAGCGTGACACCCTTACACCAACGAAACAGTTTTCTAATTTAACAACGTAAACGATGTGAAAACGATGTGTAAACGAGATGCAAGAGTTCGTTTGTGGAACCATGAACAAATACGGGCTGCATGCGTTCTGCAATTGTTAATGTCAAATTTACAGACTATCATAATTTTGCACTTACGAACATTTCAGTCGTACGAAGTTTAGTGAAACGGCCCCCTGGTGGCAGTTTACGTCTATTATTAGTGAACAGTCCATTGCGTTACCTTTTTTTCACGATCTCTAATTACTACGCGAAATGCCAAACCGACGGTTAAAAGGAAATCGGAAAGGCGATGCACAGCGAGAGGCTGCAAATAAATGTGCCAACGCACGAGAAGTAGTGCGACCCGACATTTTGCAACCATCGTCATTTGGCGCGGATCAGGACCAACATTGTTTGTTATTTGTTTATAAATGGTGTGTCCTGAGTGTTGACAGCGGTGTATCTGCTGGTGGTTCGATTCGTTGGTGTATTGTCATATGTAGCTACACTAATTGTGAATTTCAATCGCCATGTTTAGTGAATTATGATGCGCAGACTCGCATATGGTTTTCTATTGTCTGTGAGTGGTAATTATTTCCTTGCTAAGGGACAAATGGCGTGACGGGTTATTTGAGAAATGATTCCGCACCGTCTGAAAGCCGTATTGCGTGTTGCGGGGAAATTTACAGCCAGGTACGGACAAATTCGATCCCGAGTTCGGTGACAAGTTCGTCCTTCTCGCAGTGACTTCACACTTTACACATACCAATCCAGATTTACAAAAGTTCAATATGTTGACTTACAATCGGCGTAACGTCTTATCGGGATATATAAGTCTTGCGCTTCTTGTATGCAGTATTAAAACAGCATCTACATTCCAATTCGACCAAAATGGTCGAATTGGAATGTAGATGCTGTTTTAATACATGGATATTGTAGTGCCATAAATGTATGCTCGTTCAGATTGCCATCCGGTACCATTTAGCATACTCGGCTAAATCTTCCGCCATCCAATTAAAACACGTGCGAACTTCCAAGGCAGTAAATCGCCCAGGTACAGATTAAAGAGCCGCTGACAGGAAGCCTTTCTTTCCGCATTTTCCGGGACCCGCTGTTGGTCCCTGCACTGTTATTACGTTCTAGACTTACAGGCGAGGCTACGCTTTAGTCCCGTCCACGGCAGTGAGACAATCTAGACAAAAACTCCGACTGAGCATTTTATGGCTATTAAATTTGCCGTATCGACAGAACACATCTTGATTGCGGGTTTTGATTATTAAAAGTAAAGAAGCAACCGATTTCATTTTATGGCGGATAAATCAAACGGTTGATTATAATTAAACTGCGATTTTAATCATGACCAACAACCTCCGTATTGAATGTCGCGGAGACAGTGGTTCCCAATTTAAACTGCCGGCGCGACCAACTGCCGTTTTTTTATGTTTTGTTTGGCCCGAAATCCAGATTTTTAGTAAATCGCAAAACATTTGGGAACGAACATTTCGGTTTTGAGAGTATGAACATTGATTAAATGTTCAGCGAGATCTACATTATACATGTATATCACAGGGCGAGACAAATGCACACCCGACCCTGGGCTCGATCCTAGGACATCTGGGGGCCGTTCACTAAACTTCGTACGAATAAAATGTTCGTAAGTACAAAAATATGATAGTCTGTAAATTTCACAGTAACAATGTTTTCTTGTAAACAATTATTGGATTTACATTTATTGAGCATAGGCTGTATATGCAGCCTATGCTCAATAAATGTAAATCCATCAATTGAAATTTCTCAGACGATTTTACATTTGCACTTACGAACATTTTAGTCGTACGAGGTTTAGTTAAACGGCCCCAGGTGTACTGTACCATCGCTCTAACATACTGAGCTAACAAGGCACGGATACACCTATTCTGCCCATCGTGAGTTAAATACATACATGTACCGTGAAATATATATGCGCTATTTCCTAATAACCATATATAATATAAATAAATAAATAGATAAACTTGGTACGCGTCGCTATCTATGTAACTTCGTGTGTATGTACGGAGCCCCGCAGAGGACGTATACTTATTCTTTATTAATTCGTTCCCACGAAATAACAATTCGTTCCCACCAAATAACAATTCGTTCCTACGATATAACATAACAATTAGACAGCTATCTCGCTAGCTGTGGTTAGTGTATTTTAATGTCAGTTTATCAGACACCGCTTGAAAACGGTAGGAATTCCTCGGCGAGCCTCGGAATTCCTACACGTTTCCTATCCTTGCCTGATGATAAACACATATCAAAAGGCAATAGCCTGGTATCCTCTGTGTACATGTGCGATAATTCATGCTTGGACAGCTGTCTAACGATCGTGTTCATTGCATTTCTTCCGTTTCCGTTCAGAAACTATTTAACCATATTTTAAATGCGAAATATAACTTTTATTTGTTGTCAAATTAGTTTTTAACCATATTAATGATGGTTAAATAGCAAATTGTGTATTTGACCGTGTTGGAAATACGTGCGCCATCGTAGATACAATCTTACTGGTCGTCGGGAATACAATGGCGGCATGATGCGCCTATTTACTACAGTGCAGATGGTTTGGCCAATCCGCGATAAAATCTAGATCCTAATCGAAACAAGTGCCGTTTTATTGGCCGTAAATATTTTATTTCAAACAAAATTTGACCATTCAAACTTGAATCGCACAAATGGATGCTGCATCCATCCCTCTAGAAGATACATTTTGGACGAAAATGACAAACGACGGAGCTATGATTGTTTCACATGTAAAACGTCAGTCATATTAACCCATTCAACCCTACACACCATAAAGCCAAACTGCATATACTGTGGAACCTCTCTAAACCGGACACCGAGCAATCACCTGTGATCTTATGTTTGATGCGTTTCTTGGTCATTTATCTCAGGTGATAATGTCTGTTCGTGTTCGCATAGCATACAGCTATGGCTCCGGGTGATCAAATGTGTGATTTACATTGAAACCTCTCTAAGCCGGACATCCTGGGGACCTCCCAGGGTGTCCGGATTAGAGCGGTTTCACTGCTTTATAGATCCATAATGAGACCGTCTCATCAGGATTTGCAGCATTATCAATTATAAAACATAGTTTCCGCATTTTCTCCTTAAAGTACGGTCCTTTAGATATGACAGCATATGCCGCCTATGCTCAATATATGTAAATCCATCAATTTACATTTACAGACGATCCTAAATCTACACTTACGACCATTTTAGTCGTACGATCTACACTGTTCGCCATTCCGCCAACGAAAATTCTGTGATGTTCTAACAAGCAATATAGACCGTTATAAAGTATTGTCTTACTTGCTACGTTGGGTCCTGTGTGTCGCTAGACAGATGGAGAAGTTGCATGGGAAAGCACTGGGTCAACAAACCGGGAAATACCACTGCATACGGGGGAATGTCAGGTGGAACAGCGTATGTAGGTTAGAACACACCAACTAGTTTTACTATAGAATTCAAAGAAAAGTCCAACCTCGTCATACCCCCCAATATTGTTTACATCTTTTGGCCACGAAATCTCCGTTTACACCACGTGACCAACATGTTCAGTGTTTTCTTTTAAATGTTACAAATAGGCTGAAAGCTGGTGTTAAAAGCACCCCAAAATGTTCCTTAAGTGAAACTGGGTAGTAATAGATTAAAACGTGCAAGCAAGCTAGGTATGTAACAGAAAAATGCTCGCATTATTTTTTAAACCGTACTACTTCTGCATACCCTTGGGCAATTTCGCGCCATTTGCTATTCTCTAAGCTGTAATGACACACAAATCACTAGGCAGACAATTGTACAGCACACAAATTATAGTCAACTTACACTCTCTAGTACTGGTGAGACACGTCTATCTTCAACAAGGAACACCGGCAAAATAACCAACATTCACCAGTGCACATGGAATGAGCACATAATGCCTACGTCATATGCTAAGCGAATCCACTTTATGTGCAGGTAACACGGGTACCTGCAACGAGAAACATTACACTACCCCCAACTCTATAAAAGAGATGGGTATACTACTCGAAGGAACTGAACGCTCGACTCAGGTATCTACGGAGCCCCGCAGGGGACGTATTGTTCTCTTTTTGATTACTTCGCTCCACGAAATAACAATTCTTCCCCAAAACGAAATAAAACATTCGTTTCCCTCTAAATAACAATTCGTTCCCTCAATTTAACAATTCGTTCCCACGAATTAACAATTCGTTCCCGCAAATTAACAATTCTTTCCCTCAATTTAACAATTCGTTCCCACGAAATAACAATTCGTTCCCATGGGAACTAATTGTTATATCGTGGGAACAAAATGGTAATTCGAGGGAACGAATTGTTAAATTGAGGGAACGAATTGTCATTTCGTGGGAATTAATTATTAATTCGAGGGAACGAATTGTCATTTCGTGGGAATGAATTGTTAATTCGAAGGAACGAATTGTTAAATTGAGGGAACGAATTGTTGTTTCGTGGGAACAAAATAATAACAAAATCCAAGTCCCCTGCGGGACTCCGTACATGTGCGAGTTTTCATGAAAACTATTTACGGAAACTGTGATATTTTACAGCAAATGTCCAATACTAATCCGCATTTGCTCTGAACATTTCGCCAACTTTAGATGACATTTACGGAAATTATTGTAAATTTCGCAAATATATTTCAAGAAAAAGTCACACACATTTTTAGGTAAAAAAAATCACATGGCTTTCTCAAAAGACCTACACCATCTGCGAATACTGTGTATTCCGCAGCGTATCCCGTCACACTTGTTTTTATATACAGTGAAACCTCCCTAAACCGGACACCCTGGGAACCTCACAGGGTGTCCGGTTTAGAGTGGTTCCACTGTAATGACGCTCTCCAGTAACAGTTTTATTGTCATTGTCAATCATGAAAAGACACGACAATGAAATACATGACAGTGAAACACATCTAGATTAAAGACAATGGGGTCGACAGGGTGTCCGGTTTAGAGGGGTTCTACTGTATATTATCAGCATGCGCATTTATGCTGTTCTATGATAACCTATATATGTCGAGGAGAGTATTCCGAATAAATGAAAAAATGGTATTTGCTGATATTTTTGTTCTGTTCTTTTGAATATTCTGTTGATTTTCGTCCCGAGTGGGTTAACCATTTGAGCCCGAAAGCTTGCTATGTAGCGGTGTTTGCAAACAGTGCAGATCCAGGTCAGCCGGCTCGTAAGGAGCCGTCTCACCAGGACCTGCACATTTTGTATTGTTCGGAACAAAAACACCTATATTTCATAAATGGACTAGTCTGAAAAGGATGTTGTGACGGTTGAATTGGTTGCAAAATTAGCATATCAACATCCATTCCAGTTACTTAGGGATGAAAGGTTAACCGTGGCGCAGTGCATAACGTGTCTGTATGGTACAGTGTAGCCTCTCTCAACCGGACACCCTGGGAGGTCCACAGGGTGTCCGGCTTAGAGAGGTTTCACTGTAAATCAGGCATTTGATCATTCTGAGCCATACTTGTGTTCAATGCGATCACGAACAGACATGATCACCTGAGATAAATGACCAAGAAACTTATAAATAAGATTAGCTGCTTCTAGGTGTCCGGTTTAGAGAGGTTACACCGTATTGACCCTTTTGGAAGTAGTGGCATCTCCCGTGCAAACGAATGCGCAATTAACACAGATTACTTCTGATACAAGCAATTCCAGTTCACAGAATTGAGTGAGACACTCCATGCCATTCTGTACCTTGGGACATCTCCGCAACTTCATTAAACGCGTTTACAATATTTACAATATATTTCATAAATAGACTCAAAACTTGACGAGATTTTCAGAGTGCATGCGGAATATAATTCCGCATGTAATCTGAACATTGTGTCAACTTCTGACGCCATTTACGGAAAATATTGTAAATTTTGTGAACGTATTTCATGAAATTACGCAGATATCCGAAGGTACAAAATCAGATGGCGTGTCTCAGATAAGGTAACAGTAATGCGAATTGGTTTCTGCAAAAACTGATGTGTACCGAGCATCGGTTTATTAAAATATTCATTAATGACTTCCAATCAGGTATGAATTTAATTGTAAAGGTAATACGGCCTATTGATCTGTTGTATTCATGCGCACTTAGCCACGTGCTCACGTGCGACGGCCTCGCTTTGAGAAACGATTTGCGGTCTCCGAGCGATAGTTTCGTACTGAGCGATGTTGTAGAGTCATAGAAATAGAAACTTGGTCGCCGTGAAAAAGAGCATTATTCCTATTTATGACAACTACAGATCCTGACCAGTATTACCATCAAGTAACTGTAAATATTTAATTTACTCGTTGTTTGACTGAATGACGAACATAGTAGGAGCTAATCTTCTCCCGGGGTTAACTCGGGAATTTACGGTCCTATTTATAGTTCCCGCTATTCGCGATTCGTGTTTCTTTTATGATGCCCAATGGATGCGGTGCAGTTTCCCAACAAGGGAACGCACACGGAGCGAAGAGAATTGGGTTATTGGACTGAGCACGTGCATGACACCAGCTAATTTATAGCCGCGGATCACATCAATGGATCACATTCACATCAATGGATCAACACATCCGGAAGACAACGTTTGTTTCCTGCATTATATACATATATATAGAGAATAGTAGGTTAGTGCCGTGAAAAACTATCCGGCAAGGCTCAAGAATTTCTTTATTTCTCATCAGAAGTATATGTTGTGACCACTCATTTGAACCGTCTCGCCGAGACGGTTCAAATGTGTGGTCACAACATATACTTTGGTTCAGAAATAAGGAAAATAGATAGAGAATAGTAGGTTAGTGCCGTGAATGGCAAAAAATATCTGGCAAGGCTCAGGAAACGGGATGGGCGAGGTTCTGCCGAGCACATCCCGTTACCGTGCCGCGCCAGATATTTTTTGCCATTCACGGCACTAACCTATTATTCTATTTATCCCGTCAACACTTACAAATGGCTGTAAAATGCAAAAATTGTATTGACTGGATATCAAAAATGTTTCACGGCACCGTGTTTCACGGCACATACGCACTGTGTTGACGGGATAAACATATAATCTTATATGTACAGATGGTTTAATATGGCATTTATTAAACGAGTTTATTGGTGCTAGATGAAACAAGTCCGTGTCTCGTTTTTTATGAAAGAAAACAACGGGTTTGATATCATATTAAATCAACATAGATGATTGATAAGTGTGCGTTTACATGTACATGTATACATTTAACTACGGAGCCTCGCAGGGGACGTATAATTATTTTGTTTATTAATTCGTTCCCACGAAATAACAATTCGTTCCCACAAATTAACAATTCGTTCCCTCAATTTAACAATTCGTTCCCTCAATTTAACAATTCGTTCCAACAAATTAAAAATTCGTTCCCTCAATTTAACAATTCGTTCCCACAAATTAACAATTCGTTCCCACAAATTAACAATTCGTTCCCACGGGAACGAATTGTTAATTCGTGGGAACGAATTGTTATATCGTGGGAACGAATTGTTAATTCGAGGGAAGGAATTGTTATATCGTGGGAACGAATTGTTAATTCGAGGGAATTAATTGTTAATTCGCGGGAACGAATTGTTATTTCGTGGGAACGAATAAATAAAAAAAATATATTTCCCCTGCGGGGCTCCGTACGTAACACACTCTATCATGAATTTTTGTTACACACGTAGTTTGTATATTTATTACATGCTTTTAATACACTGTGTTATTACACTGCGAACGGAAATTTTCTCCACTAATCTCTGGAATAACAGTAACTATGGAAGCGTCCTGGTGCCAATGCTAAAATATGTTTATTCCTAATTAGGAGTTAGCATCTCATACTTAGGACTTACTCTCTCCCAATTAGGAGTTAGTATCTCCTAATTAGGAGTTCGTATCTCCTAATTAGGAGATGAAACATTGTTAGCATTCACACAGATAGTAAGTCCTAATTATGAGATATTAAGTCTTACTTGGGAAATACTAACTCTTAATTAGGAGATACTAAGTCCTCATTAGGAGATAGTAAGTCCTAATTAGGAGATAGTAAGTCCTAATTAGGAGATAACATACTTTAGCATTGGCATCATAAGTAACTATTCATCTCATTGTTGAAAACGTAACTTTTGTTTCAGGTCAAGGTACATGACAATAGTAATTTTATTGTATGTTTATATATATATATATATATATATACATGTTGAATTTAAATTGTGTTTATACCTGACTATATCTGTAGACGATTTCATCAAAATTGCAAAGTATACTTTTCTAGGAAAGTACATGTATACTTGAGGGAGTAATCATTTATTTTTCCCGAAATGCATTATGGCATATAGAACTAACGGCTGCATATATTTGATGATTAAAAGTATGCAGAATTATTATACTGAATTTATTACATTATCACAGCCAAAATGGCTGTGATAATGTAATAAATTCAGTATAATAAAAATTTATAATTTTTTCAAAAAATTGAAAATTTCTTTCTCAAAGTATACTTTGCTAGGAAAGTATACTTTGCAATGTTGGTGAAATAGGCTACTGGAAATAAAAAGTAAAAAAAAAACAACAAACAAAAAACAACAACAACTGTTGTTTCAAACACTAGAAACTATAGAAACATTCAACACAGGGAGACAGAGCCCTGCATGGTTGGTATATTGATGACATTACCGCCTGTGCAGACTTTGCCAATATATGTCAATTTCTTTATTTCAAACCACAGTGAAACCTCTCTAAACCGGACACCCTGGGAGGTGTTCCCAGGGTGTCCGGCTTTTAGAGAGGTTTCACTGTATATCAGGCATTTTATCATTCTGAGCCATACTCGTGTGCTATGCCATCACGAACAGACATTATCACCGGAGATAAATGACCAAAAACTCGTCAAAAATAATAGCGCAGGCGTTTTCTTGGTGTCCGGTTTAGAGACGTTCCACTGCACTTGTATAGTACGATTGGAACATCAAGCGGCTTGATTGACTGAGCCTGAGCTGTGCTACAGCTCAGGCTCAGACAATCAAACTGCCTGATTGCGTGTTGTCATTCAGCCAATAGATGTTCAGGAACGCTGATAATCTGGGAAAGATTAACGCCGGCGGTTGTGTAACTACGACTACAACGGTTGCCTAAGGGATTGATGTCGTTTTTGTTCGCGCACTTGATTTAATTATCACTCGTTTATGCATTGATTAATCTCACGGATCGCGGGCCAAACGAGTCGGGTATTACGAAAAGGAACACGATTCGTTGACGAATAGCGGAAACCGTAATAGTTCCGAACAGTAACTCTTGTAATCTACCCCCGTACCGTCCGTAGTCAGACTACGGACGGTACGGGGGTAGATTGCAAGAGTTACTGTTCGCAACAGAGATCAGATTCGCAATGTATATCTTATTGTATATATATAAACATGATAATTTTTTGTCGTGTGTGCACGTGATTGTGGTACATATTTTGACATCTGTAATAGACGGTCAAATGCTACGGAAATGAACACGATTCTTTGACAACTATCTTAACAAGATGCTCGTGCGCATTAACTCGAATGTAATAATATGGCATGACAGCCAGACAATTCGGGTACAAAAGTAAAATAACAAGTTATGTACATATTTGTATATATATGTAGATATATAAATGTGTTTTGTTAATTTGGCACTTTTTTTATTTCAGTTACTAAACGCACAGTCTATATTATACATTATATATACACATGTATTGTGTGTGTATGAAAGCTCACGACTGTGCTGGTTCAGCATACAAAATGAAAGTTGTACATTTGGCATACAATATAGCTGAAATCGTGACGGACATTTAAACATAATTAATAAGTGAAAGAGCACGGCTGTGTTCATGGGGCGGCGGTCCCAGGGGGATTGTATTAATTGTATGTCATTTTTATGTCACGAGCGAACTGGTATGGTACAGTGAAACCTCTCTAAACCGGACACACTGGGAGGTCCCCAGTGTGTCCGGCTTATAGAGGTTTCACTGCATATCAGGCATTTGATCATTCTGAGCCATAGTTGCGTGCTATGCGATCATGAACAGACATTATCACCCGAGAGAAATGACCAAAAAACTTATCAAAAATAAGATCACATGCGTTTTCTAGGTGTCCGGTTTAGAGAGGTTGCAATGTATCTCATATGACAATACGTGGTATGTGGCTGTTACTGGAGAAATGGGGCTTATGGAATTTGTGACCAATGTGGCTCCGGACCAAATAGCAAGCTCATGTAACCTGAAAAAAAAATATAGCTTGTTTGAAGCATGACGCGTGTTTCGTTGATCGAATGGCGAAAGGTGCAGAACCTCATCAGGCTGTGCGGATGCGGTCGCAAGACCCATAAGCACCATTTCTGCAGTCACTATAGGAATGAATGGCCTTTTTGTGGAATTTATCGGGGTATAAACTTGGAAAAGTCGAGGGAATACTGGACGAAGGCCGGAAGGCCTCGTCCAGTATTCCCGCGACTTTTCCAAGTTTATATCCCCGATCAATTCCAAAAAAAGGCCATTCATTCCTTATAATTCCAGCATTTGAAATAAATTCATCAAGAAAATGTGTTTATTTTCCGTTTTCTTAAGAATTATTTGAACTGCGCCTGACGGTTACGGAAAGTAGTTCGGCATGGGAGTTTAGTGGGATATAAATTTTGGACAGAGACTTGCTACGGACCAATCAAATGTAAGGGAATTGTGTAAATAGTTTTGTGCTTGAATTATAGCTTCGTAAGCAGCCATGAGTGGAACATCGCCAGAATCACTAAGTGCCCTTATATAGCTTAGTGAAATGTAAGGGCTACAGGTAATTGTTTATTAGTACAAAAATGTATAATTACCTAAAATACTCCTGTTATATTTTGATCATTGCAATTATTTTTCATTCATATTGTACATTCATACACCAATGTCATTGTTTTGATTAAGACAACTATTTTATTTTATTCAAATAAAATTATTAATGAATGTATTCATAAATTCAAAAGTACTCGCTCAAAGTACACTTAACTAGATAGGTGATCTTGATGAACTTCGCTCGTTTTTCTATTAATTTTCGACATATCCAGCATCAGAGCAAAACGGCCCCATTTCAACTCGGCCATGGTTCTAAATGTGGCCGAGACTGGGAACATGGAGCTTATGGAACTTATGACCATTGTAGTTCCTGATCAAATAGCACACTCCTATATCCTTATAACGACCTATACCGATTGATATAATCATGACGAGTGTTGTATTGATGGAATGGCGAACAGTGCAGATCCTGATCAGACTGTGCGGATGCACAGTCTGATCTGGATCTACACTGATCTGATCGCAAAGGCCATAATCCCCATTTCTCCAGTCACAGCCACACATGACGAGGCTGCGGAAAATTAGCCACATGATTGATATCTCCGTAATACAGACAATATTCCGTTTGATATGAACATAGATATCACCCTCAGTCTCAGGCTGATATCAAGTTACACCGGGCTGATATCTTAGTTGATATCAAACTACATGTAACCACTACATAGTAAATGCTATTTACGTTCCCGACAACATGTTCTGCATTGGACGTACACACACATTATAACCATTCTCAACACTGGTAAGTCATAACTAATGGTCTTAAATCACTACCACATGTGCTAATTTGGCAAGTATTTGTCAGTGTGCTTGGTTTACGTGAATAGTTAATTGTGAACAGTAACTCTTGAAATCTACTCCCGTACCGTCAGTTTCAGACTAATTGGTGGGCAACCTAATTGTAATTTTGGCGGCCATCTTAGATTTTGGTAGCGGCTTTTGACGAAACTGCAAGTTCCGATGTTCTAAATTTCAACCATTGATTATCATGTGTTCATACCGTTTTGCAATGTGTAAATGCAAATTTGCTTTGATGCTACAGGATTTTTGAAATTCACAGAAATGGTCTGGATGTGCAACTATGATATCTGGCGGCCATGTTGGATTGTGTTTGCATACATTCCCTACTGCTCCGTATTTATGAACATGTTATCATAGTATATGTTACCTTTAGAACATAGTTCAACCATAAACGGACTTCTGTTTTGTCAATAATTGATGTAGTTCGTACATATTTAGTGTGGTGGGGGAATGTACGTTAATTTTAGCCGCCATCTTGGATTATGGCGGCCATTTTGGATGAAAATGATAAATTTCGATTTCATGTAAATTATAATTACCGGCTGCCACGGTTTCAGTGATTTTTAGCCAGATTTTTTGAGAAAAAAAATCGAGGCTATTGGATTGGCGAAAGCCGGGCGGGCGGGAGTCGGGCGGTGGGCGCGGGCGGCGGGCGGGCGGGCGGGTGTGGGCGGCGTCCACACTCAATGTTAAGGTTTCGTGTTTGAGTCCATTTAGTTTGTTACTGTACCACCTAGGACCACACACCTTTCACAGCTTGACAATCAATGGGTGCCCACCACATATCACTATCCAACATGTTACCATTTTTTTAACTTGACCCATTTTTTCCGCGCAGTCGACTTAGCCATTTTCAATGTTAAGTTTTCGCGTTTACAATGTTAAGTTTTCGTGCTTAAGTCCATTTCTTTGGTACTGTACCACCTAGGACCACCAAACTTTCACAGCTTCATAACCAACGGGTGCCTACCACATACAACTATCCAACATGTGACCATTTTGTTTACCTTCACCTATTATTTCTACGTAATTGACTTAGCCATTTTCAACGTTAACTTTTTAACGTACGTCTGGTTAAAGTTTTTTGGTTAAAAGTTTTTCGTTATACTATATCTCTGCAATTGCTTCGCCCATTACCTTGAAACTTCACATGGATGTTTATCATCATCCATATTTTCATTCTACCCCCCAACCGTGCGGCCCCTGTGCCCAATGTCAAGGTCAAATTACTTTTAATCTTTTTGTTAAAGTTTTTTCGTGTACTATATCTCTGCAACTGCTTCACCCATTACCTTGATACTTCACATGGGTGTTTATCATCATTGTCGCGCCCGCTTGCGGAAAGCGCGATATCGTCGGCATTTTGGCATACGTCCGTCCGTCCGTCCGTACGTCCGTGTGTCCGGTTAAAGTTGTTTGGTTAAAGTTTTTCCATCTACTATATCTATTTTGTTAGTGTCCATGCCTCGCCCCAAGGTGCGACATGCAGGCCACAGCCATCTAGTCTACAAAAAGTGGGTATAATTATGTTATCCAAGTGTCTATGCTTGGAAAAAACCTGGCCTTCGTGGCTTTGCCTCGTTTCTTGTTCGATGTGTGAATGCGAGTTTGCATTGTTGTTACTTGAATGGTCTTAAACCTGAACAGTTTTAGTAGAAATGTCGTTGTCTTTGTTAGTGGGGGGGGGGGGGGGTCCATTTATAGGGGCATACAATCTTTAAATGCGGAAATAATATCTAGAGATGCATAATTTTCAAAAAAATATAGTGGCTATTTCCTCACCCCACCAGTGGTAATGACAACCCTGTTTGCATGGGTCTGGCTCGCCCACTATTGTGTCCGTATTGCTTCCCAGCTATAAGATGGCGTAATTCGCACTTAAACGCCACATTAATGTTATAAATTGCGTTTGCGCCATAGAACTGCTATGTTTCTGTCTGGTGCCTCGGTCCCAAATGGGCGATACTCATACATCGCGTTAATAGTTCCACGGATTAAGGATCGCTGTTTTTGATTAAGTAACTATCACTTCCAGCAAGGAACTCTAGACTTGCCGCTTTCTCTAATTCGCCAACTTTGATACAGAATTCCATTCCAGCTCGGGAACGTTTAGCAATGTTCGATGTCATTTACAGACTGATAGCTAAATGCACTGGTGTTGAACTCCATGCCGCCGTGATCTTTTTCACGTCGAAAAATGCACCGGGTTCATGACGAGCTCTACTTAAGAGATATCGCATAAACGCATCTTGTCTAATAATCGGCGCAAATTTCGTCATCACAGTATCATACTTTTTCATCGTAGTATCGTACTCTGTAGCCTATTTCATCAACATTGCAAAGTATACTTTAGTAGCAAAGTATACTTTGAGGGAGAAATTTTCAATTTTTTTTTAAATTTATTAATTTTTATTATACTGAATTTATTACATTATCACAGCCATTTAATGGCTGTGATAATGTAATAAATTCAGTATAATAATTCTGCATACTTTTAATCATGAAATATATGCATTTGTTAGTTCTATATGAAATAATGCATTTCAGGAAAAATAAATGATTACTCCCTCAAAGTATACTTTGCTAGTAAAGTATACTTTGCAATGTTGATGAAATCGGCTACAGGTCATCGTAGAATCGTCATTGTGTTATGAATATAGAGAATAGTAGGTTAGTGCCGTGAACGGGAACAAATGGAGCGGCAGGGAAACGGGATGGGTTCGGTAGAGCCTCGCCCATCCCGTTTCCTAAGCCTTGCCATATATTTTTTCACATTCACGACACTAACCTACTATTCTATTTATCCCGTCATCGTCAAAATCGGAGAATCGACTAGTATAACAACCGCACATATTCATACGCAGTGATTAGGTCGTATTGACAGGATATCAAAAATGTTTCACGGCACCGTGTTTCACGTCACATACGCTCTGTGTTGACGGGATAAGGAACCGTTCCTAATTGTTTTTCCTGTACACGCAATTGTCGCTGACACGCAATGACCATGCACATATACTTCCGGAAGGCGATACCATAATCACAGAAATAACGATAGTACGAAACTAGTATGATGATACCACGATAGCACAGTGACGATAGTACGATATAGAGGATATTCCATCGTACATTTTGAATAGCAGGAAATAATACACGAGTGTGCGTCGGCTTCCGCGTAAGCAACGAGTGAGCGTAGTAGCTCACTCGTTGCTTGCACGGACGCCGACGGACACAAGTGTATTATTTCCACTATTCAAACATGTACGATGGAATATCCTATTTATTACACTTCCACGAAGAATATATATGCACATTTAGTCTATTTTTGAGATTATAATCAATGAATTGTGATGTGCGCATGAATAGTTATACAATGACGTGTTTTCCTGCGTGTTGACGTTACGTTGTGTGACGTCAAATTTGACGTCATGTAAGTTTTTTGAAATCCATATTACGCAGCTGTTTCTATGAGCCGGACATATTTGAGTGCATGTTTGCAATGTGTTCAATCACATATAACATTCTTGATTAGTCGAGACTCTTTCCAAATTTTCAAATAACTTTATTTTAGCTGTAATAAAAAATAAACATTTGGCATGGTACATGTACCTCGTGGTTTCCAAGGAAAACAGGCGCGCAATTACGGGTGTTCTCGTCACGGTGTATTATTTGTAAGGAGTTTTCTCTCACAGCGAAACCAGTGCAACTAATTTGCAAGAGTCTAATAAACTGTGATGCTACAATTACGAAAGTACGATGACGATATTACGATTATAATAGTGAGATAATACGATGTCAACACCACGATAGCACGATCACGATAGTACGATATTATAATAATGATCGTATGATACTACGATGACGAAAGTGCGATCCTAGAACGATGATAGTACGACACTACGATCGTTATAGCGCTATGTACTATCAGCATCGTGGCATCGTGATATCGTCATTGTAATATCGCACTATGGCCTTCGTGTTGTCGTACTATCGCCACCGTATTATTGTAGAATCGTACTTTCGTAGTTTCGACCCGCTAGCGATACTACGAATTCCTTATCGGAACACCATAGCTATGTCGTTGATTGCAAACTGGACGTAACTCTAAATATACCATCTACATTGCTATATAGCCGCAATATTTACATGTGACATCTGCGTTTTGGTTCCGAGTTTGAAGATAGCGTTTTGGTTTGACCCACGTTTGGCGCTACATGTACGTTGTCCAGTGTTTGTGCCTGCTGTACGTTTCCCAATTGTGTCTTCACTGCGCATGTTCAGTGACGGTGAAACATTTCCGATAATAAAAAAACGTAATAAAATAAATGACAACTATTTGGATAAGAAAACTGGACAACGGAAAACGCTTTGAACTCGGTAAAAATAGGCAAAACCGGGCCCTGTTCCGTTTTCAGACGTTTGCAATCGCGAATACCGGGATTTGATTGGTCAATTGTAATACAGAAAATGCGGGTTTGGACCACGTTTGGCCAAGTTTGGCCACGTTTGGGGGATCACGATTGGACCGTGTTTGGACCACGTTTGTACCGCGTTTGAACCACGTTTGGCCACGTTTGGACCATGTTCACGTCTGGGGGCAGTTTCAGTAAACTTCGTATGAATATAATGTTCATAAGTGCAAAGTTACACACATTATTCACATTATATGTAACAATGTTTTCTTGTAAACAATTTTTGGATTTATCTTTATTGAGCATGGGCTGCTTATGCAGCCTATGCTCAATACATATAAATCCACGAATTTAAATTACCAGCCGATCCTAAATTTGCACTTACGAACATTTTAGTCGTACGAAGTTTAGTGAAACGTGCCCCGGGTTTGTAATTGGAACACAAACGCAATCGTTACTGTAGCTAGTCTAACACTTAGGGAATCACACGCCGCATTGCTTTTAAACTTTATTATTACAAATTGATAAACATAACAACCGCCCAACCTAATACGATATAATAGCGAATCGCTATCAAGTAAGTGACGTGGAAAATTAAAAGATCACCTCGTAGAACACTTGGGCCATTGATCATACCGTTAATGGCTGCTGCTCAACATTGGTTTGATCTGCGCCAGCGTCTACTGGGACCCACAACCAAGTCCGGCTACACTATCACATTAACAACCGCATTAACAACCACAATAACACGACGACGCATCTGAAGCACAAGCACGTATGAAAACGAGTAACTCTCATGTATGAATGTGTATTCTTATGTTGTACTGACTATTGTTGAACAATGTCAATTAAATACTGTATCAGAGTTATACAATACATCAAGGTCATTCCTGTTTTGAATATTATCAGGTAACGAGCGTTGTATTGACCAAATACGTACTGACTGATAACATATTGTTGTTTCAGGATTTTACCTCGTACGAATATCCTGGTTACAAAAAAAAAAGAAATGGCGTCACATGATGTTACCGAATGAAGTCAGTGGAATGACGTCACGGAAACAGATCCGTGTTCTTTTCAACGAAAACGGTATTATAATTGCACATTCTGCGGACTAAAAGGTTACCTGATAAATATACTAACAAACTAGAGTGTTTTGCTATCATGTTATCAGGCTAGGCACAAACTAGAGTCTTTTGCTATCATGTTATCAGGCTAGGCACAAACTAGAGTCTTTTGCTATCATGTTATCAGGCTAGGCACAAACTAGAGTGTTTTGCTATCATGTTATCAGGCTAGGCACAAACTAGAGTGTTTTGCTATCATGTTATCAGGCTCGGCTCGGAACGGTAGGAATTCCTTAGCGAGCCTCGGAATTTCTACGCGTTTCCTAACATCGCCTGATAACTTTGATATGAAAAGACACTAGAGAGGACTCAATGTGTATGCTCACGTGGTTACAACAACAACAACACTTACTGAAACTTCTAGAAGCCCTCCGATTCAAAGTACGTATTCTTTTATTTTGTCCTTATTATGTAACGGATTTTTATGAAATATGGCGCATCAAACTCGTCTTGTACAGCTGCATTTGGTGGTCTCGGTACTTTGGCCCAAACTTCTGTCGTTTTTGCGAAGGATCGATGTCCGTGTCTACTGACATGGGCATCGATCCTTCGCAAACACGACATACTTGTAGGTATTTTTTGGACCACCAAATGCAGCTCATGAAGACGCGTTTGCTGCGCCATATTTCATAAAAATCCGTTGCCTATTAAGGAAAATATCAAATAATATTTACTTTGGAGTGGGCGCACTTTCAAAACTTTCAGCCATTGTTGTTATTGTTGTAACCACGTGATCATGCACGTGATCTCTATAATATTTACACCGAAGTTTTATTGGTGCAACCATATCACATCAATGATGACGCAACGTAAACAGGTCCGCATTCTTGTCAACGAAACTCATGCAATTATTTCTCATTTCGTAACCTAAATGTTACCTGATAAATAGAAAACGATGCTAGTGCCGTTTGAAATCGAGTTCAGGGTCTGCTCGACAACGGTAAGACTCTCTGGACGATCCTGTGATAGACGTTCAGATGTGTGTCTGTGGCTGTGACTGGATATATGGGGCTGATGTGAATTGTTACCAGTGTAGCTCCTGATCAAATAGCACACTCCTGTAGTCTAATCAACTATTATATATTGCCCGTTAGAAGCATGACCATATGACGGATGTTCCATTGCTGGAATAGCAATAGGGGATCGTAGCTAGTTATTTCCCTTTGCAAATCTATTTATAGAGATCCGGTCCTATGCTGTATTTCTGCGTTTATTTCTTACTGAAAAACACCAAAAGAAAACCCAGAGTAGACACATATATGCAGTCTGATCACTGATTGCAATACAATTAATCAGGGCTCAGCTGCTCAAAACCTCTGTTAGCTTAACGGACTGTTAAATCCTTAACAATGTTAAGGATTTAACAGTCTGTTAAGCTAACAGAGGCTTTGAACAACCGGATTCTGGTAAATAATGCAGCCCCGGATCAGATTGTACAGCTATATAGGATGACCTGGATTAACACTAGTCGAAATCACTATATTGACTCCTTTTCACAACAAATAGTCCGACATTCGCCCCTTCTGCAAGCGATAAGACCCTAATATATTATACAATTTTGTACCGAATTTCTTTTAATAAATTCAAAGGGAAATAACTACTGTCTGTTTCACGAAACCTACCCAAATTTTACGGTCATACAAACAATGTAAAAACAATATATTTTTCGATATTATTAAATTGTATCAAAATGTCAAAATGAGCCTTCTTTTTATTTCGTGAAATTTGGTCAAATATTGATTGGAATTTAACATGGGGAAAAAAAGGTGGAGGACGTGGAGCACGAATCGAAAAACGAAAAAATTTGGAAATTGATTCTGAAATCTAGCTAGATAGCTTGGCAATGATCTAACTAAGAAAAGTTACATTTTGAAAATATGTCCACTATTTCTAAAATTAGAAAAATGTCCCCATGTTAAATCCCCATACATGTAGACATCTTCACTCTGTGGAACTTGTTTTTTCGCAATCAAATCAATATTGGACCAAATTTCACGAAATAAAAAGTAGACTCATTCTTAAATTTTACTATAATTTAATATTAACAAAACATATATTGTTTTTGCATTATTTATATAGCCGTAAAATTTGGACAGTTTTCGTGAAACAGACCGTAGACTCACGCCTGTCTGTAGCACATTCGCGTGGTTTCTCGGGATTTACAATTTGACAGTCTTCTCCAATTGGTATTGGAAGCATCTATCTTGAAATGTCCGTCACAATAATAAACACATAACAAACTACAGTGGAACCTCTCTAAACCGGACACCGAGACTCATTCTTAAATTTTGTTCTAATTTGATATTATCGAAATAAATATTGTTTTTGCATTGTTTATATTGCTGTAAAATTTGGGCAGGTTTCGTGAAACAGACAGTAGGTTCATCCGCACGTACGAGGATATATTCCACGAACTTCAGCGGCATGCGGACTATCGCGCTCTAAGTAAATCATCCCACCCCCATACCTACGGAGTCCCGCAGGGGACATGTATTTTTTTTATTAATTCCTACACACGAAATAACAATTCGTTCCCTCGAAATAACAATTCGTTCCCACGAAATGACAAATCGTTCCCTCAATTTAACAATACGTTCCCTCGAATTAACAATTCGTTCCCTCATGTTAACACTTCGTGGGAAGGAATTGTTAAATGGAGGGAACGAATTGTTATTTCGTGGGAACGAATTGTTATTCCGTGGGAACAATTTTTTATTTCGTGGGAACGAATTGTTATTCCGTGGGAACAATTTTTTATTTCGTGGGAACGAATTGCTATTTCGTGGGAACGAATTAACGAATTATTATTTCGTGGGAACGAATTAATAAAAAAAAACAATTCCGTCCCTTCGGGGCTCCGTACATACCCGTGCCATGTCTGGTTTTCCCAGGGTGTCCGGTTTAGAGAGGGGTTCCACTGTAATTAAGCACTCCGTGAACAGATTTTGTCCATGTCAATCATGGAAAGACACGACAATAAAAGAAATGACAGCGAACCCCTTCTAAATTTAACACATTGGGGTCGCCAGTGTGTCCGGTTTAGAGGGGTTCGACTGTATGGAAATCCATAGAATCTGAATAATAATTGCAATAATTATTTCGATATGTCACGGTGACGTATGAGTTTCCATTATATGTGTCCCTATCGCTACCAACGAACAATCTAAATCTGTCGGATAAAAAGAGACAAATAGCTGCGGAATTTTATGACATCTTATACTGATTTGCCGTGCTAAGCGAGGGCATTTTAATCTTCATAACAAAGCTGTCTGTTCCACCAGGGACATCTGAATGTCAAAGGAAATAAATAGCAATTTTAGCATAAACGATTGACGACACATTATTACAAATCAAGTTGCTGCTATTAATCCGTCCGAGGGTGGCGAACATACACGGGGAATTATATATAAAGAGCATAGAGACGGGTATTAGACAACCACTGGCATTCTATTTCGTGGATGGCAACAGCATTAGATCATATATTCACAAGTCATCTCCTGTTACTGCTTTTATTTTCGAAAAAAATTCTCCAATCCTAGTGCATGCATATATATGGGTTTCTTATGTTTTCAGCCGCCACCCCACGGTGTGGGTGGGGAGGAAATGTATGCCATTACATGTAGCTGTACATGTATAATGAAGATAATACAATTCAAGGGTTCAGTAGAATAAAGGGGATACGTCCAGTAACCCCTACTTTCACGTACCCTTTCAATTGATGCAATGATTTGTTGTTCGCAAACTGTCATACATGGGACACAACCGATACTTTATTTTACATATTCACTGGCTATCATTGTCTCCCCTACTTTAAACATGGACGGCATGTCGACAAGTTTAACCTCTATTATATACCGCACAGCAGGGGGCAGGAATTTTATTAATTCGTTCCGTTCGTTCCCTCAATTTAACAATTCGTTCCCTCGAATTAACAATTCGTTCCCAGGAAATGACAATTCGTTACCTCAATTTAACAATTCGTTCCCTCGAATTAAGAATTAGTTCCCACGATATAACAATTCGTTCCCACGATATAACAATTCGTTCCCGCGGGAATGAATTGTTATTTCGTGAGAACGAATTGTTAAATTGAGGGAACGAATTGTTAATTAGTGGGAACGAATTGTTATTCGTGGGAACGAATTGTTAAATTGAGAGAACGAATTGTTGGGAACGAAATATTAAAAAATATCCGTCCCCTGCGGGGCTCCGTAACTAACTAAGACGTTAACTGAATGAAATATTGACACAGATATATGCGTTAAGGACTGACTTTATAGAATATGACCTTATGTTTCAAATGTAGTAGACTAATACATGCGACGGAATATCTATATAAAGTACATGTATATCTGACCCTGCTCTTCTTAGAGTATATTATACAGTAGCGCTTTTCTGAAGGTCAACTATACGTACTATACCAATACTATACGTATACTATACCAATACGATATGTTTTCTGTACGATATGCATATAATATAAACGTACGGTATGTTTGGTACACACACCAACCAATACGTTTATACGATTTGTATACATGTGTATAATTCTGGTACGTTTGTATCGTACAAACATACCAGATTATGGTATATTCATACCATATCCGTACGGATATATCGGATATATCGTATATACGAACGGGTCGTCCGGTTTTTTTGTAAGGCAAATGCGTTAAAGTTATTGATTTTTCACAATATCTCTTTAACCCCTTGCCAGACTTTTATAATATTTCACATCAATGTTTGTCTATTGGTGATGCTTCATTACGCACACCCCACATCCAAATTCTCAAGGTCAAGGCCATTTATTTACTTTTAATATCACCGGTTTTGGAACAGAAATGCGTTAAAGTTATTGTTTTTTCACAATATCTCTTTAATCCCTTGCCAGACTTTGATAATATTTCACATCAATGTTTGTCTAGGGATGATGCTTCATTACACACACCCCCACATCCAAATTCTCAAGGAAAGGTCTTTTATATACTTGTAATGTTCACGGTCAAATGCCTCGGCAGGCGCGATACCGCTTCCGTGGCGGAATTCTTGTATTAGTATGGTGTGCGGCGTGTGATAAACCATGATCAACTACTCCAATATATAGAGGATCTTACATGTACATCATATTATTTAATATGATATTTGTTAAACGAGTTTACTGATTTCATAAGAAACAAGGCCATGTCGAGCTTCTAATGAAATCTGTCAACGAGTTTAATACATATCACATTTACCAACAACAATTTTTGATTATATGTATTGCATAAGCACAGTACAATACGTTGACGATGTAATGAATACCTAGTATGTTGTCTGTACCGGTCTCATTTGCATATTTATTACACTAGTGTATTATGATTTTTATTGCACCGTGATATTACACTGTGAACGTATATTTTATGGAACATAAATAATCTAACACAAATCTACTGCTGCTACGACTGCAGACAGAGATTCACCAACGCCAGCAACATGAAGAGGCACGCAGCAACATGCATGAGGGGAGAGACCGTAGTCGTGTGCAAAGGTAAGATGATAGACAGACCAATGTCCGCGTTTGAAAAAGCCTTCTACCCAAGATCGCACGCCAGCAAAATGTCGATAGACTGGATAAAATCTTTAGAAGTCAATCACATACACACCGCCAGGTGCGGACACGGAGGAGAAAGGTGGGTTGCAGGGGCTCCGGTCGACGGATACTGCAGGGAGACAAATACCGTGTACCAATTCCACGGTTGTCACTGGCACGGATGTCCACTCCACACAAGGCGCATGGGTAAAAAGTATCAACAAACTCTCGATAGGGACGCGGCAATAATCTCAGCCGGATACACACTCGTGGTTATTTGGGAGAGTGACTATAATTCACGAAATCATCCACAAGTAGAACAGACGGTCCCGGAGACAGTGTTGTACCCGCACCAAATAGTGTACGACTTTGAAGCTTACCTAGACGTCAACGGAGGGGAGGTAAAAACTCGAGATCTAGAGTACGAGGTTGCCCACGTTCCGATAAGTGTCTCAGTAGGCGACAGTCTCTCAGGAACGACAACACACATTTGCCAGAGAGATCCTGAAGTTTTGGTATCAAAGTTCTTGAGGGAGTTGAAAATCAGAGGTAAAAATATCAAAAACGATGTGCACCGCAAGTACATGCCGACTGATATGGACAAACTCCCAGAAACACAAGTCAAAGCTATAAAGAGGTGGATAGAACAGGTTCCCGTGGTAGGATTCAACTCTAGTAGATACGACATAAACCTGATAAAGAAACATCTCATTGGGAAACTGGCTGACACAACCGATAAAGTTATGGTAGGTAAGAAGACAAACACGACGATATTTCTGTTCACTCCGGAATTCAGGTTTCTAGACATTGATCTGTACATGGGACTGCTCGATGCACCAGTCTTTCTTTCCCTACGAATGGTTCGACTCACCAGAAAAGTTGGCCTACGATGGTTTACCACCCATCGAACACTGGTATTACAAACTGCGAGACGGATACCTTATTACAGAGAGTGAGCTAGAAGCGTGCAACGCGATATACAAAGAGAAAAACATGAAAACTTTCGCGGACTGGCTGCGATACTACAACGACCTGGACGTCGTACCGTTCTTGGAAGCGGTGGGAAAAATGTGTAACTTTTACAAAGACAGAGGAGTGGATATTCTTAAAGAAGCAGTAACGCTACCCGGTGTGGCTCTGCAATATTTGTTGCGAGGAACTATCAAGGAGGATGTGAAAAGCTACAGAACAAAGGAAAACGCCGCCACATACGCAAAATGTCCACCAATATACGCACCCGAAAAGGAAACTTACGACATGCTGCAGGGAGCTCTTGTCGGAGGACGGTCTATAGTGTTTTCGAGATACGTGGAAGCCGGAGTATCTAACATCCGCACAAATAAAAATAAGAAATGCGGAGCGGTGCTCGGTTACGACGCTAACGCACTGTACCTGTCGACTCTGAAGAAAGTGATGCCTTGCGGTAAAGAGATCATCCGACACGTTGGTGAACCTACAAACCAGATGGTCGTGGACAGATTCTCGCAAAGAATTTTGAAGTCCGAGTGGTTCGGATTTGCCGAGGTACATATCGAGGTTCCGAAAAATTTACGAAAACACGTTTCGGAGATGTCGCCACTGTTCACAAACTGGGTTGTTAAAGAAGAAGAGGTTCCAGAGCATACAGGTAGGAACAGGGGAGACGGTAAGAAACTAGTGGGAACTGTGTCTACAGAGAATACGTTGCTGTACGCGCCGCTACTGAAGTGGTATCTGCGACACGGATTAGAGATAACTGCTGTGTACAGAACTTTGGGTTACCAAGAAGGAAAGCCGTTCGAATGGTTCGTAGACGAAGTAACCGCAGCACGTAGAACAGGAGATGTCGGCAGTAGCAAGGCCGTTGTCGGCGAGATATTCAAGTTGGTGGGCAACTCTTGTTGCGGAAAGATGATCTAATGTTCCGAGCGCCATCTAAACACAACGTATACTAACAACGAGAGCTGCGTTGACAAAGCATTGAGATCCGCATTCTTCGAAGATATCGAGGAGATTGGAGACGCTTACGAGATATCTAGCAGGAAACCGAGAGTAGTAATGACTAGACTGTTTCACTGTGGGATAGCAGTTTATCAGTTGGCAAAGTTGAGGATGTTGGAGTTCTATTACGACTTTCTAGATAAATACGTTGACCGAAGCGATTTCGAGTTGATACAGATGGATACAGACAATATGTATATAGGAATTTCCAGCAACAGCCTGGATTCTATAATAAAGTCGGATATGATTGACTATTTCGAAAGAGAGAAACGAGATTGGATAGCTTGGGATAAGTGGAGCAACCGCGAACCAGGACTCTTCAAGATGGAGTTCTACGGACACCGAGCGATTGCCTTGTCTAGCAAGTGTTATATTGTCGAAAAAGTTCCCGAGAAAGGAAGTCGGGAAGAAGAAGACAACAAAATTAAACCGGATGATTTTATGAAACATTCCGCCAAAGGTATGTCCAAGAGAACAAACAGTCTGAACTGGGATATATACAAGAAAGCGTTGGAGGGTGGTCTAGACATTGGAAAAAACAGGGGTTTCAGAATGAACAGTGGCGTCATGAAGACTTACTCGCAGACAAAGTTGGGACTATCCGCGTACTACGATAAGAGGAGGGTGTTACCCGACGGAATCCACACGGAACCGTTGATGTAATAAAATCAATCAAGATATAAATTACTATGTAATTTAAATTTTGAGAAATTTAACTAGAACAACCAGCACCTATAAACATCAACTCTATTGGTATGATTGGCGCTGGGAGTGTAGAAATCAGCGGATGAGAACGCCATCCGGAGACAGCTGGGTGTCAGAAGGCACCGCAAGAAGTTCTTCGTGAACAAACCCGCGCGATGGACCATCATCCAAATAGTAGAGCACGGGCTCATCGGGTTTGGTAATAGATGATCTAGATGATATACATTGAGAGACCACACGGGATCAGTCGCGCGGCGGCGGCCACCTTCGAGCTCTCCCGGTTGATAGAGGTACCAGACGGCACCATCCGATGGAAGTCGTTTCTCCGCTAAACCAACTGGGCGCCCGCGCGAGACGGCGGATGGTTTGTGCGCCACCGTTTTCGCATTGATGGCATCTACGGGCTTCTTACCGATCCATCTGGTCACCTCGCCGTTCAGTGCGGATAAAACGGCGGGCAGCCTGCTCACCCACTCGGTCGATCGCGAATGAGGATCTACAAGCTCTTTGGCATATTGGTGTCCAAACAGCCTCTCAGCCAGGGTTCGATTGAACCGCTCCACGATCCCCTGGTCCCGGTGGATGTTGACGCGGCCGCGTCTGACAGAAACGTCGTGTTTAGACAATAGATGAGAGACCACGCCCATGAACTCACGGCCGGGATCGACCTGGAGAAGATTCGGCCATTTGAGAGGACTCCTCTTATATATTCGGGAAAGAGCCTCAGCCACATCCTTAGACTCTTTAGTGGCCAACGGCTCAGTCCCCTTATAGCGACTCGCTACGTCAACGATTGTCAGTGCGTACTTGTACGTCTTGCGACCGACGCGATCGTGAGGGAGAAATAGGAGGTCTGCTTGGTGGACTTCGTTCGGCACCGGCACGTCCAATTTCTGGCGCGGAATATTGTGAGGCGCGGGTAAATAGATCTGCCAGATGGCCTGCTTCTTGAGCCATTCCTTGGCTGCGTTTTCGGAAACCTTGGTCGCCGCCGCGAGGTTCTTGATGGCCGCGAGTCCCTTCCAGTAGACGCGGGGGCTGTAGTATGTGTTCGCTAGCTTGCGCGTTAGGCGAACCGATAGTTTGGTATTAAGTTTGCGCGTGTCCATCGTATGCGAGGTATTCTAGTATGGCGAACAATCTCCAACATGACCTCGCCATATCGTCCGGTAACTGCGTCGTCGATTCTAAATATTTGTTGGAAGTTTCGCTGCAGCTGCCGGTTAGGTTACCCCAATTCTTCCAATCGCGATTGAATTGGAGCGGGAACTCAGAGGAATCTAACATCCGCTTTGCAAAATGGTGGCCGCTTTTTCGTCCTCGCGCCACGTCTCTAGAGAATCTTCGGCCAGACGGATCAGACCCTTTGCACCAGCTAAACGGTGTTTAAGTGCCGTGTAGCCTACATCGATCAAAGCGTAATAAAGCTCGTCAACTAACATCATTCTATATATATATATTATTTAAAAACTTTTTTGAATAATTATTGCTTATTGCTTTTGCTTATTGCTTTTCCAATATAGTAGCTGACGAGACCTGCCGCACCCATTCCCACGACAATGAACGCGATCTCGCGGTCTTTTTTGGGCCTCTGACGGTACATAGAAATTTGAAAGTTGGGCCCTCGGGATCCATAGGTGCGAAAATTTTCTTCGGATATGCCAGCTTGTATTCACGCATGGCTTCGTCAACTTTCTGGAAAGTTTGCACGGCGTGACTCTCGCGGCGAAGCTCTTCGTTGATCCAGTCCACACGGGCGGTTCGTTTTTCCACCCATGCTTCCTTTGCGATATTGAGTTGTTCTGTAGCTAAATCGTGACGCTTTTTCTCCTCATCCGATTCTGTTCCTATTAACGAGAATAAATAGTTGCTACCGCCGAACGCCCCTACGCCCACGACTGCACCAACGAGCATTAATATGATCGTGGCCATTTATTTCCATATATTAGCAGGTAGAATTTAAGCTTTAATTAGATAATCTCCGGTCGAAATTGCGCACGCTACATTCATGGTCACGAGCCCTACGTCTCTCACGGTCATGTCCAATTTGGGAGCGGGCCCTCCGAAGGTCATCTTTGATAATCGGGCAAACCCGATATTGAGACCCGACATCACCATGGCGTGATAAACCGCATTCACTATCATTTTACCATAGTTTTCAGCCATTATATGTATTGCATATAAAAGGGATCGTGTTTAATGTTTAAATGGGGCGCATCCAATTGCGATTGGTGTTTCGTAACTTTCTTAGGAACCGCCTGCAACATGCTCGGGTTCAACAGTGTTGAGGTTGGGGTTTGTCTCGAAAGGTATTTCCACACACACACACGGTGCCCACAACTGCCAGACCACCACCAACAACCCACGCGATGATTTTCCAATCAGGTTCAACAATGTTGAGGTAATAGGGGGTAGGAGCTACAGCACTCCCCGATTGCTCTTCTGATTGGCTTTGGGGAGTCACAATCCCCGATTGCAACGACTGTTTGGCCTCTCGAAGCTCTTCGAGTATTTTATCTTGTTTAATGTTTCGGGTGGCAGCCGCTGTCCGCCCAGCTGCCTGTCTTTTTGGGTTTTTGTGTCGTGCAATTGGAGGATCAATCGGAGTTGGATGAGCAATCGGGGATTGCGGTTCCGTCACTCTCGCAGATGCGTCTTGTGTCATCATTTATAATATTAGAGCTTATAGTTTGTGGGCATATATGTCCAAATGACAGTGCTTAGCCGTGGTCAACGCGGTTGTCAGCGGAGCTAAGTACATTCCAAACTTGTGATAAATTGAGCAGCAGGCCGTTCTAAGAGTGTGTCCTACAAAAGGGTCAGTCTCTAGATCACCAATCAACCCCGCAGTGTCAGATATAGGAAGAATTGCACTGACAGTGGTGGCGTACACACTAATAGCCGCCGCCCCAAGAGTTTTCGTCATCTCTGCCCCCAATTTGGATTCGTATCGCGCATACATTTTATCAACCTCTACATCTGACATGTTATCCACCTGGCAAACTGAGAGACGCCTACCGAAATACTGCTCCGATTGCCCCCCAGCAACCAGCGCAGCTAGCCGCTCGCGGCGCGTCGTGTTTTCATTTTCTTTCAGGACCGTATCGGCAGCCGTTGCAATCCCCGATTGCTCTTTCGGGAAAGATGTCGTGTCGGTTCCTACAGTTTCTTTCGGGAAAGATGGCGTGTCGGTTCCTACTGTCTCTTCCATTAGCTGGTTCGTCGCAGTTCATTGTGTTTTTAATTTCAACAGTGTTGGGTGTACTATTCTGACAAGTCTCATAAGTCTAACATATTGATTTAATCCAATAATATTGGTAAGTAATAAAAGCGCACAACCAGATACATATGATCACCGTTATGCTCGCAACAAAGCAATAAATTAATTTTAAGAAAATTAACAATTATTAAGCGGAGCATTAGCATAGTTAAGCATTGTTAAGTATTTGTTAAGCATTGTTAAGCAATTGCTCAGCATTGTTAAGCATTTGCTCAGCACTTACTAATTAATTTTATAATTAATTTTATAATTTTCTTAAAATTAATTGATAACTTCGTAAGCAGTTGGTTGATCAGTCTTTAGCAGAAGCTTGGCGTGCTTAGTTTCCGAAAGCATCTGTCTAACCTCCAGGCGCTCCTCGCGCGTTGGGATAACGTCGTTCTCTCGAAGACAGTCGTCGAATGAGTCTCGATCCTTGCAATGAAAGAGTGCGACCCATTTCGTTCGCTCGCGCAGATCCTTGAGGACGGCGTTGTACTTCTGAGTGGAGATCCATACACTTTGCCCCGCATGGCGGCCCGAAAATGCGAGCTCAGAGAGCATGTCCTTCTTTTTGGTCATCGCCGCCTTGGCCGAGCAGTCGTCAATCACGTATAGGGTGGGCTCGCCCTGGAATCTTTGGTATAAACTACGCAGCCAATCGTGAAGCCTGTCGCAGGGGTCAATAACATATACCTCAGGGTCGGTCCACATCCACGGGCGCCGCTGATAAGTATCGTTGTGCCGCACAGTGGGACACAGGATCACAATGTGTCGAAAGATATCGCAGTAGGACCCCTCGAGCAAGTCGAGGATAACAATTGTTTTTCCGCATCCTGTCTGCCCACATATTATGGCAGAGTGGGCATCACAAACTTTAAAGTTTGAAGGTAGAGTTAAATTTCCAATCGTGAATTGGTGTTGATTTATTAATAAATCGTTAGATGATTTTTTTATCAATAAATCGTTAGATTTAGTAGAGTGCTGAGACGTATCGACCATCTTCGATGTTGAGTTGTGCGTCTGTGATTATATATAGATACACGTACAATGGCCCAGCTCCATCCGCCTCTTTGGTTATCTGGATCGTCACACCCTCGCTAGCGTTCTCAACTTGGCGTCCACTACCGTGCATTTGGTCGTCGTCGCTGACTCGCATGTCTAACCATAACGCGTATTTGCTAGTCAGGAACTGCGCGAGGGAGACGTCCGAGAGCTGCAGGTCTTTGGCAACCGCGGCAACCTCTGGGTCACGCTTAGAGCCAGCAGCAAACTGCTTTCTGACTTCGTCTCACTGCTGGTGTGCTCGAAGGCCCGCGCTGTAGAGTTGATTTGGGACTCCCTCGATCGTCACCTCTACCTTTGTGATTTTGGGGTTATAGAATTTGTCGGTTTTTCTAGCCCCGAGCTCGAACCGACGCTCCTCGAACAGCATCAGTATACATTTCATCGAGCGGGCGGGTACGTTGACATTAATATTCCACAATGTGTCACTTTTGTCTTTCGTCATCTTGCGATGGCGAAGAACTCGGTCGTAAAGTATGGCAACGCGCCCGGAGTACTGTGTTCTGATCTATCGCGCGAGTTCGGGCATCGTGACCATGTCGTACTCCAGCGAAACATTGTCGATCGTATACGTCGATGCCATGTCGGTGGCTATGAGAACTCGGCCGTAGTCGTTGAACGTTAGTTCGTATTCGAGGCGGTCAGCCAAAGCACTCTGATAGTAGGGCATGTGACTCTCCAGCAACTCCAAGTCGAGCGGGATGTAGAAGCGGTTGCCGTAAGCGGCCGCGATCGCGTTATCGCTCGCATCGTTATCTGCCTTGTTACCAGCCCCGATTCTAAGTCTGGTTACGTTCTTATTTTTGCTGATAGACCGCATTTTCGCGCTCTTGCTCTGTCTTCCACAGGTCCTGATAACAATGGTAGACGTCGCTGTCGTCGATCGACATCACCTCATTACCAGAAATCTTGATCATGGTCTTCTTGACGATGGCGCGACCCAGGTTCTGAACGACGGTTCGGTCCACGTCTGTCGACGTCAGCGAAATAGTGAAAGCGAGGCGAACAGTCCCCGGCATAATGACGTCGGTAGCTCCGAGATTGGGGAAGCGGACCAACAGCTGCTGGTTCTGGTCGATCGTCGATGGGTTGTTCGTAATAACGACGCTCTGTCTCACACCTTTCGCCCCAAGGGGCTCCCGCAGTTTGCGGTATGGATTGAGTTTGCGGCCATATTGACTTGAAGACATATTTAAATACTCTATTAAACCCGTATGGTTTTTTCTTTAATACATAGTTAAAAATGGAGGATTACGATATGGAAGAATTCGGCCGAGATGATGACATCGATGATGACATCGATGATGACATCGGTGATGACATCGATGATGACATCGATGATGACATCGATGTCGAAACGCCTTTCATAGAGGCACCAGCCGCCGATGAAATAGGTGCCGCTACCAACCCCATTAGTCTAAGTCAGGAATTAGTCAAGTCAACTGTAGACAACTACTACAACAGTTTGGCAGAAAAAGGTGAGGTCCCATCTGTCTGTCGCGACTACTACTCCAAGTTCGAATTGGATCTGCGTGGTAGGTTGCGACTAAAAGCATCAAATATCGAGCTCGTCAACATAACGACCGGAAAACCCCTATCGCTGAATACCATTGCTGGAAGCCGGGGCGGTGGCCATATGATAAAGAACGAACTAAGATTCCCAAATTGGGCGCGTGGTAAAACAATTATGCCTGCCCGCGCTGTAAAGACCTTATAGTATACCGACGAAACGATGGCGAAGACGGCCGCCGCGATAGAAGCGATCGAGCTCAGCGAGCTCCCTCGTGTAGCCACCGACGCTATTCGCACAATGGAGATCAACGAAAACGAAATAGATGGAATACTCAACCTCGACCAAGGGTCGAACGATGACCCACCGCTACCTCTTCGCGAACTCCGGGGCCTCAATAAAGCTCTGCAAACAGTCCGGGGCGAACTGGTCCTTAACCTCTCCAAGCTCTCGACGCTGGATGAACATATCGCGCTAGAAGAAAGAAAACTTGGGGAAGTCCGTGATGATAGAGAATCTACCGAGCGGATCAACGACCGCCTACGGCCGTTGCGGGAAGAAAGAGCAGGTCGCTTGGAGGCTGCATCGGCTTGCCGTGAGGCTCTCCGCACACAAATAAGTCGGATCCGCGAAACAATCTCGAGGGTTCGGCACAAGGACACGACACTCGGAGAGCAGGGCGTCACAATAGTAAGCATCCTCGCAGCTGTCGGCATGACTATATCGGCCATAGTTCTAGCTATCGAGTTGCTCGTAGGCGGTGCGGCGGCTGCACCCGCGCCAGCACCCACGCCAGCACCCGCGCCATCCGGCGGAGCAAAAGAGTGGGCAAAAAAACATCGTAAAACCTTAGCCAGTCTCCTGGCTAGATATGCTGGAAAGGCGGCTGCCGCGCTGCCAGGGCTGATCGGGAGTGTCGTCTCCTACTTGTTATATACATTATCAAAAACGGCCGGATGGCTCGCCGAGAATGCTTGGGCTTTAATCGTGGAGATCGCCGGTCTTCTACTATTCTCCGCCCGAGAGTTCCTAAAACCAAAGCGCGAGTAGTACGATCACCACGAGGGTGACGACGAGCCCTAATTTCTCCTCCTTGTGGGTTGTTGGTGGTGTATCCGATTCATGACTTGGTGGTGCGGAGGTGGAACTTGGTGGTGTATCCGATTCATGACTTGGGGGTTCTGGGGTGGGTTTTTGTGATTTTATGACACCCGTGTTCATGTTCGTGTTGTAGCCGATTTTTTCATCGGCGGTGGCGATTAGGATCTTATTATTGTAACCGTCAACCGGGTCGTCTCGTAGTATCATATTGCTCGGCGCGCTATAAAGATCTGTTCCAAATTTATAGTTTAATGGGTTTCCGGCATTCTGCAAAACGTCTTCATACCGCCTGATCGCATCCGGGAGGTCCACCGGTCTGTTTATTGCGTCCTCGACATTTGCCAAGAACTGTTTTTGCGCGTCAAACGCCTTCCCGTCTCCTATTATAGAAGTGCGCATTTGCCCCTGTGCGCCGAGGATGGCCCAGACGTATGTGCGAATGGAGTCGTTGAGGCGAATAACTCCAGCCCTGGTGAACCCCTTCCCCCTATCCAAAATGAAAGTCCCCAAGCCGATATCGGCATTCTGGTGCTGTTCTATGTTGTCGACGTGACGTATGACAGATGGAAGGTATTTACACCCGGACAAATTACAGTGTATTGGTGGATCTGAAGACGCACCGAATGTCATAGTGTTTGAATCGAAAATTCCCCCATTGCGGGTTACGATATTGTTGTTTAGAAATATATCACCTAACCCACCATTTTTAGTAATTGTTTTCTGTTTCCAGTCGGTATTTTTAGAAATCTGAAACTCGTTGCATATTCTTTCGTAGGCTTTGTGGTCGTATGGGTTGTATAGAGGGTCCCAATTATCCTCTTGGGGTAGTTTCACACTCATCTCTTTGAGAATCCTCCTAATAGTGTAGTAGACGAAAGATATATAAACACTTTCGCAGAAAGCTTTCCTATGCTCCATGTGGTTTATGTAAGAGACACCACACCCGGCTCTGGCACACCACACGGCAAAATTTAGCTGGTTCTGCCAAAACTGCATCGGTGTTGCTTTCCACGCGTCTACGGTTTCTTGGGTAGTAATTTTGGGCAGCCTATATTTATCAAATATGTTTGAAAACGTTGCATGAAATGCGGTAAGCTCCTCGATAGTGGTACGGACCTCAACACAAACCTTTTCAGAGGTATCCTTAAGTGTTTTGTTCTCGTCTTTACAAACTCGATTTACTCTTATTGTTTGGTTTATTAGCTTTCTAATTAAGTAGTTGATTCCTACCGTTAAGTAGTACACAGCTCCCCCAGCGTACTTTGCCTTTGAATTGAAGCTAAATGCCTTGGTATCCAATGAAATTTTAATCGGAGTTTATTATGTTTGCTACTATCAGTAATGTTCAAAAAGAAAGTTGTGAACTTCAGAAGTCAATCGACAACTGCTGCGGAAAACGCCGGGTAGGGCTCAGATCAATCACCTTCACGGTTGGATGGCAGAACGTGGGGAAGAGCGAAGGGTTTTACTATGTGAAGGATGGACAACAAGTAGGTGTAAAGCTGCCTCACGGACTGTGGGGAATAAGACAGCTCATAGACTTTGTTTCCACAGAGCTTGACGGTATAGTCAACCTCACAGTATCGAAGGCTACCGGACTTGCGACAATGACCATCAGCCCAGACCACCAGATAATGATCTCCCCGATGTTGGGTATTCAACTCGGCTTTAGAGAGACATACTCCGCAAATAAAGGAGTGTTTGTCTCGGGTGAGTTCGTCGGTGATAACCCGGTGGACTTCGCCTTCACGAAAAATCTCAGGGTACACCTGGATCGGGTGAACACATCGTATAAAATGCTAGACGGATCTCCCAGCACATTACTGAAAACCGTGCAAGCCAGTGATTGTTTCTTTGGGGAGACTGTGACCTTAGATTTCCCACGTCCCGAGATGAAAGTTTTGGAATCGGGACATATCCACGAATTTACGGTCTCTATTATTGATGATCAAGCGAGCGAGAGAGTTGAAGAACTATTACCCGATTTCGGTCGTCCTAGACATTTTAAATTAATTAAATTTAAGAAAATTAGAATTAGACACAAGTTCGTAATATAATTTATAACAACCAACATTATGAGTATATACGGACCAGGTAGTTCTTCCCTTGAACGGGATTGGGTGACAGATATAAATTCAATGAATTTGGAACCGGCAGAAGGGTATTCATCTCGACAGAGAGCCACTTTTTAACTACCGGAAAAACCAGATCAATGATCAATACAACTATATCGGAGGCCACGAACGATTTTCGTAGGAGTATAGCACAGCTTAGAGTAGACGTCCTGACGGTGACTGCACAAGTTCGCAAAGAGGCCCATACAGGACTTAAGGATCTCGGCAGGAAAATAATCCAAGTTGGGGAAGAGGATCATTCATCACTTACTGAACTAGGTGGACAAATAATCGAACGGATCTTACGGAAGCATATGGGGTATTGCGCTCAGAGGATCGGGCGGGGATTGAGGGATTAGGAGCCCGAGTGGTTGAATCTATCCGCGCTGTTGATGAATCACTTGTTGGGATTGATGAGAAAATATATCGAGTTCGTAAAGACGCGAACAAAGCACTTGAGGAGACCTCTGAAAAGATTCGTGCTGATGCCCATACCTCTATCGGGGGGCTTGCCGGATTATTGACCACATCTGTAGAGCAGTTTAAGTTATTGAAAAAACAGAAACGTGTCATCACAGTTTGGGCTGAGAAGCGGGGCCCATTGAATGAGGGGCTCTATGAATATTCTTTCGGTGCCAAAGCGAGCAATACATATGGGGGATACACCATGACAGCTCCAGGTACGCTTCGACGAATGGCGGTCTGCTCGGTTAATTCTACTGGTAAATCTGTGGGCGCGGTCGTCGTAAATCTCATACTGGATGGAAAAGAACAACCGGTTGGAGTCACTAAACTCGCTGGAGATAGTTTCGCGGTGATTTTGTTCGCCGGTGACGATCCAATTAGTCTTTCCGAAGGTAGTGTTATTAACTTTGTTACGAAAATCGCTGACCCAGCGAGTTCTTGCACTGTTGTGACATTGTTAATTGAACTTGATTGATGACGAGTGAACATTTAATACCGTTGAACCTACAACCTGCCAATCCTGTTTCAATACCCAATATGACCCCGTCAAACTTCAGGTTGGAAAATATCGTAGAGATGCAGGATATTCTAAAACAAGAGGGGGAAACTCGGAAAATAAATGCTAAAAAATATAGACGAGCTGCAAATATAGTGGAAGGGGTGAACACCGTGCTGGCAGCAATTTCTATAATGGGTGGAGCCGGAACCGCTGCATTGTTATCTACAGTCGTGGCAATTCCCATTGCAGGGGGTTTGAGTGAAGTAGCCGCTGGGGCGGGGTTGTTATGTATGGCGTTCAGAGTAGTGGGAAGAAAATTCGAAAATAAAAGTAGAAAGCACGACAGAATATCGGTTCTCACGAGGTCTAAGAAAAATAGCATCGACGTTATCCTGTCCAAAGAGTTAACCGATAACAATATATCAGAGGCTGAATTTGAGTTGGTGGTGGAGGAGATGTCTCGATATGAGGATTTAAAATAAATACTATTTGAACGAAGGCACGTGCCACCCTTCCCAAGATTGAGAATACTGATTGGGATAAATTTAGGTTAAAACTGGGTGATAAAGTGGGAGGAAAAGTTAAAACACCACCCCCAAATTTCTAATTGAATTCGGGAGCAGCACCAAATACCATATATATGCTAGCAAATATACTTTTTTTAAATTATTAATTAATTAATTAATTAATTAATTAATTAATTAATAATGATCTCTAGTTATATAAAGCTTTTCTACACCGCTAATCAGTTGAGCCCCTGCAACCCACCTTTCTCCTCCGTGTCCGCACCTGGCGGTGTGTATGTGATTGACTTCTAAAGATTTTATCCAGTCTATCGACATTTTGCTGGCGTGCGATCTTGGGTAGAAGGCTTTTTCAAACACGGACATTGGTCTGTCTATCATCTTACCATTGCACACGACTACGGTCTCGCCCCTCATGCATTTTGCTGCGTGCCTCTTCATGTTGCTGGCGTTGGTGAATCTCTGTCTGCAGTCGTAGCAGCAGTAGATTTTTGTTAGATTCTTTATGTTTGTCACGAGGAACGCGTGGTTTTTGAACAATCCTATCGTCATCTTCTTCTCTCCTACCTCCTCGTAATACCACACTCCTTCTTCCGTTGGCTCGCACACTTCTATTCCTACACTGAAACATTCCTCTACTTTCTTCATGTCCTCAAAAGGAACCGGTCCTCTCGCGGTTTTCTTGTTTTTCGCGAAATACACGTTAGCCATGCTTTGTGCCTTATCACAACACCTGCTCGCTCGAACATCTTCCAAATGAATAGCTAGACATCTGAAAAGACACAAATCGTCGTTGTATTTATCTAACGCGTACATACCCTTCTTGTTCCTCAACCAATCCGGAAGAGGTCCTCCCGATGCTACTGTTGAGGCTAACCCTGTGTCTTCCCACCTATCACCTAAACTTAGTTTTACTAATACGTCTACCCACCAGACAAACGTCCATTTCGTGTTTGGTCTGTCTATCTTATCCAGGTTCATACGAGTTTCTTCTTGTCTCTTCACCCATGTACATACCTCCTCGTAAGAACTCATCCATTTGCTACCTCCGAGGTTTTTGTGAAATATTATTGTTTTCGCTCTACCACGACTGTCTTTCTCCTCTATATGTGCTAGCTTGTAAGAAAAAGAGTATCTCAGATAGAAGTTGCTCGTCAGCATCGGAACCAACTTGTCAACTATCCTTTCAGATATTGTCCCGTCTATACCCTTATGAAAATAAAGCTCTATGTTTCTCCTACCTTTCTCCACCCGTTCCTTACTTTCGTCGTGGCTGCCTAATATCTTCTCACCTTCGTCGGCTATTGCGTTCACCAACTTTCGGTTCAACTTCGACACCACTTTATGTGGGGTCTTTCTCTGCGCGATAGCGTTGGCACGCAGACTCATAACACTCTCTTCCGCAAGTCTATGCCGAACTTTATCAGCATTATCTATATTATTGAAGGCACCTCGCTTGTAGGCCCTGGTAAACCTAGTCGTGAAAGCTGTGTTTTTAGCCTCGTTCAAGAGTTTTGTCAACCTTGGAACTCTTAGGCGTTTACTGTATGTCAACCCTAGCGACGAGGCTTCTGCTCTGAGTTTTTCAACTTGTGGCAACATTTTCAAATCTTGTTTTAAGCCTTGGTTTAAACCGTGGTTTAACTCGATGTTTGAATAACTACTAGTTTTCGTATCTTTAGCTTGAAATTTTATTAGTTTTGTCAATCCAGGAACTCTTAGGCGTTTACTGTATGGTATGTTGAGATCGTCCGCTTGTTTTCGCAGTTGATCTCTAGTTATATGAAGCTTTTCTACACAGCTAATCAGTTGAGGCGGAATAATTTTCTCATCCATAACTTTTCTCATTTTTCTTCGTCCGAAGAAATTTCTCGCAGGCATATTTTTATACTTCCTATATGTTAGCAAATATACTTTTTTTTAAATAATTAATTAATTAATTAATTATTTAAATAATTAATTATTATATTTTCTATATAATAATAGGGTGTGTTCAGTTTTAAATAATTCATACTTCCTATATGTTAGAAAATATAATAATTAAATAATTAATTAAATAATTAATTAATCAATTAATTAATCTGACCAAATGGTATAAGACAACTCTGACAAGGACGACCCGTTTTAGAAGTACACAGTTGTCTAACTTGGCTCTGACCAAAACGACTGTATGGTATAAGAGAGACAACTCTGACAAGGACGACCAGCTTTAGAAAGTACACAGTTGTCTAACTTGGCTCTGCATTCTATAGTTGGTCCGCACTTTTTGTCTATTCAGTTTATGCACACATTCGAGGGGTGTGGGACTGTAAAGCGAGTGTAGGGACTCTATGTAGGTTGGTGGTATCATTTTAACTCCCTATATACTATTGGTATAAAGGCAAATCGTTATCCACAGGGCAGCATTAATGATATATATATATAAATTGTAGTCAGTGCGATGGAGACTAAATAGAAGAACTGGACCACTATTTATTCTTCTGTCCAATGCATGAATCAGCAAGAAACGATTTAGCCGCTGTTTGCTTTAAACATAATATTATATTGTCTCCCTATAATTTAACATCCCCCTAAACAATGTGAAGCGGAAATACACTTAGCTGTACTAAAATACATTAAGGCGACAGGGTACTGGAATAAAATATAACATAATACCGCTGCTCCAAAAATATATAAACACATATAAAAAATAAAAACAATACATTCTGCTCAATTAAATAATATAACGAATAATACTTTAAAATACAATACATGTAAACATGTACACACCGGTACTAAAGGTAGGAACAAAATAGAAATCCGATGGAGTGGTTCTAGCTAAGTTACGTCCGTGACACTAGGCCCCATTGTCGCCATCCCAGATCTGAAAACTACTGTAAATATCGTCACTGGTTGCCAATGTTGTAAGATCCATGTTCGCAGCTTATGTTAGGATGTATATAGTTAACGTTAACATATATTAGATTGGGTGCGGTAGCCCAACCCAATCAGAACCCAATCTCCAAATATAACAACATATAACTATTAGAACAACCAAACTGAGCGTCTGTGCTGGACCGGTACTGGTCCAGTGGGTTTTTCCGGTTGGGAAATCTCCCTATCCGGGACCATCACATGGAATCGAACGATACGGTCTGCACATGGACATATTATAACTAGCATGACAACCAATCTTAGCGACAATTTATATAAATAGATGAATATATGTTACAATAAATATACATATCACTGCCCACCACCCCCCCCCCTCTGTACCATACACTATTCCGATGAGACCATATGCATGGACAATGACAACTTGCAACCTCTACTTCCAACTCCCACTGACCAATAATCGTATTTCAATACTGGCGACCAGTTTTCCACAGGTGGAGGTTAATCATGGCAGCAAATCACCTCCTGGTTAACCCTTAATCGTACATCATACTTTGCATAACCCAATATCATCATTCGTGCGATAGGAGAATTAACTAGGTAGGTTAAATTAACAGCCTCTTTCAGTTAATGCACATATTTCGACTGTCTGGCAAATATTAGTAAATTCGGAAATTAATGGGCCGACGGTCATTGACCTGACACTTTTTGGTCTCAAATGCCCGGGTTTGGAAGGTCATCGAGCCAATTCATACCCTTAAATATAAGATAAAAAAACAAAAAAAAACAACGTTCAGACGGTTGCCCGCCGGATGTCAAAATAATGCGGCAGATGTATATTGAATCCGCGAGGCCACACCTATGCCAAGCTGATTGGTTGAGTCCAATCAGGATGCTTTCCACAGTTCCGAAAATCCAATATTGATGTGTTTGTTTTTAGACATCCCCTCGCTTATTTTCCCGTAAATACTGTTTTCGAATACTAACATATAACTAAATCACATATTGTTCTCTTTGACAGATAAAATAATTAAAAGTATTTATTCAATTTTCAAATGGACAGTAAAATTCTTTACTATTTATAATCTATTTGCCTACTGACTTGTTTCAAATAAATAGAAAATGTTTGAACTTGATTTTAACAGCTAAAGATGTTTTCCAGAAGAAACTCGTTGTTTTCGTACATTGGGGTTACGTTGATTAAACATAGCTTGGTCCTATATGAGTCTGTGACCAGTGTATGTCCTAATCAAATATAACACTTCTGTAGTCTAACTACGATCTATATTGCTTGTATATTGTGTTTCATTGAAAGAATGTCGAAAAGTGCAGATGCTGTTCAGACTGTGCGGATGTACAGACTGAACTGGATCTACACTGGTCGCAAACGCCCTATAAGCCCGTGTTGTGTTTGGCTTATTGCACCTTCTCAGTTGCAGTGCCCAGTGCCAAGGACATTGGCCGGGCAATTAATCGCTCTGGTAAGTACAGCGGATGTTGACACAATCTTCAAACAACATATAGCCGTTACTTGCCCTGTATTGCACCAGCCCCCCCCCCCCCCCGTGGCAATTAGAGCGACTAATTTTCCCATTGTTGTCATCCCGGGCATTTGGATTTCCTTAATTGACCCCATGTACAGCGTTATTTCATTGTAAGTTGACAATGGCCTACAATAATGACGTTATGACAGTTTGACCAGCATAGCACCAGATCCATCCATGCACCTGACAGCTCTGGTAAGTGTCTAATATGTTGCCCGTCTGATTTAGCATTATATATAAGTATTATTGTATTGGGGAAAACATAGATTGTAACCTGATGATGTAAAAATAAGTACATGCATATACAGACTGGTATCCTACAGCTGTTGAAAATTGAACAGTATATCCATTTTGTCACCCACTGTCGCATTTCAGTATGTAGTTTGTAACTAGGTCAATCTTATATTTATACAACAGCTAGGGTCCCATATATTTATATCAGCGCTCTAATAAACTGGAGTTCGAAGTAGAACTATTATGTGTAATACTCGTATTATGCATACATTTCGGAAGTACTACTGATACGTCATATACCCACGTGACCGCAAAGGGAAATAACTGTGGTAAGCAAAATAAGGGGAATTATTAAGTTAGTCTTGTAATGACGGCTAGAAAAACTGGCTGTGCGGAATAAGAAATCCGTAAAATAACGACATATACTGATCGGATTACTATGAAATTTGTTTTATTTGACAGTTAACGATGAATACATAAACGTACCGCGAACAAAAGAACCTGGTTATATCTCCTTTCAGGACAGCATGGATGTGTGGCATTTGTCAACAAGTATGATGTATTGAACTATTAAAGTAATCTATCAAGTGATATAGAAGTTATGACATAATTGAGAAGCTCAGGGACTACACTGTTAAGCCATCCAGATAATACAACATCCAGTATGTCCCCATCATAGTATATGTGCCATGATTAAACTACAGGGATGCGGATTAAGATCTTCTTTGTTTCCAAAGTACCATAAACCCTTTTCCTCCAATCGTGGCCACACATGCTGATTATATTGTTTTGTTGTATATGCACTATGCTGAAACATTTCTCATGCCATGCTTATATATGTAATTGTATACTTATATTTCTGTATAGTATTGACAGAATTGAGAAACTCTGGCGAACTTCTTAAAGTGTGAACAAGTTGTGAAGGTCAAAAGGTCATGGACATATTAAGAGCAGCATTGATGAATGCACTTTGTCCACAGGTATACTGTGTTGAACTATTTAAGTAATCATGCAAGGGTTAGAGAAGTTGTGACAGAAATGAGAAACTCCGGCGAACTTCTTAATGTGCCGGACACACGACGAACGGACATACGGACACACATCGGGTCAGCTTGGTGTTTAAGTCACAAATATACATTGAATATTGTTGAAATATAATATATTATGTTAATAAGTGCAACAAATAGCAAATTGCACAATGCATACACACCATGCAATAATTGTCGGGACTATCTTCTCAAAGATCAATCGGAGCCCGCCAGTCGTCAGTCTAGGTTTAACTTATTTGATTTGTATGTGGATATATGCACGAGTTCCGTAGCGTGCCACCACTCGCAATGTATATGCTCCTCTAAAATATATGAGCCGCGTTTATCGACGTTTGTCAGAACGCCATGTTTGGTTTGTTCAGTGGTGTTAAAAGTTATATAACGAACAGGACAACAACGCACCTCGGTGTTTTTATTATTTTAATGCATTTTTACCAATGTGAGCGCTATACATTTGTTTAAATTGTATTTGAACTTTAGTTCAGTGTAAGATACATTCCAAAATATATCTATAATCGGGCGTATGTGTGTGAAAAAACTAAACAGTCTTCAAGCTGTCCTGGCTCCTGTCCAAGAATGTATTGGATGAACGGTACTAAAGGTCGTACGATCGAAATACACCGTGTGACATTTTTATTCGAAACGGGCATATCTTATATATGTTTTTATTAACAAAAATGGCGTAAGGATAATTTTCTTTTATTATTTTGCAGTTGATATCATATAAAAATGTTTGTCTGTTATTGACGTGTGTTTTTTATGTTCCTTTATTTTGACATAATATTTTCTTTGACACAGTTTACAGATAACTGTCCACGTTAACTGTTATCGACCACCATTTACAGGTGAAAACTCGGTGTAAGCTACATTTTTAGCTCGCCTGCACGAAGTGCAGAAGAGCTTATGACATACCCCCGGCGTCGTCGGCGTCGGCGTCGGCGTCGGCGTCGGCGTCCACTAACTTAACGTTGGAGTAAATGTCTTATAACTTATGTTTCCTTTCCTGGAACACCTTGTCATTTCATACATGTACATGCATTCCTCATGCTGTAGCAAATCCATGACCCACCACCAAACCCTTAACCCAAGGTCAAGGTCACAAACTTAAGCACATTCATAAACTTAACGTTGGGGTAAATGTCTTATAACATCTGTTTTCTTTCATGGAACGCCGTGATATTTCATACATGCATTCCTCAGATGAATCTCTATCATGCTGTGGCAACTCCACGACCCACCACACAACCCTTACCCCAAGGTCACAAACTTAGCATGTTCAAAAACTTAACATGTTCATAAACTTAACGTTGGGGTAAATGTTGTGGAACTTCTGTTTCTTTACAGGGAACACCTTCATATGTCATACATGCATTCATCTGATGATACGCTATCGTGCTATGGCAAATCTATGACCCATCCCACCCCTTTCCTGAAGGTCAAGGTCACAAACTTAGCACATTCATTAACTTAACGTTGGGATAAATGTCTTATATCATATGTTTCCTTTAATGGAACGCCTTGATATTTCATACATTCATTCCTCAGATGACCGTCTATCATGCTGTAGAAACTCCACGACCCACCACCCAACCCTTACCCAAAGGTCAAGGTCACAAACTTAGCATGTTGATAAACTTAACGGTGGGGTAAATGTTGTGTAACTTCTGTTTCTGTACAGGGAACGCTTTGATATTTCATACATGCATTAATTTGATGATCCTCTATTGTGCTACAGCAAATCCATAACCCACCCCCACCCCTTTCCCCAAGATCAACATAATAAATTTAACGTTGGAGTAAATGTCTTTTTATAACTTCTGTTTCTTTACAGGGAACGCCTTGATATTTCATACATGTAGCGCGTGTAAGTCTGCTACATGGCCAAAATGGCAATGGTAACACATTTGAGGCATGTGTTACCTCAGCTTGTCATACCACCCACTTGTGTTTGTTTTGGAAGTGTTACGGTAGCAGTTTGTCTTTTGGAGACTCAACTCAAAATACGAGGGTCCCAAAGTACGAAGAAATGAGAGGTGGGGATGGGGAGAGATAAAATAATAACAATACCCTCAAGTCAAGAGATCCTTGACAACCGTCGAACAGTACTAGAAAATCCACATCAATTTCAAGTGCGCACAGTCTTTCAATCGTCTATTTCCCTTTCCCACTAGACGAGTGATAGACTGCGATGCAGTATAAATAACACGTACATGTACATGTACATTTGTAAGCGATGCAGGCTTCTGCTGTCACGCTATTCCAGTGACTGTAAACAATGCAAATATATAAACAATGCAAAAACAATACATTTTTCGATAATATTAAATGTTATCAAGAATGAACCTTTTTTATTTTGTAGAATTTGGTCAAATATTGATTTTATTAAGAAGAAATTGTTTGTCTATGGGAATGTAACATGGGGGAAAAGGAGGTGGAGGAGCCATGGGAGGAGCAAACAAAAACGAAATATTTTGGAAATTTACCTGACCAGATAGATTCGGAATGATCTAACTAAGAAAAAGGAAGTTAAATTTTGAAAATCGATCAACTATTTGTTTTTCGAGATAAAATCAATATTGACCAAATTTCATGAAATAAAAAGACGGCTCACTTAAATTTTGATAAACTTTAATATTATCGAACAAAATATTGTTTTTGTATTGTTTAAATGGCCGTAGAATTTGGGCAGGTTTCGTGAAACAGAAGTAACTTAAATTAATCCAGTGTTAACAATAACACATCAAACGCTCGGCCCTCATTTAGTGAATTACTACCTACATGTATATACCTGCAAGTACACAGCGAAATTCCTTTAAATACCACTAAATATATGAATAAATTAGTCGCACGCTATCCGGATATCGCGTCACATAACTTTTCTTGTGTAACACAGTCCGTGTCACTGTTTGCTTTACAAGTAAGATAGGCGTCATTGAACGCGGACATATTTTCAGGAACGGATCGAAACACGTAAATATTATTATATATATTGCATTTACTGTTAAATGAAGGGGCGGGGAGGAGTATTCGGTACACTGCCGCCTCCACTAATCTTGTAAATATTTTTAAATTTCTTTATTTAAAAATACTTGAATATTGTGCTTGGAATCAAGTAGCTGGATTGTCTGAGCCTGAGCTTTGTACAACTCAGACAATTGAATTGCTTGAGTGTGAGTTGGCATTACCAGTAGATTTTCAGGAACGTTGGTAATATGGGCCAGACTAACACAGGCCGTTGTGTAGTTGCCGAAACATAAAACCTTATAATAAGGACTACGGACGGTACGAGGATAAAGAAAGGGTATATATTAGTACGCTGCCGCAACTTACATATGGGGTTATTGCAGGATGATGGGTAATCGTAAATTTGGCCTGAAAACAATTAGCTGTGTTGCGGGCAACATGCCATACTACACTACTGTCTGTTTCACGAAAGCTGCCCACATTTTAAACCCATATAAACAATTCGAAAACAATATTGTTTTCGATAATATTAAATGTTATCAAAATTTAAGAATGAGCCTTCTTTTTATTTCGTGAAATTTTGTCAAATATTGATTTTATTGCGAGAAAAGGTTTCCCCGTGTTAAATCCCCATATACATCTTCACTCCGTGAAGATGTCTATGGGGATTTAACATGGGGAAGTTGTTTTGAATTTCAGAAATACTGGACCGATTTTTAAAACTTAACTTGTTTTCTTAGTTAGATCATATCCAAGCTATCTAGTCAGGTTTCGGAGTCAATTTGCAAAACATTTCGTTTTTTGACTCCTCCCGCACTTCCTTACCTCTTTTCCCCCCATGTTAAATTCCCATAGATAAATAATTTTTTCGTAATAAAATCAATATTTGCCAAATTTCACGAAATAAAAAGAAGGCTCATTCTTATCATTTTGATAAAATTTAACATTATCAAAAAAACATATTGTTTTGCATTGTCTATATAGCCGTAAAATTTGGGAAACTTTTGTGAAACAGACTATAGGTTTTCGTTTTTTTATCCCATCACCGATAGGCCAGAGGGGACATAGCGTTAGTCCATGTAAGTGTGTACGTGCTAACGTGCGCATGCACGTTAGTAACACATTTAATTTTTAGCTCGCCTGCACGAAGTGCAGAAGAGCTTATGGCATACCCACGGCGTCGTCGGCGTCGGCGTCGGCGTCGGCGTCGGCGTCGGCGTCGGCGTCGGCGTCGGCGTCGGCGTCGGCATCGGCATCGGCATTGGCGTCGTCCACAAAGTTAACGTTGGGGTAAATGTATTATACCTTCTGTTTCCTATCATGGAGCACCTTGTTATTTCATACATGCATTCCTCAGATGACCCTCTATCATGCTGTAGCAAATCCATGACCTACCACCCAACCCTTACCCCAAGGTCAAGATCACAAACTTAGCACATTCATAAACGTAACGTTGGGTGAATGTCTTATAACATCTGTTTCCTTTCATCGAACGCCTTGATATGTCATACATGCATACATGCATGTACTATAGCAAATACATCACCTACCTCCAACCCCTTTCCCAAGGTCAATGTCAGAAACTTAGCATATTCATAAACTTAACGTTTGGGTAAATATCTTATATAACATCTGTTTCCTTTCATGCAACGCCTTGATATTTCATACATGCATTCATCTGATGGTACTCTATCGTACTATATCAAATCCACGACCCACCTCCAATCCCTTTCCTCAAGGTCAATGTCACAAACTTAGCATATTCATAAACTTAACGTTTGGGTAAATGTCTTATATAACATATGTTTCCTTTCATGCAACGCCTTGATATTTCATACATGCATTCCTCAGATGACCCTCTATTGTGCTAATGCAAATCCATGACCTACCCCTTACCCCAAGGTCAAGGTCACAAATTTAGCACATTCATAAACTTAACGTTGGGTTAAATGTCTTATAACATCTGTTTTATTTCATGGAACGCCTTGATATTGCATGCATGGATTCATCTGATGATACTCTATCGTGCTATAACAAATCCATGACCGACCAACCATCCTTTACCCCAACGTCAAGATCACAAAGTTAGCACATTCATAAACTTAACGTTGGGGTTAATGTCTTATTACATATGTTTCCTTTGATGGAACGCCTTGATATTTCATACATGCATTCCTCAGATGATCCTCTATCATGATATACCAAATGCACGACTCACGACCGACCCCTTACCCCACAGTTAATGTCACAAACCTAGCACATTCATAATCTTAACGTTGGCGTAAATGTTGTGTAACTTCTGTTTCTTCACAGGGAATACCTTCATATTTCATACATGCATTCATCTGATGATACTCTATCGTACTATAGCAAAACCACGACCAACCTCCAACCCCTTTCCCCAAGGTCAATGTCACAAACTCAGCATATTCATAAACTTAACGTTTGGGTAAATGTCTTATATAACATCTGTTTCCTTTCATGCAACGCCTTGATATTTCATACATGCATTCATCTGATGATACTCTATCGTGCTATAACAAATCCATGACCGACCAACCATCCTTTACCCCAACGCCAAGGTCACAAAGTTAGCACATCCATAAACTTAACGTTGTGGTAAATGTCTTATTACATATGTTTCCTTTGATGGAACGCCTTGATATTTCATACATGCATTCCTCAGATGATCCTCTATCATGATATACCAAATGCACGACTCACGACCGACCCCTTACCCCACAGTTAATGTCACAAACCTAGCACATTCATAATCTTAACGTCGGCGTAAATGTTGTGTAACTTATGTTTCTTTACAGGGAATACCTTCATATTTCATACATGCATTCATCTGATGATACTCTATCGTACTATAGCAAATCCACGACCAACCTCCAACCCCTTTCCCCAAGGTCAATGTCACAAACTTAGCATATTCATAAACTTAACGTTTGGGCAAATGTCTTATATAACATCTGTTTCCTTTCATGCAACGCCTTCATATTTCATACATGCATTCATCTGATGATACTCTATCGTACTATATCAAATCAACGACCCACCTCCAACCCTTTCCCCAAGGTCAATGTCACAAACTTAGCATATTCATAAACCTAACGTTTGGGTAAATGTCTTATATAACATCTGTTTCCTTTCATGCAACGCCTTGTTATTTCATACATCCATTCACCTGAAGATACTCTATTGTGCTAATGCAAATCCATGACCCACCCCTTACCCCAAGGTCAAGGTCACAAACTTAGCACATTCATAAACTTAACGTTGTGTTAAATCTCTTATAACATCTGTTTTCGTTCATGGAACGCCTTGATATTTCATGCATGCATTCATCTGATGATACTCTATCGTGCTATAGCAAATTCATGACCGACCAACCACCCTTTACCCCAACGTCAAGGTCACACACTTAGCACATTCATAAACTTAACGTTGGGGTAAATGTCTTATTACATATGTTTTCTTTGATGAACGCCTTGATATTTCATACATGCATTCCTCAGATGACCCTCTATCATGCTGTAGCAAATGCACGACTCACCACCGAACCCTTACCTCATGGTCGATGTCACAAACCTAGCACATACATAAACTTAATGTTGGGGTAAATGTTGTTTAACTTCTGTTTATTTACATGAAATACCTTCATATTTCAAACATGCATTTATCTGAGGATACTTTATCGTACTATAGCAAATCCACCACCCACCTCCAACCCCTTTCCCCAATGTCAATGTCGCAAACTTAGCATATTCATAAACTTAACGTTTGGGTAAATGTCTTATATAACATCTGTTTCCTTTCATGCAACGCCTTGATATTTCATACATGCATTCATCTGATGATTCTCTATTGTGTTACAGCAAATCCATGACCCACCCACCCCACCCCTTTCCCTAAGGTCAAGGTCACAAACTTAGCACATGCATACATACATTCCTCATGTGAATAGCTATCATGCTGTAGAAAATCACCAACTTAGTGCGTTCATAAACTTAACGTTGGATTAAATTTGGTTTTACTTCTGTTTTCAGGGAGCGCATTGATATTTCATACATGCATTCATCTTAATATGATATATCATGCCTCAGCAAATCCACCACCCAAATTCTACCACTGACCCCAATGTCAAGGTCCACCGCACATCCCTTAACTCAAGGTCAAGTTATATAATATTCATGTTTTTTTATACAATTGTGCCAAGTTTGAGTGAAGGCTGACAACAGGCGAGCTTCGTTGTCTTCTGACAACTCTTGTTTAATAACTTGTGACCCGCTTCACCGATTTGTATAACATTTGGCCACAAGAGTCTAGGGATGGTGCTTTCATTTGCATACGACCCACGACCGACCGCCAAAGGTCAAAATCACTGAGGACTTATGTTCACCTTGTTTGTAAGGCAAATGACGTGTATTTGTTTTTCTTTATTCAGAAACTTGTGAACCGGTTCACCGATTTCGATAATATTTGGCTACAATGTGTGTCTAGGGATGGTGCTTTGTTTTGCATACGACCCACGCCAGACCGTCTAAGGTAAAGGTCACTAAAACTTATGTTCACCTTGTTTGTAAAGCAAATGGGTTAATGTTTGTATTATCAAAGCTGCCAGCGTGGGGATTTGTATAGTAATACATATGCCATTGTTTTAGTAGTCCTACTAGCTATATAGTTAAAAATATGTGCGTGTCAATATGTTATAATTTTTGCTTGCCAACATGATGTGATATATATGTATAAGATAAATAATGTATTCGAGTAGAATATGGTTAGTTAACAGCGCATGGGGGAATTTAGTTGGTCGGTATTTCGGCAGCCTTAAATTCCACCACGCGCTCTTAACTAGCCAGATTCAACGAGAAGACATTAGCTAACTAATTTATTGCACGGATACGACGAAAACCTGAGATAAAATAATATATTTTGTCAAATATATTGTAATTTTAATACAATAGCTATTATTACACAATTTAATTACAGCCATTCCCCTTGGATACCCCGCTTTTATTTACATTTCCGGAGACATGCCTTCAATATGCTGCTGCGGTCTTGTGACCATTTACAATACCAGGCGTCTGCTATTCGGTTCACAATCTTACCATGCTTACCGACGCTGGATTACTACGTTTACAATCAGTGTATAACCAACCCAGCCTGCACATCTGCGCTGTTTGATTAGTGAGTACGGTGTTCGCGGTTCTATCACCATGCTCCTTATACATTCTGCCAATATGGGAGCAATTTCCGAATTTGACAGTTTGATTTGCTGAGACTGAGCACAACTCAACATCAACCGAACATGTTTTTTCTGATTTTGAGCATAATCTTGAACGGGGTACATACTGAAAGTTTATTTCCGCACTGGCCGTACCGTATATCATGAAAACCATGATCATTATTGGTAGGTGGCAAAATGTCAATGCTGATCGGGATCTATACTGTACAGTATGGAAGCGTCCTGGTGCCAATGCTAAAATATGTTTATCTCATAATTATGAGATACAATTATGAGATACTAACTCCTAATTAGGAGATAATCACTCCTAATTATAACAACCTAAATCCTAATTATGAGATACCAACTCCTAATTAGGTGATATTATCTCCTAATTATTAAGTAGGGTATACTAACACTTAATTTGGAGATACAAACTCATAATTACGAGATACTAACTCATAATTACGAGATAGTAAGACCTAATTAGGAAATAAATAAATTTTAGCAATGGCACCAGGACGCTTACATCGGCCAGTAATGCACACAGTGGACCATATATTATATGAGTGCAGTAATCGGCTGTAATCGGCAGTTTCACAACATTAGTAGCATTGTGTAACGCATATCGCCATGAAACTTTGTATTCGGAGTATTGCGAAAATCTAGGACAAGCTCAGCGCTCTGACATCAGGGACGATAACCGTGTTTCCTTAAAATGTTAACTGACATTACTATTTATTCTCTGTATTTCTTTGTTGATGTGCAATGATAATACCTTATAATCTGTCGAAAATATTTATTGTTCAGGTAGAGCATTTAATTAGTATAAATAATTAAAAAATTTCAAACCTCATTTGCATATGAAAATAGACTGATACCATTGCAAGTCACTATCAGTAAAATAAATATTACTAAATGACTATATACGTACATGTCTAGTGGACACTCGTATTTTTTAGAACTGATGGAATAGTGACACAAATTATACACTTGTTTAATTCCTGTACAGAACATGCTCTGCCTACTGAGTAACATGTACCTTTAAGTGTACGCATACTTAAATTGACTATTCATATTTGTGCATGCGCAGGTTACTTTGACATTTATAACTGTCTCCACGGTGTTGTAAAAATCGATACAAGCAGTGAGGTTATTCCCCATGATTAAATCCCCATAGACATCTTCACTGTGTGAAGATGTCTATGGGGATTTAACATGGGGAAGTATGAGATTTATCACACACACTAGACAGTGTATTTAACAGCTTTAGCAAACGGGGGAATACCCGGGCACCAGACAGTGCAGTTACATGTAGCACACTGAGCAGATCAAAGGATTTAGCCGCATCCATGAAATAATAGTAAAAATAAACGGTCAGGTCAGAGACTACGTTGGTCGCGATATAGTCTGAGCGGAGCATAATAACGTCACCTGGATTATTACAATCATTACGGTTGTGTAGTGTTGATACATATATATATAGAGAGGATCGTACATGCGTGATGATTTTGGTATTTATTAAACAAGCTTACTCATTTCATAAGAACGAAGCTATGCCGAGTCTTCCATGAGTGATGGTTTAATATTATATTTATCAAACGAGTTTACTGATTTCATAAGAAACAAGGCTATGCCGAGTCTTACATGAGTGACGATTTAATATGATATGTATTAAGCGAGTTTACTGATTTTATAAGAAACGAGGCTATGCATGTACCTGTGAATTCAAACCCTTAATAAAGTTAGTATATATTATTTGTTCCTGACTTGTGGGATAGCGTATCAGCAACTGGTGTGTGCTTGCAAGAGCATATGAGAGGCAATTGATATTGTTCTACTTGAACAGTCAGTCCGTACTCACAATGGAACCGTTTCAGGCCAAATAACATGCCTCACAATTGACGTTCTTACAGGGCATATATGCTTTCTGCGAGAGTCAATGCGTTAGGAGCATTTGTCTCTGGCTTGCCTTTGTAGAACAACCTAATGTAGACCCAGATGCGTATGTCTAGAGTTCCACTGGCTTTGTCAAGCCATACTTTGACAATTGCCGAATATGAAACAACATTTGGACCATCACGGCACCGATCAATGTTATATAGACACATGACTTGTGATCTCTCAAGACAATATAGTACTCGTAAATAACGATTCATACATACAGTTGATACAGTTTTAGAGACCGGACATAAGCATTTGTTTATATAAACTTGTCAGTTTCTTCGGCCCGTTTCGTAGTGTTTTTCCTTAATTGATATTGCAACGGTGTGCATGATCATATTTCATTCATAAGTACATGCACATACAATCAAATACAATCGAGGTTCCTGGTAATTAGCCGGTACCCATTTACAGCTGGGTGCGCAGAAGCAGTGTGTATAAATTGTCTTGCTGAAGGACACAACGCCCGCCTCCGGTGATGCTCGAACCCACACCAACGTACGATCAGCAATCCGACACCTCAGACCGCTAGACCACGCGCTCCACAACGATACTGAACATGGAACAATCAGTGTTTCAATTTTGCTTCCATGTGTTTACTCGTTCCTGTATGTAATTCTGTATACTGTATACTGTACAGTGTATGTGTATTCAGCTTCTCTGACAGTGTTCTGTCAATCAATCTGCTATTTTGCACACGTCTTATGTACGTATTGAACATGTGCACATGACGTTGTAATGCCGATAAAGTCATTTATCTACACAAATATTGCGATTTCGACATTATGTTCTACTCTTCCCTGCATACAAGTTGGTATAGGGTATATAGTGTATGTAAGAAACTCCTTAGACAGCATACCCGAGTGTGTTTGCGCCAGTTCAACCGTTCAAGAACACCAACAAGATGGATACTCGCATGCAGATGGAACCGATTGAAAACATTTCCTGCACACACACAGCGGCCATTATGAAATAAACGGCTTGGCCACAATCAGGGCTCAGTAGAACCTTTCAATTTTAGACAAAAATAAACTTCTTTTTCCAGCTCCAAAGTCATTACCAAACTAAAATATTATATATCATGCTTATTTACCCGAAATATCAGTTACATAGCTATCACAGTTTTTTCGCAATACGGGCTGGAAGTTGGTTGGTAAAGGTCGTCACAGACTCTACACAGTTGGTGAAATGTATTTTTTAATTAATAATAGCTTTTGCAAAAACATGATTTATGTGGCAAATGTGCTATTTACAATTAAGTATATGCTAATGTGATTGTATCTCAATAAATGTTTTACAAAATTTCCATCAAAAATAGTTATTCCTCGACAATTGAAATTTGCATCATTTTCAAAAAAAAAAAAAATTACTGTTCTCTCTGTTCTTTGAAATCAATAACCCCTATATTAAGAAAGACATTAATAAATGGATAGTTTCGTGGTAATCTGTAATACAGTACTCTGATATATGTATCGTATTGTGCAGGTGTAGTCACGTAGTTTAATAGTTATTGAGTATCGAATACGAATACGTGTATGAAAAAGTGTCACAGACTCTACAAACGGGACAATACATTAATTATGCTGTAAATAACAGAAACATCCTAGCTACTGTGCGCTTTTTCCATGCTAGCGATGTATAATAGTGTGTGTGTAGCTATAGATAGTGATAAACAGTAACATTACAATTTACAAAACTGCTGGATACGCAAAATAACTTAAAAAATATGGTTATTTTTTTCATAAAAGCGCTTGAAATCACATGTATCCATGATCAGAGTATATAAAAAGATAGTGAAATGCGTCCCAACACACATACCTACTGGTTCAAACATGAACACATTTATTATTAATATAGACAAATAAGTTGCCGTGCTCAAAATTAAACTCATTTAATCCAATGTCACAGACTCTACCAAAAATAGAGTAAAAAACCATAAGGGAGGCAATGAGCAAGGAAGTATTGTTCGGTGGTTATCATGGATCCCTTGACTTTGTCATGTTATATTTAAAGTAGTAATACCATAGGCACACATGCTTTGGATATAAATAAAAGAAATCATCAGTGTTTATACGAACTAACTTTAATGAAGAAACGAAACACGAAATTCAAAACGTCTTGACCACACCGCTATCATTTACTACATGTAGCTGTCCGTCCGGAAAAAGTAGCACTGCTCATGGTCCCGCTGCAAAATATTATGCAGCACAGTTTGTCTCTGCTTGGTCATAAGTGTTGGCTGAGGCAAAATGCTTATAATGGAGCTTTTAGGCTCCCATGACTCGTCAGACTTGCTATATGCTTATATTTGTAATGGTTGATATTTTTGGTAGAGTCTGTGACGCCAGGCATTGAATTGAAATATATTGCCAGTAATAATTAATTCTTAGTATATATGACTGCAATTAAGCTTCAGTTCATTGTGTGCTAGTTTGGCAACTATAATAGATTTGAAAAGTGTTTGCGTATGTCAAATGCATGTATCAAAGTCAATTTACATTACACATGAACAACTGACATGTGCATAAAAAGCTATACAATAGGAGAAATTTCATTATTGTATTGAATTTTGACAGTATTATGAGTATGCAGTATGGTATACAATCACTAGATTCAATATTATGTTACAAAATGTCTTGCCAAGTAGTTTTAACAATTTTTTATAATTCAAGTAATTGCGTCACAGACTCTACACCGTCACAGACTCTACATTTTCATATATTCAGGAGGATGGTGACTGTTTCAAGGGATTGCCATTTATAATAATTGTTATTTCCATACTAGAGTGTGGGTTCTCGAACATGGTACAAATATTTTTGAACTATATATTAAGCATAAAAAGTTATTTGGGCGTCACAGACTCTACATGTTTTTTACTGAATAAAAAGTTAGATGTTTGAAAGAGCGGTACAAATTTTTTTCGGGAATAAGATATATTATTTTACATAAATTGTCTTCAATGTGGTTAAGTAGCTGATCTTGAGTCATTTGCACCATACTATATGTCCTTTGTCTCTTTGTTATTATATATTATTAGTAAAGGGGGTAAATTATCTCAAATCTATAACGAACCATGCCTACAGCTAACTTCCAGCTATAATCTTATTTGTTTAGGTATTATGATAATATAAACGACAGTTGATAGGTAATTGAATCGGCTACAAAGTGGTATATACTAACAACATGAGCTTATTAAGTATGGTTTAATTAAAAACAACTGAAAAGTAACTTTTTTCAAGTGAAATGTCATAACGCTGAAATTGGGCTAAAAATCATACGAAAATTGGCAATATTTTTTTTATACAAGCTGCTGCATATTTCATTTTTTTGGGGTTTGCGAGATTGAATACTAAAGTGTATTTCCATTGCTAAAATACATCTCTTTGTCATATTTGGAAAGAGATAGAACACTATAACATCCAAAAATAATCTAATGAGCCCTGATTGTGGCCAGGCCGAAAACATGTTTGACATTTCTAAAATTTGAGCAAAATAGGATTATCTCATGCTTTAATTGATGATACAATGAACTGTGGTTACAAGAATGTAACGAAACAGTCAGCACAACATAACTATGAAATGTAAAACACTTTTCTAAAGAGAGTTAGTAGTGAAGACTCAATAAATAATATGTACATATCGGCAATTTTGAAAAAAGTTATCAGAAACAATCCCAGTTTTAATATTCGAAGTATGTACATGTAGCTGGCATAGCCGAACAAACAACATTTTATCTGCATTCTCTACAATACATTGTATACGATTTCAGGGTGACCATTTTTAAATGTTAGATGGACGACATGGGGGTTGTTAAAAATAGAAATGTGTTGTAGATCGCCACAAAACATAAATGTTCTACCTGTATTAGAAGTATACAAATAATGAATAGAACATTTCAGGGCGGACATTTTGAAATCCAAGATTCACCGTTTTATATGTATGCAAACATTGATGTTATGGTTATTGTGACATTATTGTGATGTTATTTTGACATTGTGCTTTGTTGAACCTGATATGTCACAGAAACGGATATATCACACGTGTGAAGTATTCGTGCGAATGCGTCACACATTTCGGTGAATACTGGCCGAATTCGGCCGAATACATCACAAACCGAAAAACCCACCCAAATATTTTTCGCTTTTTGGAATAAACGAATATGGTCATATCATTATCAAATCGAATGTATCGACAAGACGATCACTTTGGAGCATTTATTGTCGAAATCTGATAATTACGTAATCCAAGATGACCGCCGAAAGGTCAAAAGGTCATTATTTTATTAGAGATTTCAAGCGTCTTATTTTTATGAACCGCTGGCTGATATTGGACAAATTTCACAGATATGGTCCATGGGTGAAGAATTTTCATATTTGTTAAAATGGAGATCATCGCATAATCCAAAATGGCCGCCGTCAAAAAGTATGTCAAATTCTTAAAAATACTTCTCACGAACCGCCAGACGGATTTCGATGACACTTGGTAGGAATGATCGATAGTTACCGCTGTTTCAGATTTGTTTAATGGTGGCCCCTGGGTCAAGAAAGGGCGGACCGGAGGGGTCAAGTAGGGGTCAAATTTCAGACCTTACCGTTTATGGTCATGTCATATATCAACTCAAAGGTATCGATAAGACGATCACTCTGAAGCATTTTTGGTCGACATCGGATGATTACATAATTTAAGATGCCGCCCGCCGAAAGTTTATTAGTGATTTCAAGCGTCTTTTCCTTGTGCATCAGACTGTCTGTTATATATACTTTTTATCATTTATTCATATTTGTTCTGCATCACATTTGTTAATGCTGTTTTATAAGAATTATTTTGTTTACATTGTTCTCAATTTTTATGCTTCAAGGTAGCTATTACTATGGTGGACAGAACAATTTTGATGGTTTATATATATGTAATAGACAGTCTGGACCATTTATGACTTACTTTATAATTTGGATAATAATTTCAGGTGAACGAAGCAGGCCCATTTGGGCCTCTTGTTATATTACTGTTTAATATTCATGTCTGTGATATAGAGCATATCGATTGAAATGTAAAATTCTATGATAATAGTAACTAAATATAAAACATTATGGTATAAATTGTTAACCGATGGTCAGTTTCGCCTGTTCAATATTTACATGTTCAATACACATTACATATATAATAATTTTCCAATCACTGGGTGTTCTATTTAGATGATCAAAATGAGATCAGCTTTAGATTTTAAAAGCATATTTTATCATCAGTCAATATATATTCCCGCACCACTCCCCGCCAGGGGAGTAGCTGGGCGTTATCTGGACATACTGGGCATACACCGGGGCTTTAACCGCCGGTGATGTCCCGCACTGCGGTGACATTACAGGTTATTTAACTGTTGCTAAAAATGTGCTGCGACGTTCACCAACCAAATGGCCCTGCACTGCGGGGCATTTTACCGGGATTAACAGCATAATTATTTAAAGCCCCTCTATTTCTCAGGGGGTGGGGGGGGGGCGATGGGGAGCGGGTATTTAGTACTATTTACACAGATATCATAATGAAGGGGAGCGGGTATTTAGTACTATTTACACATATATCATATTATGGCATCATTTTAAGACACATTTTACCTTCGAATGCATGCATGCCCCTTTAAACTGTGACCTTGCGGAATGCATCATCACTATCACAAGCTGGGTGTCATTTAAAAGTTACATATGCCTATTCGGCTTTAGGTAAATATACAAATACAAAAGGCATGACATAATGTAGTTATGTAAGACCGTGAAAAAGGCACTCACACTCAGCCTTTTTCACGGTCTTACATACCGGCTTCGTGCCATAGGAGAATGAATTAGCTAGGTTAAATTAACCACCTCATTGCCTCCTTCATTTAATGCACATATTTCGATTGTATGGCAGATATTAGTAAATTCGGAAACAAACTGGCCAACGGTCATTGGCCTGCCATTTTTGTGCTCAAATGACCGGGTTTGGAAGGTCCTTGAGCCAATTCCTACCCTAAAATATAAGATAATAAAAGTAGTCGTATTTTTTAGAACTGGTGGAATAGTGACACAATAATACACTTATTTAATTCATATAAGGAACATTTTGTGCCTACTGAGTGGGCATGTACCTTTAACAAACAACACATACTTCTTAGCAGGGAGTTACGTTTTGATCTATAATAAGTAACTTTCATCTTAAGATACGCAAAGTTGCATGCTGCGAAGCGTGCAGCCATTTGTACACCAATAAATGTACATCGCGCGATAGTCAAGTAGGCTTAATTTGCCATTATATGAGATATGTGGCTGTGACTGGAGGAATGGGGCTTATGGGTTTTACGACCAGTGATGTGTTGTATTGGTGTGTAACGGTATGTCAACAGCTAAGGTCATTTAAGGTAGGGTCAACGGGATCGATCCCTCATTTAACTAGTTGCATTGGGGGGGGGGGGGATCCCAATATCAGAACGGAATATTTACACAATTTTTTATTGCAGGACGGGTGTTTCATTGATGAAATGGCGAACAGTGCAGATCCTGATCAGACCGTGAGGATGCACATGCTGATCGGGATCTACACTGGTCGCAAAGTGGGTGGCAGGTGGGAGCATGCGATGGGTAATTTAAAGGCAAAATAAACATTCATTCACCATTACCATACGTATTGATTTACATTATTATACATTTTATATCAGACGTAAATTTTAACACTGATATCAAAGGCAATAACCGTGTTTCCTTAAAATGTTAACGGACATTACTCTTTAGCGATCGGAATTCAACATTAACGTTGACAGTATTGTGTGTGAGAGTTGAATCTTATTTTTATGAATAATACGATTATACGTAATCCTATTACTTTAGGGGAAGATAGGGTGCCAAGTGACTTTGGTGTGGTATGGACCTGCCACCATGTCAGGTTATTATAATACCAGGGCTGAATATAAAAAATTGTGTAAATATTCCGTTCTGATATTGGGATCCCCCCCAATGCAACAAGTTAAATGAGGGATCGAACCCGTTGACCCTACCTTACATGACCTTTGCTGTTGATATGCCGTTACACACCAATACAACACATCACTGGTCGTAAAAACCATAAGCCCCATTCCTCCAGTCACAGCCACATATCTCATATAATTAAGCCTACTTGACTATCGCGCGACTTATTGGTGTACAAATGGCGGCACGCATCGCAGCATGCACTTTGCGTATCTTAAGATGAAAGTTACTTATTATAGACCAAAACATAACTCCCTGCTAAGAAGTATGTGTTGTTTGTTAAAGGTACATGCCCACTCAATAGGCACACAATGTTCCTTATATGAATTAAATAAGTGTATAATTGTGTCATTATTCCACCAGTTCTAAAAAATACGAGTGTTTTTATTATCTTATATTTTAGGGTAGGAATTGGCTCAAGGACCTTCCAAACACGGGCATTTGAGCACAAAAATGGCAGGCCAATGACCGTTGGCCCGTTTGTTTCCGAATTTACTAATATCTGCCATACAGTCGAAATATGTGCATTAAATAAAGGAGGCAATGAGGCGGTTAATTTAACCTAGCTAATTCATTCTCCTATGGCACGAAGTCGGTATGTAAGACACTCAGCCTTTTTCACGGTCTTACCTAACTACATTATGTCATGCCTTTTGTATTTGTATATTTACCTAAAGCCGAATAAGCATATGTAACTTTTAAATGACACCCAGCTTATGATAGTGATGATGCATTCCGCAAGGTCACAGTTTAAAGGGGCATGTATGCATTCGAAGGTAAAATGTGTCTGAAAATGATGCCATAATATGATATCTGTGTAAATAGTACTAAATACCCGCTCCCCATCGCCCCCACCCCCTAAGAAATAGAGGGGCTTTAAATAATTATACTGTATATACTATACTCTTTCAAATCAGTCTATATTTTGCGGAGCCCGCAGGGGACACGGATTTTTATTATTAATTCGTTCCAACGAAATAACAATTAGTTCCCTCAATTTATGATTTCGTTCCCTCGAATGAACAATTCGTTTCCACGATATAACAATACGTTCCTTGGAATTAACAATTCGTTCCCTCGAAATAACAATTCGTTCCATATATTTAACAATTCGTTACTACGAATTAACAATTCGTTCCCTTGGGAACGAATTTTTATTTCGTGGGAACGAATTGTTAAATTGAGGGAACGAATTGTTAATTCGTGGCAACGAAATGTTATATTGAGGGAACGAATTGTTATTTCGTGGGAACGAATTAATAAAACATAATTGTTTACGTCCCCTGCGGTGCTCCTTAATATTTTGCGTGCAATTACGCAGCGTAAAAAGCTATATAATTGCATAAAATGGGCGCTCGCAGTGTATTAACACAGTGTAATACAAATCATAATACACTAGTGTATTACATATTCAGAAGAGCCCGATACAGAAAACAGGTCAGATAATCAGCCAGCTTCAAATTATGATGAGAATGCTTATGCAATAAATATATTGTAGAATGTGTGTTGATTTAATATGATATTTATTAAACTTGCTGACTGATTTCATACGAAACCTCGTTTCTCATGAACTCGGTAATCACGTTTAATAAACATTATATTAAATCAGCACTCATGTAAGATCCTCTATATGCAATAGTGGGATAAAGGTACACATACGACAAAGGCATACAGGTTATGTGATCAGTACAGCTTCAATGTACGGTGTTGTGCTTACTTTTTAATAAAACGCAACGTGTGGTGTCGTATAATAACCATATGTGACACGCCATGTGATTTTGCACTTAAGAACATGTGAGATATGTTATAAAAATATATTTACAAAATGTACGACAGCTTCCGTTAATGACGTCGAAAGCTAACCAAATTGTCATAGAAACTGCGGAACTCAGTGAAAATCGTCATCTTTCATCGTCAATTATGAAAAATATTTTATATTTCATGAAAAGTCGCACATTATTTTAGGTACGAAATCACATGGCTTGTCTATTACAGGTGTTAACATATCGCATACTATCGGAAACTCGGCATAGCCCCTCGTATTGTATTATTGCGGAAATATGATTATCGTTTAGTATTGTAACCAACACCCCCGGCCCACACAGAGGACATTCCACATTCGACATGCCCACGCTAGCGAATCACAATAGCCCCAACATATGGCATACTCTAACAAATAAAATAAAATGTAATGACACCAGTATCAACACACAGGACCCTTCGATTGGCTCGCCATGCTCACTTCCTTGTAAGCAGGTAATTAGCCTCACTCAACTCTTATCATCATCATCATAGCCCAAATATGAACGAAAAGTTTAACACCATAATACTAGTCCCAAATAGTGCATCTAGCTACTCCGTATACCATTTCCAATGTGGAGCCACCTCTGCCCATTACGTGTACATTGTAATACAAACGCCTGCCTCCAGTTATGACTACATTTTACATTAATTACCAATGTTATAAATGCCACCTTCTGTAGAACATCCTTAATTACTTTACATGCCAAGCCATTATCCCAATGCACAGCCTTGTCTACTATTACGCGGTTACTGGAACCGTTCTTAAATAAATTAAACACTGAAATATAACAAATCAATAGAGTCAACTATACATGTCCTTTTCATACAAATATACATATCGATCAGTCCTAGCAAATTCCACTACGTCCATGGCGGTTTTTGTTGTGACCCTAACTGACTAGTTTTAGTACCCATGTATTCATACTGCATTTGGGAATTTCTAAGGTCACTGGCTTGCCAACCGTTCAACCAGCCTTGGTTCTGTATCGGTTTATCTGCAAATGTACCATATCGCTGAGATCCCGTTATTTCTCGGACATCTGCTGTCGATAGCTCCCTGGACGCTAACATTTCTGATATCGACTTTGGTTCCGAAGTCTCCACGTCGGCAGTTGATGGGACTTCTGACATCACCATACCGCAGGTTGATGAACTTCTCGATGCTGCCATGTTGACTGCCGGAGGGTGCTCTGACGTCACCCTCGGATTATTCTCAGCCAGTTTTTCCCTCTCCATCACTGCGCAGGTTGGTGATGGCAGTTCAGCAGTCCCCATATCGAGTATTGCTGCTCGATCTAGAAATTGGTCACCTACTGATTCCACCACGGCGTGTTGGATACTACTACATTCATCTTCCGTTGCCATTAATCGTATATGAGAGGACGATAATGGTGATTCGGCCACTTTATGTAGTCCTTGATTGTCCTGCCGATTACTCGGACAATCCCGGATGAAATGTCCTGGTAAGTGACAACCGAGACAGGTGGGAGGCCCTGATCGACGCGGAAATCTTTGCTGCCATTGTTTTGGTGCTCCCCAGCGTTGTGGTAATCGCCTCAAAATGTCTGCATTGGTCTTCTCCAATCTATCCAGTCGGTGATTAATCTGATCTAGTGAGTGCTCCATTTGTTGGAAGAACTGTAATTCTTCATCCTGCTGATATGGCGGTTTTACATTCACCATTTTAATGGTGGATTCCACGGTCGTCTGTGGTTCAGGAACACAGTAGAGGTACTCGTACATCTGGATTACTTCCACGGCGCTCTCCACTGTGTTACATCCCTGTAAAAGGCATTGGTATTTCAGATCTCCTGGTGCTGATTTCAGAAGTTGCTGCATCCCAAGTATATCATGTGCCTCTGTGCCCAGGTTTCCGTAGGCCTTCTGGGTCAGCCGCCTTACATCGTCTCCAAATTCAACAATGGATTCACCTGGTTTCCGTGAACGATTTTCTAGCTGAGACGCCCAAAATGGCCCTTGTTTGAAACCATTGAATCGTCTTTCCAGTTTATCGACGAGTGTGGCATACGTGGCATGTACACTATCCGGTATATTCAGCAGATAGAGTTGTGCCCGTCCCCTCATACATGCCAAAAGGGTTAGTGCCCTGGATTTTGGCCTCCAGTGACCAAGTTGTGCACACACCTCAAAATTACGAATGAATGACTCCCAATCTTCATCGCCCGAGTAGGTTTGTGGTTCCATAGTAGGTGCCCCATTACATATATCATAATGGTAATCTTTAGCAAAGTCCAAATCCGGTGTTATGTAACAACTATGTCTGGAATAGTCAGTGAGTCCATCATCACCTGAATTGCCACTGGAAAGTTTGTGTTGCGAATTACTGGAATAATCAGTTTGACCGCCCTGTCCATTCTCCATCATGTTCATCTCTACTTCAGAGTCGGAATCAGACATTTCCCCAATAAATGTTCTTATTGTTGTAATGAAATCTGTTTGAATAAATGTTCTTTGTCCCTTCTCTATGAACTTATTCTTGTATAATAAATTTACAATAATGTTCTATGTTTGTGCTGTTTTATTTTTCAACGCACTTGCTGCTAATTTCTTGTTATATCACCTATTTATGTCATATCATAACATCGATGTTGCTATTTTCTTGTTACTTCAACTATTCCTGTCATATCACAACATCGTTGTTACTAATTTCTTGTTACATCTGTTTTGGTCACATTTGTATAACACCTTTGTGGCTAATTTCTTGTGAATAATAACGGTAGGCGTTAGTTCTTTTATGTTCACGTAATAAACATCGCACTTGCTGACACCATTTGTAACCAACACCCCCGGCCCTGGTTGGCAGCACGGTAGTGTCATTACTGTCTATCTGGATTTCAAGTTAACAACAACGAGCGTCTGAACTCATACTTATTTAATGCAAGAGCTAGCCTCGTGTCAGGATGGCTCAAATGAACTTAACTAATACTACTATGTGACAGAGTACTAAGTTATTCAGCGTGACGGGAACTAACTGGTTATCTGAGTCGACAATAGGTCACTAGCGGTTACTGACAATATGAGTGGGTCAGTCGACTGACAAGTTAGTTAATGATTTGTGCAGCTCGCCTCCTTTATATAGACGAGATGCGAGCAGCAGCCGTGCGAGCCCCAATCAAATTTCCCGCTGTAAATATATCTTTAACCAATCAACGCTCGGTAACTAGAGACGCTAAATGACAAATGTCTGCCATCTCAAAGAAACAAAATACAGCCATCAAAATCACACAAATAAACATGTCCCCTAGACTAGTGACCAGATAATCGGTGCGGGCGCTATGGATCAGACTATTGTAGTGATACATACATTATTGGTTGAAACCCCTTACAATAGGCTGCTCGCACGAAAATAGGTACGAAAATACGCAATAAATTATGTGGAAAATCATAACACCCAGCTCCCCAAACTCGTCTCTAGTACACCCAATACGAACAAATAGCGTGCAAGCCATTACTTTCCAGCATCAGAAATTAATAAGCAACAATATGATATAAGATTAAGGCAGTCATTGTCAGACACAAGAAAGATATCTGCTTCAATGTCGAAATGTCTGGTGTCAATTTGATATACAGTACCAGTACTCGTGATGACTAATAGTCGGCAACACGCATAATAATATGCGGCCGTCCACTGGTTCATACAGTCTCCGGGATTACACACTACAAATATGATTCCTTACAACACTGCCGTGTACTAATAATAAAGGATATATGCATATTTGACATGCTGGAGCCTGTTGTGTAAGTAGTGAATATCTGTGTCTGACCATGATGGCCGAATCTACTGAAATGGAACTGATGGTTCCATTACAGTATGTTTGTACGTGGAACGATTATTTCGTTGGTTTTAACGTGACACATTTAAGCAAACGAAAACATCGTTCGCTACTTATAACAAGAGTGCCGAATAAAAGCACGTCGAGGAGGGTGTAGCCAGTATACAGGGCGGTTGAGGTGGGTGGGTGGGGTGGGGGGCGTAGCATTAAATTAACGCAAACTGAACACGAGAGTGTCGAAGGTCACAATATCGAGGCCCGTCGAGGCAAGGCCAGTCAACAAGGAGATACAGCTGACTGAAAATCAAAAGTGTTCTGCATCTTCTCATGACAAACATGTGTACCATATTTGGGGTAAATCAATCAAGTAGAACTATATTCCCTTGGGCGCCGTTTCTCCAATCACGACCACAAATGTGTTAGTTCTAAACGCAAATCTCCTGTTGAGCGAACATGTCGAGACATGCGATTATTTTTAATAAATGCAACAGTGTTTGCAAGTATATGTATTTCGTCTGTCTATGTGTCTTTGTAAGTTGACATCAGTCGGTATTGGTCATTACAAAAGCATTCATCCAAATTAGAAGAGTTTTATCGTAATTATTGTTTACCGCTGTATTCCTGACATTTCTCAATTAGGTAATATTGAAACAACATATTCAAGACGGTATGTATAACGATCCTGGTATTATTTATCTATTGTATGTGTTATTTCACTTTCTTCTGTCTTCACTTCTATGATATGGATTTCCTTCTATTGTATGATATGTACGTCTTCCTATCGAGCAACACACTTCTTCTTGATCAGTACATCAGGGAATGATACCAGTACACATGATGGACACTAATATATGCAGCTTAAACGTCAGAGGACTAGGAGCAAAGCTAAAACGAGCACACGTTTTTCAATGGCTCAAATATAAATATTTTTATATTTGTTTCTTACAGGAAATACATTCCACTATGACTAATGTCAATGAATATGAATCTGTTTGGAGGGCTGACGCATTTAGTAGTATACAGGGAGTCAAAATGATACCACCTACGGTGATATCATTTATAACTCTCTATAATATCCCCACCACCCCCGAAAAATAAAAAATTGGTTAACGAGGAAATTGTCTCCCGACAGCAAATTTATGAATTTTTTAGAAAAGTTAATATGCGTCCGCGCGCGATAGTTTATATTCCAACACCCCATTTTTCTCCTCCAATATAGCTAATTCATTTCGTAGATCAGCAACTAATTCTACCAGCTCTAGTCTACCACGTTCATCTTTAGCCACAGGGCAGTGTAGTTGCTTATGTCTACAAAGAGTTTGGGCACTAACGAATTTACAAGGGCATCTGGGGCATTGAAATTGTGGGGCGACACAAGGAATTGTTCTACGTCTCGATAGATGCCTTCGTAGATAGTCTTTACGCGTAAACGTCTTACAACAAGTCTCACACTCCATTATATATGTATATATTTATATTCAATTGGACGTGAAAAAAACATAATGTTTTCACGACCAATTGAACAGATAAATTTCATAGGTTATAACAATAGAAAATATGATAACGCCAGAAATCGAAAGTTTGAGAAGAGAAGCCGAATCTCTAGGGATTACTTATAGTGAACGATTTAGAGATAGGGGGTCGACAAAGCTGATAAACGCCACAAAGAATGAGGCGTTTATGAAACGAGTTACCCGCGCCCACAAAGGAGGAGCCTTTAAAGACCTCTCACTAGCGGAAGAAGTTGGTAACAGAATCCAAAAAGAAAGTATTGCGGGGTTAAGGGCTAGTGTAATAAAACCTTCAAGCACCAATAATTTATCCCAAATTAAGCGCACAGGTGACCCACTACCAAATAATAAGAAAAAATCTATCGTTCGCGCGATAGTGGAAAAAGGTGAAGAAATATTGGGGGCTCATGATGAAACGTTGGAAAAGGTAGAAAATGGAAGACGGATAATTACATTATGCTTTCGTAAAAACATTGACATCAACGAGTCTGAACGCATGTCCGATAAACTCGCTCCGTATCTAACAACAATTGTTTTATTTGAGATATTCATATTCTTACAATCTAGAACATATGGAGGAAACTAAAAATGGAAAACCTATAACTCTAATATTTCACAAAAATCTCGGTAGCGAACCACTATCATCAATGAAAACCATTAAAAATGCCTGTCAGATAAGGAGCAAACACGAATAATGTCCGATAAAATAGACAGACCGAATACAAAGTGGAAGTTTGTAAGATGGGTAGAGGTTTTTGTAAAGCTAATACAGGGCAGTAGGGGAATAGATTTGGGACTACAATCCAAAAGAAGCAGCAGGAGGAGAACTTCCAGAATGATTGAAGAATAGAAAAGGTATGTATTATTTAGATAAGTATAATGACGACCTTTGTCTGTTCAGATGTTTAGCGATGCACACAACAGGTAAAAGATCCGACAGATGTACGGACAAAGCCAGATAATTTAGTAAGCAATATTTCGGTAGTAATGTGGTTTCACCAATTCCTTTTTTCAGATCTGAAAAAGGTTGAAGAGTTTTTTAAAATCGGTATAGAAGTATATCAACCGACCGAATGTGACGTATGGTGGTTGAAAAGGGTACCAGCGCACTACAAGGAAATAGGAAATAAACCAATGACAATAGGACTGTACGCATTTCTGATAAAAAACCTTAAAAACCTATCTAAGATTTACGCCTGCTATAATTGCAAACAGAAATTCACGAAAGCGAGTAATATGAAGAGACACGGACTAAAATGTATGAAAGGTGAGACAAAAATAGTATGTGATGGTAATTATTTAGAGCGCCCGCGTTCGTCGTTCGAGAAAGCGTTTTATCCAAAAAGTTATAACAGTTATGGGGCGATCGATTGGATGTACTCTGTGGAAAAGCGGGAGGGAATTCACATTCACCACGAACAGTGCGGACACGGGGGTGAAAGATGGATTTTAGGAGCTCCAGTAGATGGATACTACCAAGAAAACAATACCGTATATCAATATCACGGCTGTGACTGGCACGGGTGCGAGATTCATGCAAAGCATAGAAAAAAAGAACGCGCATCCACTATGAGAAGAGATACATTTATTAGAAGTAGCAAAGAATTCAGCCTAGTAGTTATGTGGGAATGCGAATTCCAAAGAACGGGTAAATATATAAAGATCGGTTGCGACACTACTCTTTATCCATATCAGATAGTATATGATTTTGAGGCGTATCTCAACCCAGAATTTAAAACGCTAGGTAATAGTTTAGAGTACGAAGCTGAGCACGTTCCGGTAAGTGTTAGTATAGGAGATAATTTCTCAGGAACAGTAACTCATATTTGTGATAAAGATCCTGCAAAACTTATAGAAAAATTCGTAGAAGATTTGAAAGTCAGTGGAAAAGCTATAAGAGAAGAAGTGTGGTTAAGATATGGGTTTAATACAGAACATTTACATAAAAAGCGGGTTTCTCAGATCGAACAGTGGATAGAGCAAGTGCCGGTTATAGGTTTTAACAGCAGTAAGTACGGTATAAACTTAATAAAGAAATATTTAGTAGGCGAATTGGCATCAACAACAAAGAAAGTAATGGTCGGAAAACGGGCAAACGCAACAATATTTCTATTTACTCCGGAGTTTAGATTTCTTGATGTAATACTTTACCTAGGACCGGGTGTAAGTTACGATAGTTGGATAAAAGCCTACGACTGCAAAGCACAGACATCTTTCTTTCCTTACGAGTGGTTCGATTCTCCAGACAAACTGGATTACCCAGGACTGCCTGATATAGAGAATTGATATTCCAAACTATCTGGGAAAATGTTAATAGACGAAACAGAATTAAGCAAATGTCGTAGAATTTTCAAAGAAGAGAATATGGAAACCTTCAGAGATTGGTTGAAATATTATAACGATTTAGATGTAGCACCGTTCCTAGAAGAGGTGGAGAAAATGTGTGAATGTTATAAACACAGAGGTGTGGATATTTTCAAAGATGCGGTAACACTACCTGGAGTAGCTATACAATATTTATTGAGAGGAACCATTAAAGAACAAAAATCTTCGAAGACGATTATAACGGAGGATGCTCTATATGCACCAAAAGAAGAAACTTACGAAATGATGAAAGACGCTCTAGTTGGTGGTCCATCAATAGTATTTACACGATATGCAGACGCCGGTGTTTCAAAGATTAGAGGGGGTTCCAAACGTTGTAAGGCTATTTTAGGTTTTGGGGTATGATACAAACGCGTTATATTTATCTACGTTAAATAAAGATATGCCGTGTGGAAAAGAAAATATACATCATATAGATTCCCCACATAATCCTAAAGTTATTAAAAAGTTTTGTAAAAGGGTTTTATCCGGAGACTGGTTTGGGTTTGCGGAGGTGGATATAGAAGTTCCACACAACTTAAAAGATAAGTTTTCTGAAATGTCCCCAATATTTATAAACAGAGAAGTAGGTGTTGATGAGTTTCCAGAACACATGATAAAATATTTGGAAGATAATGGAAGAACTAGAGGAAATGGAAGAAAATTGGTGGGATCTATGTCGGCCACCAAAGTACGGTTGTAAGCGCCACTATTGAAATGGTATTTCAAACACGGCCTAGATATAACGGGAGTTCATCGTGTTATAGATTATATTAGTGGTAAAACCTTCGAATGGTTCGCGAAAGAAGTTACAGCCGCAAGACGAACGGGGGATGTAGTGTCGTTGATATCGCGGACAAGAACTCCGACGGACCCATGGACTCCGGCAGAGTTCTTGATGTATTGTTTATTTCACGTGTATCATGTATCTCGTGCACCATCATTCTGATATATATAGGTGTTTATCTTGTGTACAGGGGTGCTAGAAATAAATTGAATGTGAACATGCGATTGTGTTGTTTTACGAGTGTCATATATCTGCTGGGAATAATTCAAGTCTTCTGTGATCGGGGAAACAAACTGATTGTGTGTAACAGACAAAATCTGCCACATGTAGAACCAAATAAGAAACCGGTGGCTGACATAATGAAATTATTAGGTAATTCGTGTTGTGGAAAAATGATAGAGGCAAAAGAGAGACATTTAAATACGAAATATACACAAGACGAAACCTGTGTTGACAAAGCGTTAAGATTTGCATTCTTTGACGATTTGGAAGAGATAGGAGATGCGTACGAAATATCTTCCCGAAAACCCCGGTGTGCAGTAAAGAGCCCCTTCCACTGTGGAATAGCGCTTTATCAAATAGCTAAATTGAGAATGTTGGAATTTTACTACGAATTTCTAGACAAATACGTAAAAAGAGAAGAATTGGAATTAATACAGATGGACACGGATAGTATGTATATAGGAGTTAGTGGAAAAACGATAGAGGAATTGATTAGACCCAACTTACTAGACGAGTTTGAAAAAGAAAAAAAGAAATGGTTGGCTTGGGATAAATGGATCGAAAGAAGGCCAGGACTTTTCAAAATGGAATTTAGCGGAGATAGGGCGATAGCGCTATCTAGTAAGTGTTATTTCGTAGAAAAACTTAATTCTATTAATAAAAACTCTGCGAAAGGAATGTCCAAGAGAACTAACAATTTAAATTCGGATAAATATAAACGAGTACTAAGTGAAATTACAGAAGATGGAAAACACATTACAGATGTAGCACAAAATAGAGGATTTAAAATGAAAGACGGTGTTATAAAAACGTACTGTCAACACAAATTAGTACTCTCGGCGTACTACGATAAAAGACGCGTGTTACCAGACGGAATACATACAGAACCTCTTTAATAATTTTCTTAAAATTAATTATCAATCTAAAGACTCGATCCGGGGGTAGCTGGGTGTCAGAGGGCACCATAAGAAGTTATTCGCGAACAAAACCGCGAGATGGACCATCAGCCAAATAATAGAGCACGTGCTCATCGGGTTTGGTAATTGATCGATCAAGATGATATACATTGAGAGACCACACGTGATCAGTCGCGCGGCGGCTGCCACCTTCGAGCTCTCCCGGTTGATAGAGGTACCGGACGGCAACATCCGATGGAAGTCGTTTCTCCGCTAAACCCGCGCGAGACGGCAGAAGGCTTGCTTGTCACCTTTTTAGACTTGATGGCATCTACGGGCTTCTTACCTATCAATCTGGTCACCTCTCGTTCAGTGCGGAGACCACGGCGGGCAGACTGCTCATCCACTCGGTCGATCGCGAATGAGGGTCTACAAGTTCTTTGGCATATTGATGACCAAACAGTCTCTCAGCCAGGGTTCGATTGAACCGCTCCACGATCCTCTGGTCCCGGTGGATGTTGACGCGGCCGCGTCTGATATAAACGTTGTGCATAGACAATAGATGAGAGACCGCGCCCATGAACTCGCGGCCGGGATCAACCTTTTGAGAGGACTCCTCTTATATATTCGAGAAAGAGCCTCGGCCACCTCCTTAGACTCCTTAGTGGCCAACGGCTCAGCCCCCTTATAACCTTTGCGCTATTGAGTTGTTCTACAGCTAAATCGTGACGCTTGCGCTCCACGTCCACGTTCGAGCTTCTCATTTTCGAGAATATAAAGTTGCTACCGCTGAACGCCAATGCGTTTACAAGCGCACCACCTATCATTATTCCGATCGAAGCCATTTATTTCCATATATTAGCAGGTAGAATTCCAACTTTAATTAGATAATCTCGGGTCCAAACTGCGGCCGCTACATCTAAGGTCGTGAGCCCTACATCTCTCATAGTAAAGTTCAATTTGGGAGCGGACCCTCCTAGGGCCATCTTTGATAGTCGAGCATACCCGATACTGAAACCCGATATCACCACGGCGTGATAACGCGCATTCACTATCATTTTACCATCTTGTTCAGCCATTATTGCATATAAAAGGGATCGCGATCAATTTTTAAATGGGGCGCATCCAATCGTTTCGTAACTTTTTTAGGAACCGCCGTTGGAGTTCTGTTGTTGAAATGGTAAAGCACACACAGGGTGCCCACAACTGTCAGACCACCACCAACAACCCACGGGATCCAATCAGTTGGAGCAATCGGTGTTGAGTGCGCTTCCAATTCAATCGGGGGTGTTGTAGCACTCAACCCAATCGGGATTGAAGTTGAACCCGATTGCTCTGTCTTCAGATGTTTTGCTGTCTCCGTCCCCGATTGCAACGACTGTTTGGCCTCCCGAAGCTCGGCGAGTATTTTATCTTGTTTAACTTTTCGGGTGGCAGCCGCCGCCCGCCCAGCTGCCTGTCTGTTTGGGTTTTTATGTCGTGCAACCCCCAACTCCAATCGCGATTGGGTTGTAGGATCAATCGGAGTTGGAAGTGCTGCAATCGGGTTCAACTCCAATTTCGATTGGATAGGGTTCAACATTGGTGAGGGTTTCCGTCACTCTCGCGGGTGTGTCTTGTGTCATCATTTTCTGAGCTTATAGTTCGTGGGCATATATGTCCAAATTGACAGTGTTTACTCGTGGTCAACGCGGTTGTCAGTGGAGCTAAGTACATTCCAAACTTGTGATAAATTGAGCAGCAGGCTGTTCTAAGAGTGTGTCCTATACAAGGGTCAGTCTCTAGATCGTAAATCAACCCCTCGGTGTTTGGTATAGGGAGAAGTATACTAACGGCGGTAGCGTACAAATGAATAGCCGCCGATCCGAGAGTTTTTGTCATCTCCGCACTCAATTGTCAGGTGGATAAGATGTCAGATGCGGAGATTGATAAAATGCATCCGCACGCATACATTTTATCAATCTCCGCATCTGACATCTTATCCACCTGACAAACTGAGAGACGCCTACCGAGATAATGCTCCGATTGTCCCCCAGCAACCAGCGCAGCTAGCCGCTCGTGTCGCGCCGCGTTTTCATTTTCATTCGGAGTCGTTGCACTCAACCCAATACCAACTGCTGTTGGAGTTGAAGTTGAACCTGCTTGGGTTGAGGTTTCAGTTCCTCCCATTTCGCGATTGGTGTTGGGGTTCAACGGAGTTGAGGTTTCTTCCATTAGCTGATCGAGAAGTTCGTCGCAGTTCATTATTGCTAAAATTATTCTTACAAGTCTCATAAGTCTAACATATTTATTTATTACAAAAATAATAAAAGCGCACCACCCGATACTTATGATCACCGCTATGCTCGCAACAAAGCTCGCAGCGGAGCACCAAATTGTTAACATTGTTAACCATTGTTCAGCATTTTTTCAACATTTGTTAAGCATTTCTTCAGCAATTGCTCAGCATTGTTAAGCATTGCAATTGCTAATTTTCTTTGTGACTTTATAAGCAGTTGGTTCATCAGTCTTTAGCAGAAGCTTGGCGTGCTTAGTTTCGGAAAGCATCTGTCGAACCTCCAGGCGCTCCTCGCGCGTTGGGATAACGTCATTCTCTCGAAGACAGTCATCGAATCAGTCTCGGTCCTTACAGTGAAAGAGGGCGACCCATTTCGTTTGCTCGCGTAGATCCTTGAGGACGGCGTTATACTTTTGAGTGGAGATCCATACGCTTTGCCTCGCATGGCGGCCAGAAAATTCGAGCTCGGAGAGCATGTCCTTCTTTTTGGTCATCGCCGCCTTGGCCGAGCAATCGACAATCACATATAGGGTGGGCTCACCCTGGAATCTTTGGTATAAACCACGCAACCAATCGTGAAGCCTATCACCGGGGTCAATAACGTATACCTCAGGGTCGGTCCATATCCACTGGTGCCGCTGATAAGAATCGTTGTGCCGCACAGTGGGACATAGGATCACAATGTGACGAAAGGCATCGCGGTAGGACCCCTCGAGTAAGTCGAGGATGAAAACCGTTTTTCCACATCCTGTCTGCCCACATATTATGGCAGAGTGGGCATCTCCAATCGTGAATTGGTATTGATTGCTAAATAAATCGTTAGATTTAGTAGATCGCTGATACGTATCGGCCATCTTCGATGTTCAGTTGTGCGTCTGTAATTATATATAAGTACACGTTCAATGCGCCATTTCCATCCGCCTCTTTGGTTATCTGGATCGTCACACCCTCGCTAGCGTTCTCAACTTGACGTCCGCATTTGGTCGTCGTCGCTGGCTCGCATGTCTAGCCATAACGCGTATTTGGTAGTCAGGAACTCCGCGAGGGAGACGGCCGATAGCTGCAGGTCTTTGGCAACCGCAGCAACCTCCGGGGAGCGTTTAGAGCCGGCAGCAAACTGCTTTCTGGCTTCGTCCCACTGCTGGTGCGCGTGAATGCCCGCGCTGTAGAGTTGATTGGGGGCACCCTCGATCGTCACCTCTACCTTAGTGATTTTGGGGTTATAGAATTTGTCTGTTTTTCTAGCACCGAACGCGAACCGAGCATCCTCGAACAGAATCAGTATACCTTTCATAGAGCGGGCGGGTACGTTGACATTAATATTCCACAATGTGTCGCTTTTGTCTTTCGTCATCTTGCGGTGACGAAGAACTCGGTCGTAAAGTATGGCAATGCGCCCGGCGTACTGGGTTCTGATCAATCGCGCGAGTTCGGACATCGTGACCATGTCGTGACCATGTCGTATACGTCGATAACATGTCGGTGGCTATGAGAACTCGGCCGTAGTCGTTGAACGTTAGTTCGTATTCGAGGCGGTCCGCCAAAGCACTCTGATAGTATGGCATGTGACTCTCCAGCAACTCAAAGTCCAGCGGTTGCCGTAAGCGGCCGCGATCGCGTTGTCGCTCGCGTTGTTATCTGCCTTGTTACCAGCCCCGATTCTAAGTTTGGTTCCGTTCTTATTTTTGCTGGTGTCAATACCCTGATAGACCGCATTTTCGTGCTCTTGCGGCGTCTTCCACAGGTCCTGATAGTAATGGTAGACGTCGCTGTCATCGATCGACATCACCTCATTACCAGAAATCTTTATCATGGTCTTCTTGACTATGGCGCGACCCAGGTTCTGAACGACGGTTCGGTCCGCGTCCGTCGACGTTAGCGAAATAGTGAAAGCGAGGCGAACAGTACCCGGCACAATGACGTCGTGAGTTCCGAGGTTGGGAAAGCGGACTAAGAGCTGCTGGTTCTGGTCGATCGTAGATGGGTTGTTCGTAATAACGACATTCTGTCTCACGCCTTTTGCCCCAAGGGGCTCACGCAATCTGCGGTATGGATTGAGTTTGCGACCGTATTGCCTCGAAGACATAATTTAGTGAAACTATTAAACTCGTATGGTTTTGTCTTTAATACATACTTATAAAGATGGCTGATTACGATATGAGCATGGATGAAATCGGCAGAGACGATTACGTCGATGAGGATGATGATAACGATAACGAAACGCCCTTCATAGAGACTCCAGTTCCAATCCAATCGCAATTGGGGGAATTAGGTGGCGCTACCATTAGTCAAAGTCGGGAATTACTCGAGGGAGCTGTCAACAACTACTACAACAGTTTAGCAGAAAAAGGTCTGGTCCCATCTGTCGGTCGCGACTACTCCAAGTTTAAATTTGATCTGAACGGTAGATTGCGACTAAAAGCAGCATCAAATATCCCAATAGTCAACACGAGGACCGGTAAACCCCTAGCACTGAGCACCATTGCAGGAAACCCGGGCGGTGGCCAACTCATAAGAAACGAGCTCGGATTCCCAGATTGGAAGAGGGGTAAACCAATTATGCCTACCCGCGTTGTAGAGGCCCTACAGTCTACCGACGAAACGATGGCGAAAACGGCCTCCGCGATAGAAACGGTCGAGCTCAGCGAGGTCCCTCAAGTAGCCACCGACGCTATTAACACGATGGAGACCACGTTCAGCGAAATATTGAACCTCGACCAAGGGTCTAACGATGACCCACCGTTACTTCTTCGCGAACTCCGTAGACTCGATAAGGCTCTAAAAATGGTCCGGGCGAACTGGTCCTTAACCTCTCCAAACTCTCGTCGCTGGATGAACATATCGCGCTGGAAGAAAGAAAACTGGAGGAAGCCGGTGACGATAGAGAATCTACCGAGCAAATCACCGAACGCCTGCGGTCTTTGCGGGACGAAAGAGAAGCTCGCTTGGAGGCCGCCTCGGCTAACCGTGAGGCTCTCCGCACAGAAATAAGTCGGAAACAATATCGAGGGTTATGCACGAGGACACGAAACTCGGTGAGCGTCTTCGCACTCTGTTCAGAGAGCAGGGCGTCACGATAGCAAGCATCCTCGTAGCTGTCGGCATGACTATATCGACCATAGTTCTAGCTTTCACTGGCGGCGCGGCGCCACCACCACCCACACCAGCACCAGCGCCATCCGGTGGAGCCAAGGAGTGGGTAAAAAAACAACTAAAAGCCCTCGCCAGTCTCCTAGATAAATTAGCCGAAAAGGCGGCTGCCGCATTACCTGGACTGATCGGAAGTATCGTTTCTTACTTGTTATCTATATTAGCAAAAACGGCCGGATGGCTCGCCAAAAATACTTGGGCTTTAATCGTGGCCATCGCCGGTCTCCTACTTTTAGCCTCTCGAGAGTTCCTAAAACCAAAGCGCGAGTAGTCCTATCACCACGAGGGCGACGACGAGCCCTAATTTCTCCTCCTCGTGTGTTGTGCTTACAATTTCGATTGGTGTTTCAACATTGTTAATGATTGGGGAACTCGATGGTGCATCCAATTTGCGAATTGGGTTCAACGGAGGTGTATCCGTTTTGTGTTTTGTTCCACTTACAACCTCAACACAGTTGAACCCGACCGTCTTGGGGGGGAGTTTGATGGTACCCGTGTTAGCGTTCCCGTTGCGGCCGATTTTTTGATTGGCGGTGGCGACTACGATCTGATTATTGTAAGCGTCAACCGGGTCGTCTCGTAGTATCATGTTACTCTGCGCCATATAAAGACCTATTCCAAATGCGTAGTCTACCTGGGTGCGGGCAGTCTGTAAAACGTCTTGATAATTCTGGATCGCCTTCTGGAGGTCCACCTTAGCTGAGATGGCGTCCTCGACAAGTGCCAAGAACTGTTTTTGTGCGTCAAAGGCCGTTCCCGTACCCAGTATAGCGCTGCGCGTTTGCTTCTGTGAGGCGAGGATTGCCCATACGTATACGCGAATGGTTTCGTTGAGGCGAATAACCCCACCCTGCGTAAATCCAGTGCTTTCATCTAACATAAAGGTGGTCCACGCATTTCGCATCTGCGAAGTATCACACGGGCCTAGGTATTCCAAGTGTGCTACTTTAGTAGGTAGCCAATGACAATAACCGTCTTTAAACGCAAGCCCTCCAAACACTTCATCACCGAACGTCATCGTATTCAACTTATAATTATATTTAGTCCATGTTGCCATTTTTCTAACTGGTGGTGGGGTAGCTCCGCGAGCACTCCACAACCCTGAAAAATATGCGGGAACTTTATCAAGATGCCCACCACTAACTAAGCCTTTAAGGTGAACTAACCCTAAACTGTTGGTTGGGGTGTATACTTTCTGTCTCCAGTCCGCGTCTTTTGGTACCCCAAATTCGTTACACAATCTTTCGAACGCCTTACGGTCATCCCAGCCGTCGTCTTGAGGTAGTGGAATACCTAGTTCTTTGAGAATCCTCCTAATTGTGTAATACACGTGAAAGTTGTAGACACTTCGGAGCATGACATTCTTGGATGTCAGATGGTCTTGATGCGAAACTCCACATCCGGCCGTTGCGCACCATACAGCGAAATTTAGCTGGTTCTGCCAGAAGTTCATATGGGAAAAATCCCATCTTAGTATTACATCTTTACTAGTAGTCTTTGGAACTACATATTTCTCAAACGTGTTAGGAAAATTGGTGGTAAAGCCACTTTTCGGTCTAACTGTTACAGTTGGGTGTACAAGGTGGTTAACAACGTCTTTTTGCGTGTATTTACCTCCGACCGCGTACTTTGCATTAGAGTTAAAGCTAAATGTTTTGGTATCCATTGAAATATATATTATGTTTGCTATTATCACTAATGTTCAAAAAGAGAGTTGTGAACTTCAAAAATCAATCGACAACTGCTGCGGAAAACGCCGGGTGGGCCTCAAATCAATCACCTTCACGGTTGGGTGGAAAAACATTGAAACGCTCGAGTTTGAAGCGCTCGAGGCTATCTATTCCGGAGATATTGTAGATATTCTCGAGGGCACCGATCGTACAGACGTAGGGAGACGCATTCGGGAAACAAGTGCAGTATTATATCCTGGCCTTTGGGGTTTCGGAGATGTCCAAGCTTACGAATATGCCTGGTAAGGGCACTCTCGCAATCTCAAAAGCCACGGGGCATGCGACATTGTCCGCTGAACAAAAATTAAGGATCTCCCCGAGGTTGGCCTCAATGTTAGGATTTAAATTTGCACCCCCTTACAACGAGGATGAAGGGGTTGTGTTACCGTTGAGCTTTGTCTTCCCTGTGGAAGAGCACCGCGGCGATACCCCAGTAAACTTCGCCGTCACGAAAACTCTCGGGGTGCACCTGGATCGGGTGAACACATCGTACACCACGGTAGACGGATCCCCCAGCACATTACTGAAAACAGTGCCCGCGAGCGACTATTTCTTTGGCGAGACTGTGACCTTAGACTTCCCACACCCCCAGATGAAAGTTTTGGAATCGGGATACATCCACGAGTTGAAGATTTCTATTATTGATGATAAAGGGCGAGAGTTGAAGAATGATTACCCGATTTCGGTCGTCCTAGAAATTTCAAATTAATTAATTTTAAAATTAATTAGAATTAAACGCATGTTCGTAATATATATTATCAACATTATTGAAAATGAGTATATACAGACCAGGTAGTTCTTCGGATTGGGTGACAAATTCAAAAAATTTGGAACCGGTAGAAGGGGGATTCATCCCAACAGACTTTTTAACTACCCAAAAAACAAAGGCCTTGATCAATAGAACTATATCGGTGGCCACGGACGAAATTCACAAGAGTCTACTATCACAACTTAGAGAATATGCCCTGGCTGTGAATACACAAAGTCGTGAAGAAACGCATACGGAACTAAACGAACTAGGTGAAAAAATAACCAATTTCGGAAAGAGGCCCGGTTGGGTATTGATACAGTCCGAGAAGACCACCAGGCGGACCTTACGGAGGCTTATGATGCGTTGCGCTTAAAGGACTCTCTCATCAGAGAAGCGACACTTACCGAACTAGGAAAACAAATAACCAAATTTCGGAAAGAGACCCGGTTGGATCTTGATGGAGTCCGAACGGGTATTGATAAAGTCCGAGAAGACCACCAGGCGGACCTTACGGAGGCTTATGATGCGTTGCGCTTAAAGGACTCTCTCATCAGAGAAGCGGCACTTACTAAACTAGACGAAAAAATAACAGAATTTCAAAAAGAGGCCCGGTTGGGGGTTGAGAAATACCAGGCGGCCCTTACGGAGACTTATAAGGTGTTGCGCGAAGAGGACTCTCTCATCAGAGAAGCAGCACTTACTAAACTAGACGAAAAAATAACAGAATTTCAAAAAGAGACCCGGTTGGGGTTGAGTGACTCCCAAGAAGACCTCCAGGTGGCCCTTATGTAGGCTTATAGGGTGTTTCGCTCAGAAGACTCTCTCAACAGAGAAGCAGCACTTACTGAACTAGATGGAAAAAATAACAGAATTTCGAAAAGAGGCCCGGTTGGGGGTTGAGAAAGCCCGAGAAGAACACCAGGCGGCCCTTACGGAGGCATATAGGGTGTTGCGCTCAGAAGACTCTCTCAACAGAGAAACAGCACTTACTGAACTAGATGGAAAAATAACCGAAGTTTCCGAAAAACTGAAACGTGTTCGTAGAACCGCGACCAAAGCTTGAGGAGACCTCTGAAAATATTCGTGCTGAGGCCCATACCTCTATCGGGGGGCTTGCCGGATTAGTGGAAACATTGAAAACGCAAAACCGTGTCATCACAGTTTGGGCTGAGAAGCGGGGCCCATTGAATGAGGTGCTCTATGAATATTCGTTCGGTGGGGCTCTATGAATATTCGTTCGGTGCCAAAGCGAGCAATACATATGGGGGATATGCCCTGCCAGCTCCAGGTACACTTCTCCGAATGGCTGTCTGCTCGGTTAATGCTAATGGTAAACCTGTGGGCGCGGTCGTGATAAATCTTGTAGTGGATGGGGAAGAACGGGGGGTTGGAGTCAATAAACTCGCTGGAGATATTTCATCGGTGGTTTTGTTCGCCGGTAACGATACAATTAGACTTTCCGAAGGTAGTGTTATTAACTTTGTTAAGAAAATCGCTGACCCCGCGAGTTCTTCCACTATTGTTACATTGTTAATTGAACTTAATTTGTAAAATACTAATATATTGAAAATCATGAACGAATCACCGTATCCGATTCTCAATACCGCTCCATCAACACTGTATCCAATTCTCAATACCACTCCATCAACACTGTATCCAATTAACGAAAGAAGTTCAGATTTTAGGTTGAATAATATCGTCGCTATGCAGGATATTTTAGTTAGAGAATGTGCAAATAGAAAAAGACACGCTAAAAAATAAAGACGCGCGGCGAACATAGCTAAAGCATCTAGTACGGTTCTGGCAAGTTTATCTGTAATGAGTGGTGCGGGGACTGCTGCAACGCTATATACAATTGTAACGGTTCCACTTGCAGGGGTTTTGAGTGGAATTACCGTTTTATCTGGAATACATTGTATGGTAATTAGGGCGGCGGGTGGAAAACTCGAGAAAAAAAGTAGAAAACATGATAGAATATCCGTTCTCGCTAGGTCTAAGAAAAATAGCATCGACATTATAGTGTCCAAAGCGTTGGCCGATAAGAAAATATCAAACTTTGAATCCGTGATGGAAGAAATGGGGAGATATGAAGAATTAAAAAATGATATTAGAATCAAAGCGCGCACCATCATGCCAAAAATTGAGTGTACTGATTGGGATAAATTTAGGTTAAAACTTGGAAATAAAGTCGGAGGAAATGTTACAGCACCATTGTGATATTTTATAAAATAATTTTTTAAATTAATTAATTTTCTTATAATTAATTATAAAATTAATTATATTGGTGCAGTAAACAATTTATTAATAATAATAAACAATTAAAAAAAAAAGAAAAGTTTAGGTCCCACCGAGGCTCGAACCCGCGCCAGCAAAACCCTTCTGGGCCCATCCCACTAAGCCTTCGCTTTAAATCTCTTCTCTTCTCTTTTTTTAGGCTTAGTGGGATGTGTCACGCTCACATCTCCTCCACCCCATCATTGGACCGATACCGCGGACCCCTCCTCTTCATTACCTCCATCCGCTATAATGTGTATTGCCGGCGTCCCGACAATGAACTGTGTTTATTTCACGTATATAAACCTAACTTTGTTGGTGAAAATATTATATTAATTAATAAATTAATTAATATGTTTTCTATATAATAGGGGGTGTTCCGCTTTAAATTATAAATAATTTTATAATTTTATTAAAATTAATTAATTAAATAACGAACCATCCCGGAAATTCGTGAACTATATAATCCTCACTAAGTGTTTATAAACTGTGTACACACCACCTGTGTAAATTGATAGCCCATTTACATACCATCGATAAGGCTATACATAACCGTGTGTGTAGTATATATTACAGTGTGTTTATTTTCCATCCCGGAAGATGTAATCGTGTAAATCTCTCTATAAAATGGACACTTAATATACGTGTAAGGTGGGACACCTAATTTGCATGTTCATAACACGAGTAATTGGAACATTGTCGTCTGCTTGGTGTTGTGGTTACAACATAAATTAATTAGTAGTTTTTCTTTTGTTCAATAATAATTTTTCAATATCTTTATAAGCGATATCGTAGAAGTGTATATTCGTAAACTAATCGTTGGGTTTTAACAATTTTATATAATACACCCTAGTTTTATATCCGATACGCATTATCCGTCTTAATGTTTGTATTTGCCTCTTGCATAGTTCGCATAATTGTCGGTATAATATTGTAAATGCAACGTTTTTATCGGAGCGTAATAAATTACGCTGATATTTCATGTATTCGATATCGCCTAGTGTTTTCATTTTATAGAATTTATATATAGGACTATAACCCCCGTATTCTTCGTAAACTTCTTCAACACAACCATTATAAGCTTTCAATTCCCATTGTATTTTATTATCCATTTTCTCTAATAATAGTGTGTTTTTGTTCAATTTACGATATAATTTTGACTCCCTCTTTCGAAAATAATTTTCTAAAAAATTCATAAATTTGCTGTCGGGAGACAATTTCCTTGTAACCAATTTTTTATTTTTCGGGAATGGTGGGGGTATTATAGAGGGTTATAAATGATATCACCGTAGGTGGTATCATTTTCACTCCCTATATACTACTCATTTTTAGGCGGAAACAGTAGCAACAGTGCAGGAATATGAATACTTTTAAACTCATAATTATCATATACAATCAAGAATTATACAGAACTGATTACCGGTAGAATTCAGGCATTACACATAAAAATAAATAATATATAATCTTACTGAATGTATATCGGCCAAAATGTAGAAGACAACATGTTTTTTAAACGAATTGATGATTTTGTCTCTAACAACGAAAACTCACGAATTATTAACGGCGGTGACTTCAATACGGTATTAAACTTTGAACTAGATAAGAGGAGTCGGTTGCAAGGAATAAATATGAATAATAGAGATCAGATTATTAATTTGATGGAAAAATAGCAAAGATTCACATGGCCTTCTAATTCAAAACCGGCACTTTTCTGTAGACTGGACTGTTGTTTGGTGTTGGATAATATAGCCAATATTATTTCCAAATGTGAGATAAAAAGCAGCATAGAAACATACCATACATTGGTTTAATTAAATATAAACATTAACAACCAACAGAGAAGACCAGTTGAGGATATTTTAAGTTAAATAACTCTGTACTCTTAGAAAATGATTACAAAACACTCATTAGTATAGAATTTCTGAAATTACAACCATCAATAATGCAGCGAGTCCTGATACATTATGGCAATTATAAATTTAACGATAAAATATACTGCTAAACGTAACAAAAAATATAAGATAGATGAGATGAAACTACAGGAAAATATTGATAAATTAATACAGCTAAATATACAAACACCAGAAGTGATTAATGCGATAAATAATCATAAATATAGTTTAGAAGAAATTTACAGAAGATGTGCAGAAAGCATCATTTTTAGATCAAAAGTAAACTGGGTAAAAGGAGGAGAAAAAAATACAAAATTCTTTGCGGATGTAGAAAAAAGAAAATTCGAAAGGAAAATGGTCTCTCAATTAAATGTAAATGGGAAAACAATAACAAATACGAACTTTTAGTGGATTATAAAATTGCTGCTAAGTCAGTCGCTAATCGAATTAAAAGTGTTTTAAATATAGTATTAGACTCATCTCAAACTAATTGTATTAAGGACCCTCACCATATAATGGTTCATGTATAATTGCTTCGTAAATTTGATGGGATATATGCTTAACATACATGTCAACATTCTCTTCTTATTATATCCTATACGATGCATGGCGTTTCCATGTCGGCCATCTTAGCGTGTACAAGCCATCAGCCATGTTACCTCTTGTTGCGTTTGACACATACCATTAATACTATGACAAACACATGAATATAATTTCGTGCAACATGATGGGGAGACATCTGACTACTATGCCTTGTTTTCATCAAATGTATGTACAAAGTCTGATATCCGAAGGGTTTGTTGACGCTTTGTTAAAATGTTTGAAAATTCATTAAAGACTGTGTAACAGTAAGAATAATACAGAGTGCTGTAGATATATACATGTATTACCATACATACTGTATTGAATCCAGTGACTCGTAAGCAGTTTTCTGAGTGTAGTGTCACTACTGTCTACTTGCCTGCTATGCGAGTAAATACGGTGTTTCCTGTGGCTGATGCACTTATAAAAGTAGACAGTGCATCGGCTTGACATTTTATACATTGAAACAGTGTACATTTTATATTTTGTGAGTGATGGTAGAAATGCTCAGATATCTACCTTTTTGTGTAGTTTGTTGAAAATATATAAGGACGTTGTCGTCGTCCTATATATGCGAGACGTAATGCACCAACTTTTATTATATTTTTTGTCATATTATTTGCTGTAGGTGTCAAACCTTTCAAGTGGTGAAACTGTTCGATAAAATGTACATACTAAAATGGCAGAGATGGCAACTCACTGCTCTGTATAATATACTCTAAGAAGAACGAGGTCATATATACTTTATATAGATATTCAGTCACATGTATGATTCCGCTACATTTGAAACAAACGGTGATATTCTATAATATGGTCAGTTGTGAAAGGTAGATATATTAGACAAAATATAAGGCTGTTAAATTAAACTATTGATTACGTAAATGAAAAGAAAATACCTGGTCTCCTGTGTTTGCCTGACTTTGAAAAATATTGTATAGTATATGTCATGAAAGTATAATAAAAGTATTAAGATTCTTGAATGTTGGACCTCCTATTATAAAATGGATTGCTTTATTTTATAATAATATTTTAAGTTGTGTAGCAAATAATGTATATCTCTCAGATCTCTTTAATCTATGAAGAGGAGTTAGATAAGGTTGTCCTCTGTTCACATACTTATTCATTATACAAATTTAGCGATAGAACTACTTTCCCACAGGGTTAGAAAAAATAGTAATAGGATACAAGATATAGTGGTCAATGAAGAATACATTAAAAATACGATGTTTTCAGATCATGCAACTTTTTGTATGGACTGCTCTAGAGAATCATTAGAAGAACTACTTAGTACAATAGATAATTTCGGAAACATGTCGGGAAAAATTACTCTAAAACATCAATAATATTTTGAAATGAATCAAGTAAGCATTTATATACTACATACTGTGATGACAAGCAATTATCGTGGACTGCAGACAGGGCAAAAACATTAGGACTGGTATTTATTTTTCAAATGACAAAAACAGAGTGCATGAATTGAACCTAATCCCAAAAATAAGTGAATTCAAACAATTCTTAGACGTATGGAAACGTATACAACTTACAATACTGGGGAAAATAACAATTATTTAGAGTTTTGTATTTCCTAAACTAGTATTTCCTCTAACAGTTTTAGATAACCCAGTAAAATATACTTTAAAATAAATTATATATATTATGTTCGACTTTCTCTGGGATTTGAAACCAGACAAAATCAGCCGAAAAAATATTTAGCAAACTCTCAAAAGGAGGTCTTAAAATGATTGAACTGGAACAATGTATTGATGCATTAAAAGCTACATGGGTCAAAAGCCTTGCAAATGTACATTCCCATGCACAATGGAAAATATTGTATTTACAATTGTTGGCGGTGTTAAAGGTTTTTGAAGGAAATTTGAATACAACGGATGCAAAAGAAATGGGAAAAACAATTGCTAACGGAAATCCAAATGTGGTGGAACAATTCGAGACTAAAAGGAAATGGGAGAATATTTTTATAAAAGGTTTTGTATGCTCGTGGGATTAAATATATAGAACAGTTATATGACTATATAGAAGTAAAGCATTTTTTGATTTCACACATCTAAGGCAGTTATATGATATCAGTAATTTAAAATATTTCAAAGTAGTTACAAGCATCACGCATATCTGCGAATGAAAAAATAAACGCTGTAATCACAAATACACCTTATTAGAAAGAATAAAATATACAAAATAATGTTATATAATACGTTTCTTAATAATCAAAAGATTGTCTTTAAATGTCGCGATAAAGATAACAAGAACAATTATAACATGAATGACCATGTTATAAAAGAACGCTTTGAGCGTATGTTATTATTATTGAGGCGAACTACATGTTTGCAAGTAGCATGTAAAGTTATAGATATCAGGGTATGGGATCACGTGGTTTCCGAACCTGATTTTCCGACGTGACGTATTCTGAGACGTCATGTTTATAGTAGATTTTCTTGAAACTTTTCCAAGCAAACGGACGGATTTCGATGATATGTAGCACACCATAGAAGTGACATATGTGTTGTATGGGTGATCTAAAAGTTCTTTACGATAACCTATAACTGTCATGAAAGAATCGAGTACCGTTTATTTCTTACATTCACGTTCTTTAGATTTTTATTCACATCCATGGTAACCGATTCTTCGTCAAAACCAGAAAATTATTAGATTAAAGCAACCTATACAATAATGCAAGAACTGGCATCATTAAACGAAGCTAATCCCCTCGCACTGGCATCATTAAACGAAGCTAATCCCCTCGCTGGCAACCTTGATAGTAACAAAACAAAAGTACTCAGTGACCTTGGGCGGTCGGACGTCGGTAGTATGCTAAACAATGCTCCATCCCTAGACACACATGATGGTCAAATAGTATCAAAATCGGTGAAGGAGTTTCACGAGTTATTGAAAAATGAAAGGTGTTACTAGCGTAAGTACGTACGTACGCACATGAACTAACGCTATACCCCCTCTTGCCTATCGGCGAGAGGATACTAATTAGCAACCTGTTAAGCATTTACTGCGTTATGTTTCATTAAACTCTGTCTTTCCATTAAGATATTACTTTCAACATCCTGCACCACTTTTAATTGAAATGGCGCAATTTTAAATATTGCGCGGACCCGGAGGACGCACTGTCTTGCCATCAGTTTTCATCTTTTTTCCCAATTTTAGTACTTTCCCCTAGCAAAGAAACAACGGCATCTAGTCGCACGCTGACTGAGCCGCGATCTATAAACTTACCCAGGGACATTACATTGCAAATATAGTAGAGTAACCGTCCACTGGCGGTTTGTTTCTGCGAGTCCGCACAGTACAACAGTCCGACTTGGCAACGCCACCTAGCGACTTATCACCGGCACTGCAGTGCATATTATAAAAATCCTAAAACCATCAACTTCTAAAACTGGCGTTTTGAAGAAAGTCATAAAATATTCAATCTTAAATTCGATAATATTGACGAAGTACAATTTGAACGACGTTATAAGCCAAAGATATGAGTGCCAGAAATAATCCACATTCAGACACGTGAAAATGTTTGGTATTTCTCCATTTCATTGTCGAAACTCCAAACGGTTTTACAGAATGTGAAAGCCATGGAAAAGGTATACTGGATATCAAAGACTCCTACAACACCAATATTAACTTGTGAGTGAAATTCACGACAGGTCATACATTACATCGAAACAGAAACCATTGCCTTGAAAAAGTCTGAGAAATATTACACACACACAAGAACACTTTCAAACGGCTGTATGTCAAAAATACTTCTGCGACTTTGCACTGCAGTGGAGTAACCAGATTCTCGCAGAGTGGGTGTGAATTGTGAATGGAGTTTGGAAGGGGGTGCGAGAAAATACGTTCAATTCTTCCATTTTAGTGATTTTAAAGCGACAATTTTCACATATATTATACAGGTAGTTATTTCCCCCAGAAAACATAGGTTAAAGTAAAAAAATACACACCTGACCAAATGTTATGGGATGCAATCGCACCCATTACACACCATGTCACTGAACTTTGTACTGTATACCCACTGGGGAATCCATGTGACAAGTATTGTGTATTATGTGGTGTATGTGAATGAGCTGATAAGACAAGAGTCATGCCTTTGCACTTAAAGGTACATGCCCACGCAGTAGGCACAAAATGTTCTTTATAGGAATTAAATAAGTGTATAATCATGTCACTATTTCACCAGTTCTAACAATTACGAGTGCCCGCTATACAAATATAATCATTTATTAATTATCAATTTACTGTTAGCGACGCGCGGCCGTAACAGTCTATTTTGATAATGTGCGGGGACGACGACTTTCACACCACGGCTTGCGGTGCGCATGCGCAGTATACTACGCGCGCCAGTAGGCTTCCCAATATGTAAACAAGAATATCAACATGTCGAAACGTCCAGGACGGAAATTGTATGAAACGGCGTCGGCCAAAAAAAAGGCGAAATGTCTGAGGGACAGGCAGTACAGAGAGAGAGTGGTTAATATTGGCGACCAGATCACCAAATGGAAAGAGTTACGTGGAGATTTAGATTTGGACTCGAACAGAGATTTTTCTTCTCAGCTTCCGATACTTCACTGCGCATGTCAAAGATGTGATACGATTGACCGTGTCACGTGACGCGTGTTGGTAAAAATAGCACGAGGTCGGAAAATACCCTTTCTGGTCGCGGCATATAAAATGGCATTTAACACCAATTAAAACGCGCCGTAATTAAAAATAACTCGTTAGTGGGTAGACAAATGGCTCATATAAGGCATGTCAGAAAATGAAAAGTAGTAGTACTGTGTAACCTGCTGCGTGGGCATGTACCTTTAACGACTGGGTCGCCTTCGCATAAAAAAGTAACACTATTCCCAAATGGCTAATGATATCGTACAATGGAGGGCGGCAGTTGGAAACTTTTATAATCGAACGCAGGGACTCCCAAAAACGTGCATATTTCAGATGACGCCTATGACAGGCGTGGTTACAAAAATTAAACATTTAACACAATACCTTTTAAACTTAATTTACAGTATTGCTATAACAATCTACACTATCGCAATCTTGATTCAATCATGCATTTCATGTTTGATATTACTTAATATTGTCGTGAGCTATCTATACCGATCAGAAAATAATATGCAGCCAAATAACAGTGGATCTTCATACTTTTATAACAGTCATATTCTACTAAATATAGACTATTATTTGTTTCTAATCAAACTAAGTTTATTATCAGGAGATATTGAAACGAATCCTGGCCCAAACGGTAACGATGAGTCGTGTCTATCAATTATGCATCAAAACATTGGAAGTATTAGACATAAATTAGATTACGTTAAAGAAAATGTTAGGGATTTCGATATTTTATGTTTCACAGAATCTCACTTAACTGAAACGATTGAGTCGACGACATTGTCGCTTGAAGGATTTAACACACTAATTAGAAAAGACAATTCAGCACACTCTGGCGGTTTACTTATATATATATTACATGTTATATTGTGTCTAGAAGATTAACTGACCTTGAGACAATACATGTATTACCAGAATCGATATGGATTAATATTACTGATAAAAACAGAGAAATCCTTCTGTGCAATGCTTACCGCCCACCACATATTGCGGACGAATTTTGGGAAAGATTAAACATTTGCATCGAAAGGGCATTCGAAGTATCAAAACACATAATATTAGTAGGCGATATAAATGAAGATCAATTAAGTACTACCAGCAATAAATTTAAAAATGTAACCATGCTAAACAACATGACTAATGCTATTGAAGAACCCACACGAGTAACCGAACACACACAAACACTAATAGACCCTATAGCAGTTACTACAGAAATATCCGTATATGATTCGGGAATATTAAAAACACCACAAGATATTAGTGATCACTATGGTACATATGTCTATATATCGTGTAACATGCCGTCAGTAGCCCCCTTCAAAAGAAAAGTTTGGAACTACAATCGCGGCGACTATATTCTTCTAAATTTCTTGATGCAAACAACTGACTGGTCATTCATTAATAATGGAAGCATTTCATGACAAGCTTATAGAGATTATTAATGTATGTATCCCCTCAAGTCTAGTTACAATACGCCCAAACGATAAACCATGGTATAACTCATTTACTCGAAAAACATCACGCCAGCGTGATCGCCAGAAAAACATAGCGATACGAACAAAACAGGAAACTGATTGGAATGTATATAAAAAACTACGTAATAAAGTCAACAATATGAAAAAATATGCTAAGCAAATATTTTTTGACAACTTGGAATTTACAATGCAAGACCTGAACACTACTTATCCCCGGCAATACTGGAAAATTATTAAAATGCTAGTTAAATAAAATGCAACTAACTGTGAAACAATCCCCCCCTTTACGTAAAACCGACAGCACATACACATATACTGACACGGAAAAGGCAGAGGCACTAAATAACTATTTTGTTTCAATATCAACAGTAGATGATTCTCACGAAACGCTACCAGATTATACTCCACGTACACAGGCTAAAATAGATTCTATACATGTAACGGAGCACGATATTACGACTATTTTATTGAAATTAAATGTACATAAAGCATCGGGACCGGATGAAATCAGCCACAGGATGCTCAAAGAAACTGCTATAACTATATGTAGGCCTTTGTGCATGTTGTTTAATAGATCTTTACGAGAAGGTGACAATCCATCAAAATGGAAAAAGGCTAATGTCATGCCACTGTTCAAGAAAGGAGACCGTGACCAGCCTTCAAATTATAGACCTATATCTTTGATTAGTTGTATAGGTAAAGTTTTGGAACGCGTTGTTTTCAAACACGTGTATAACCACCTGCATTTAAACAATCTTATGTATCAAAAACAATCTGGATTCATTCCAGGTCATTCCACAGTATACCAATTAATAGACATATATAATCAGATATGCAAAGCTATCGATGAACGAAAACATACGTGTATAGTATTTTGTGACACTTCTAAAGCATTCGATAGGGTATGGTATCTTGGACTCTTATTCAAGCTAAAACAAAATGGTATCGAAGGTCCTCTTCATAACTGGTTTAGGCACTATTTAGCAAACAGATCACAAAAGGTTTTTGTTGGCACTTCTTATTCTGAAAGTCAACTGATAACTGCAGGTGTTCCCCAAGGCTCGGTTCTTGGTCCTCTGCTGTTTCTTATATACGTAAATGATATTGCGGACAAACTAATCAGTACAACACGACTTTTTGCTGATGACTCATCTTTAGCTGTCTCATCATCAGACATGAACACCATAGAACGCAACATAAATCATGACCTAAATGAATTAGCAGCATGGGCGAAACAGTGGCTTGTAACATTTAATCCATCTAAAACTGATGCTACGATTCATTAGCTGTTCATTAGCTAGATATACAGAGCCATCTCTCTATTTCAACGATATCCAACTTCATTTTGTTCAACATCACAAACATTTGGGCCTAACACTCAGTCACGATGGTACCTGGCATGAACATATTTCAAATATAATTAAGTCTGCGTCGAAGGTATTAGGTTCTATGAAAATGATCAAATTTAAAATAAACAGAAAAACTCTAAATCAAATATATATATCGTACATGAGACCGGTTCTCGAATATGCATCAATTGTATGGGATAGTTGCACAAACTATGAACGCGAATCCCTCGAAAAACTTCAATACGAAGCAGCACGAACAGTAACAGGAATAACCCGGTCATCATCAATAAACACTCGTCTCAAAGAAATTGGATGGGTATCTCTTTCAGACCGACGACAAATTCAGAAACTAATAATAATATATAAAGAAAAGGAAGGTATACTACCCACTTATTTACACCAACTTTTTCCAGAACTGGTCGGAGAAAATAATACATACGGACTACGTAATATGAACAATTTTGTTACATTAGCTCGACGGACCGAACTTTATTCTAAATCTTTTATACCGTCATATGTGGCATCTTGGAATGAACTAAATAATGAAATAAAAAATTCCGAATCGATTGCCGTTTTTTAAAAATAAATTAAAACAACTATTCAGACCTCCACTAGTTCCAGAACATTTTCTTATCGGCGATATAACTTTATCCATTTATCACTGCCGTATAAGAAACCAATGCAGCAACCTCAATGCAGATCTACATAAAAATAACTTGAGAGAATCTCCTTTATGTCAATGTTCTGCCGAAGACGAAGACGCTGAACATTTTCTTTTCAAATGTCAATTATATCATCAGCAACGAATCGACCTCTTTGTAGCAACCCGTCAGTACCATCCATTATCGGTGCAAACCCTACTATTTGGTAAAGAATCGCTAACTGTTGAAGATAATTCATGCATATTTAAAGAAGTCCAAAATTACATTAAACTTACACGTCGATTTGACAATTAACAATATATATACAATAACATTATTTGTTTATATAATTATTATGTTAAATAAAACAACTAATCATACATTACTTTAACGTATACTACGTTCCTGCATTAAGCTGTTTATTACAAAAGGTTACCTGTGTCCTTGCTCGCGAGTATTCCTGTGTGTGCTCCGCGGTCCGTGCTAGAGTCGTGGCGCTTTTAGTGGTAATGACCGAGCATGCTCGGTCACGACCAGTATAGGTGGCTGATTTCGGGTGTCGGTTGTATAAGCATGTTCGGGGGTCTCTCGATCAAGGCCACTTAGCTTGGAAGGTGAGTGGTGAATTTATTGGGTGCAACAATGTTACACTGAACAATTATGTTTGATAGTTTCGTTTAATATTGATTAGATCATGAGCATGTCGATATTACTATTTAAGAATTTAAGAAATTTCAATATCTTAATTGATATGCTCATGTGAAAATTAGTATAATTATACTTGCTCTATAGAGAATGTGAAACACAAACAAAATACTTATATTCACCCTGTTATACCTCTTTAGATATATTCAATAAGCAATTGGGACGGGCTGTAACTAATGTTTGAAAAACTTGTAGCCCAACCCGTTTGCTCTTTTTGTAAAATTGTATGTATTAACTGTTATTTTTATATACCATGTCAAATTAGAGCAATACAATATGTTTAAACTAAACGACTGGGTGCCAGACATCCTTCAGCAAAGTTGCAAATCATGATTTGAAGTTGGGGTCCCATCTGTTTAGCACAAACATTTTTTTATAGGAATTCCATATTACATAAGTATAATTGTGTAACTATTCCAACATTTTAAAAAATTACCAGTGCCCGCTACACAGAAATATTCACTTAGTAATCTTAAGTTTACTGATAGAGACGTGCGGTTGTATCATCGTGCTATTTTGATTGTAAATGAGGCAGGTCATTTTTCAATTTTTCAATTATTTATATCAACTAAATGTGTCACCTGAATAAATATTTGTATTGACTTGTTACAAAATATGAGCATTGCACATCAAAAGATAAATAGAGAGAATAAATAGCTGTTTCCATTAACAGTTTAAGGAGTCAGGGTTATCGCCCTTGATATCAAAGTGGCATTTCAAGCTTGATATAAAAATAATAATAATGTAAAATTAACATGATTGATATGATTTTTAGAATTTTACCCAATTTTCTACGACGGCCATCTTGGATTATGCGTCAATCTCCAGTTTAACAAATATGAAAATGCTTCACCCACGCACCACAACTGTGAAGTCTGACCAGCGTCGGCTAAACGGTACATGAGAAGAAGACGAAATCTACAATTAAAGGATGACCTGTCGGCGGCCATCTTGTATGATGTATCATCCGATCTTGACAAAAAATTATCCAGAGTGATTGTCTCCACGATACCTTCGATTTGATATATATCAGGACCATATTTGGTCAAATTTGAAATAATGTGCAAGATACAAAATCAATGCGTGAAAAAACAAAGGGATAACACAGGAATATTAGTGTGGCAAGAGTTATGATAAATATACAAAAAGGAATTCAAGTTATTCTCTGGACACACAATCAGTATGCGAAAGAAACAAAAGAAATCAGTATGGTAAGAGATGTTATTCTTGCTTTTAAGGACTAAAGCAAGTGAGCAGGGTCTCACACATACCCCCAGCCGCCGCCAAGTCATTTGGCAGTGACCTTTGGCATGAAAGCCCTATAGTTGAGATATAGAATGAAAATATGGCTGTTGATAAAGAAGTAGGTGACGTTTCCAGTCAATCCGACATACAGTTGCAGAGAAATTGTGTACTTGAAACATTAATGCAAATATTTCAAAACATTTAACACAATTTGACCTTGACCTTGGGCATGAAAGCCGCATGAGTGGGCTATGAAATGAAAATATGGATGTTCATAGAGAAATATATGAAGTTTCAATTCAATCTGACTTACGGTTGCAGAGAAATCGTTTACTTAAAACTTTAACGCAAGTTTCAAAGTAATTTCACCTTCATATGGATGACGATATGGACGTATATGAAGATTCAACTCAATGCGACTTACGGTTGCAGATATAATGGGTACCCAAAAACCTTTAATGCAAATCTTACAGATGGACGAATATACAAAAACTATATACACCTCGACATACTTTGTATGCCTCGGTATAAATCATGATTGAAGGCACTGTGTTACTGATGATGCCTCAATATGTTGTTTCTCACATCATGCACTGAAAATGACCAATATCAACCAATTGCACCATTTCATTCGAAGTCAACATGTATTATAAACATCTAATGTGTTACCAGTTTGACCATTGGGCATTGATTTCAATTATGATAATAGCACAAACATACATCATTAATTCAAGTTCGTAAATTTTCGTTTATCTTCGAAAGTCTACAAACTTTGTCTTCGGTCTCTTCTGGATGTTTCTAGTAAAATCCTTTATAACGAAGATAACCGAAACCATATGAAACCAACCAATTACGGACTTTATAGACTGTGGATGTTAAACGGAAATTTATGAATCAAAGACTGAATGCAATACCTTAAATGCTTAATCACTCTAGGTTGGCGGTAGGATTTTTAAATTTGCTCAAATATGTGTCTGTGACTGGAGAAATGGGGCTTATGGTATTTGCGACCAGTGTAGAAACACATCAGCCTGAGTATCGGCACAGGATCTGCACTGTTCACCATTGCATCAATGAAACCTCCATCATGCTTCTAGCAAGCCACATCATTATCAGGCTACAGGAGTGTACTATTTGATCAGAAGCTACACTGGTCACAAAGCCCATAAACCGCATTCTCCAGTCACTGCCACCGGCTAAAGTAACGGACCAAGACCTATAAATACATTAAATATACCTAAAGGCATCAATAAGTAAAATAAAATAGGCTAAAACATTATTTACTCCCTTATATCACAAATGGAGTAAATACATTTTGTTTAGCTTATTTTTTTCTCACTTATTGATGCTTTTAGGTATATTTAATGTATTTATAGGCCATGGTCCGTTACTTCAACCTGTGTTCACAGCCACATATGTGTAAAATCATAGTAAATATATTTCTGACCATTTCAATATCCAGTCCTTCGAGTGTCACATAATCAGAAATGTACAAATGTCATTCTGTCCACCAGAAGAATGAGTCACCGATTCAAAAAATATTGATAAATCTTAAAACTGCACAAGTCAGATTTGTGTGAATAAGATTCATTCTCAATTCCATCAACACAAGAAGTAACATGTTTTCACGACACATCCTTTCAACAGGTTGATTAGATGATTAGAGCAGAAATCAGAGTTAAGAACCACACAAACACTGCCGCTGGCATGGATGGTACTCCGGTTAAATGGTTAATTTTTTGTAACTGAACTTGTCTTTCTCAAGCTCTTCCTCGAGCTTTATATTTTCAGATGTCGCTGATCTTAAGATGATGACAGTCTGTCATGGCGACACTATATTTTGCTTCGTGTAGGTCAGGAACTGGATCAGTTCCCATTTCGCGAGTGTTTGGCAACTTGTTGCCCAGGTGGAGTAGTGTCTTCGGGCAGCGATTCTTCTGGTGGCCTTTGTCCTTCAACAGCAGAATGAGAAACAATTTCCGCCTTATCTGCTTCTTCTGAAACCGCCCATATACTATCTCAATAGCCCTGCTGGTGTCTGCCTCGACTGCAGGGTGAAGTTGAAGAGGCTCGACGAATAATCCAGATTAATAAGATCTGTAGACGGCTTCCCTGAAACAAACAATCAAACACTATTATGTACATGGTTAGCCTTTTATTGAATTTATTACCAGTATTAACCATTACTCAGCAAATGACTCCGCAACTTTCCAACATGAAACAGTGCTTAGAGAACTACATCCCACCCGGGCATCAAACTCACAACACTTGGATAAATGTGGTAAGCGAGTAAGCCACATTGTTCATAGTTGTGAACATTAACTCTTGAAATCTACAACCGTACTGTCCGTAGCAGAGTTACGTTTCCATTCATAGTCTTCCTCTGCAGAATAATGAATAAGAGATCTGGTTCGCAAATTACATGTAGCAGCTAAAGTTGGGGTCCCATCCACATATGGTTATAGAGGGAGTAACAAAACTGTTTTTAGCTTTTTTATTTCGTTTATGGACGCTTTTAGGCGTATTTAATGTATTTATAGACCTCGGTCCGTTACAATGTACTTCAACCTGTGGTCCCATCTAGTAGGCATAACAGTTTGCCTATAAGAATTAAATAAGTGTATAATTGTGTAACAACGGTACATGTATTCCGCCATTTTTAAAAATTGCGAGTGCAGGCCCACTATACACATATAATCATTTAGTAATATTGATTTTACTAATAGTGACTCGTGGTGGTATCAGGCTATTTTGATATGCAAATGAGACATGACATTTTTAAATTATTTATACCAATTAAATGTGTCACCCGAACAAATATTTTTATTGACACATTATAAAGTACGATCATAGTGCAAATAACAAAACTAAGCAGACAGAATATAGTTTCCATTAACCTTTAATGGAAACACAGTTATCGCCCCTGATATCAGTGACGAAATTCACGTTTCATATACAAAGAAAAAGTACATGTATATTTTCAAGTACATGTACAAATGGAGGGAAGATCCCAAAATCAGAACTGAATATTTACAATAACAAAACTATATATTCAGCGCTGAAATCAGAATAATCCTGGTCTGATACCAGGTCCTCGCCACACCAGAATCACTTGGCCCCTCCAAAAAGCAGTAGGATAAGTAATAATCTTACTACTTTTATAATTGGAAATAACCCAATTCAACACCCAGGTAACAAAAGAGCCAAAGATAAAAATGTACTGAAGGGTCAAACCAGGCAAATAGTGATTCCTATATGGAGAACCACTACCGTTAATTTACGTCGTCTCGTTCTCTCGACCACTACCCACGTAAAGTGTTGTATTACTTTTATAATAGTTTTTTTTTCAGATGAAAAATATACAAATTAGGTCACAATTAACAACTAAAGTGTAAATCAGATCTGATTAGCTATTCTGTAGAGGAAGCCTACGTATATAATTTATTTGTTTGTTGGGGTCTAACGGCGTATCAACAGATGCGGTCATTTAAGGCCGGGTCAATGGGTTTAGTAATAAATCCCATATATTACCTGTACAAGTACATGTTCAAGTACATGTACAAATGGGGGGAAAATCCTAAAATCAGAAATGAATATTTACAATAAAAGAACTATATACTCAGCCCTGAAATCAGGATGATCCTGATCTGATGCCAGGTCCTCGCCACACCAGAAGCACATGCCCTAACCAGGCCACCTCGCCTACTCTCTCCCAAAATGGCCCCTACTTACTAACCCTCCCTCTTAATGTTCTCCCCTATCTACTACCGTCAATAATGCCCCCAATCTTACTACTTCTATAATGGGCAATAACCCAATTCAACTGCCAGGTAACAGAAAGAGCGAAATATGAAAACGTACCTGAGGGCCAAACCAGGCAAATCGTGATTCATACGTATTACTTTTATAATATTTTTTTTCAGATGGAAAATATGCAAATTGTGTCACAATTAACAACTAAAGTGTAAATCCGATCTGATTAGCTATTATGTAGAGGAAGCCTACATGTATGAATGGAATAGTAACTCTGCTACAGACGGTACAGGAGTAGATTACAAGAGTTATTGTTCGCAACTACAATAACATGGTTCAATAATAATGAGACATCAGTGATTCTTTATTTTATGTACATATTGGTGTCGTTTTTCTAGTTTCGATGTAGAACCAATAATTCATTAAACTGTGTTTATTCCATTGGGTGACAGTCCAGTTGTTACATTTATAATATTATAGCCAATTGTTCTCGTCATTTCTTTAATTTTATTTCCACTTCAAGGGACCAGGGGTCTCATAAATGTAATTTCCGTTACGTACATTTACATGACGTAAATATAGCTTTACATTTACATTTTTTTCTTTTCAACGGCATAAAACATACAACTGAAGGGGCATCTATTTAGAAAAGTGTCAAGAAAATGGTAAGCTAATTGTATTAGTGCGAAACAGAGAAATTTAGTAGCAAGTCCTGGAATTTCTCATTTATGGTAACCCAACAACATGTATTTAATATGAATCAGTAAAGTTAAGCAAAACAAAATAGCTTGGCAACTAACAGAATGCCGTATTTTACCACATGTACCAAACATCGTTATAAAGCTACATTTAATTAATAGCACAGCCTCCAAAAATATGGGCGTAACGGCAATGATTATGTAACGGTAATGACAAAACGTAACGGTAATGACTTTCCATTTGTTTAAAATACTAATACAGCATATATAACAAACATATTTATACTTTGAATATGCTGTACAATATAACTTCAAATTAGTGTTTACTTTTAATGTGATTGCCAATAGAAACCCACACTCCTTGCAAGCTGTGTCTGTTTTTTGTTGTTTCAGAGCTTTTACTAATTAAATCCTGATATATAAATGTTGTAGGTCTGAATAAATGTGCCATTACTGACCGACAACTGATGGGACCTGGTTTATATTTAATTGACGCATCAACTGACTGGTTAGTATGGTAATTTATCATTTATCGTCATTACCGTTACACAATTTTGTAACGGAAATGACCGTAACGGTAATGATTTTTCTTTAAAAACTCCCATTTTTCACCCCTCTGTATACAACGCATCATGAAGGTAGAATATGCAAAGACAACGTTGTAAGTGTGTCTATCTACCAATTTTGGTTTCAGTCGACCTACATACATATGGACGTGTATAAACCGTGAACGGTAATGATGCATGTAATGTGTAACCTTAAAATTCCGAATACAGACCGGTCTCGTTCTCGGCAATGACTTAAGTTGTGTTACCACCGTGTTTATTTATAAATCGGGCGCCCATAAACAGTGTTCATTGCATTAGTAGCTGAGAGTAGGAAAGGGAGGTTACTCTGATTTTACTCTTTTTTTTTCAGCGTAACGGTAATGATTCGATTTCGCGGGATAGATACATTAACGTCAGTATTTTTGACAACAAAAGGCAAATTTATTGCAGAATAAGTTTAATGTCAATGTTAAACTATTTTAATTCAGATGCAATGTATAGTAAAGTACAAATTGACAAGATTTGAGAATTACGGGCTTGTGAACTGTGCTGATTGATGATCGGGACATGCCCATTTGGTGCACCATACATATGCCAACAACAGAAAATAATAACTAAACACACATAACAAGAATTGTAAATACTGTTTTCTTAATGGATTGGTAGTATACATAGTTTCTTTACTGAAAAAAAATAATTTCCTTATAAATTGTGTGATTTGTCAGTAAATTACACCGGGACACCAGATGTACATAAAATATAGAATCATTGACATACATATCTGTACATGTATCAAACCAATGAAAACTGACATTCTGATCTGCATATAAAAAATGTAATTTCGGCTAATTCTGCGCACCGGCTAATGCACAATTCACGTAATGTTTTGCCCAGCTTACGTCAGAATAAATTATGTTGACTTTGGAATAAATCAGCTGATTAACGGTATACTAAGTCACAATTTTATCCCATTCCGATAGTTTGGTAAAAAGTTATTCAGAACATGGTCAAAATGATTAGTGGTCCTGCTTACTAAATGAATAGATCAACAACAGATCTGTTAAAAAAAGCTTCATAAACCAATAATACACATGCAAATATACCGACATTGGTTATCATTTTATTCCCGTATTATTCGCAAAACTCAAGGACAAAATGGACTGATATTTTGATCAAATTTGGCTGGGTCTCCGCTAGGCGGATACAGATAATAGACGACAGATGAAATAGTAAAAGCCATCTGTTTATCTCGACAAAGAATTGCCTTGAATGTTCAGGGAATTTAGACTGAATATGGACATTTTCACGAAAATTATTATTAGGTGCGCAGAATTAACAGACACGATTTTAATCCCAACAAACATACAGTCTCCACCCCCGCCCATATTTCGTGAGGTCACCCCAATGAAGCAAAGAAGTCCCTCATCACCACCCCAGACCAAACATGGGTACCCTGTGTACAAATAAATTTTAGGAAGCCCACCCACTGCAATACAAATACTTAATACAAATACTGCACTTCAATTTTTTTACTTGTTTGGTCACTGTTGTAAACACGTGACTTTCTGAAAACGCTTGTCTTAAGAAAACAACATGAATAATCAGACATGTAAAATATTGGTGTGTGCAAAGCCACATACACGATGAGAAGCCGGGTACACTTACTTAATAGAAATACTGCACCGGCCTTTATTCATGATATTTCGGGGAAAAGTCACCGCTGTGCAAATGCAGTGTACCTGGATTCGCACACTTCAATTTTTTACTTATTTCATCACTGTTGTTACAGTTTTTTTAAACACATTTGACTCTCGGGGGGTGGGGGGGAATGAAAGTAGTGTCTTTTTTAAGTGGCTAAAAGCCTATATAGACAATAGTGAATAGATAACAGATAATAGCCTAAATATATAATGAATTGACTTGTTGGACTGAAAACATATATTCAAAGTGAATCTACAAGTATCGAGGTGCCACAAACACACAGAGTCCGAGATGCACAATAAATTAGAAATTAGCTATTTAAACAACAATTGTGGAAACAACATTGGTCGCGAAAACCAATGACTCGGCACATGCACAGGCAATGTTGAATATCCCCCACCCACTTGAATTCATGTTAGATTGAATACAATGGAATTATTTTAGTAGCCCTGTGGTTATAAGTGCTGTCGAAGTCAGCACGATTCAAATATTGGTCAACAGTAATAAAGAATTAATTCCTACCTGAAATGAATGTTTCGTGTCTGACAGCTAGTAGACTTATGTAAAATGTAGGTCAATTATTGATGCGTCTTGGCTGTCGCCGTATTGTCGTCTCAACTTTAGCAAATTTGCAGAAATGTACGTCTGTAGCATTCACAAATCGTCGAGTACACAATGAGTATCTGTATTTCCGTATTTAGAGCTTATCAACAATGAAGACAGCAATAATTTCACGATGTCTTGGACCAGTACGTGTAATGGCAGGACACGAAATATAGTATGACGTCACAATGAAAATACAATCGCATTTAACAACAAATAGCTGACTTTTTAAACGTAAATTTGTTATTGGTTGGTATATTACATTAAAAAAAAGTGTCCTGTGTCCAATAAATTGGACACATGACACTATGGCGTTTAGTAATAAGGTTCAAATATTGACTCTATATGTACCGGACGTTCTAAATGAGGCTCCATACGGGATAATCTATTTAAACTAAATTTCATTGGGAAGCTATTTTTTTGCAAATTACATGCGTATTATTATTTTAATATAACCTATCAATGTTTACAGGTGTTAGCATGTTTCAATATTGAAATAACATATAGCACACTTTCATTTTACGAAGTTTCCCGCAGCGAACCCCATTCGGCCCATCGACCGATTGTAATTATAGAACGCCTGTAACTATTCACGAGAATATAGACGTTCTATGAAAAATAATGTGTAGATAAACATATACATTGGAAGATGGTAAACTACACATTATTATAAAAGCACAATGAGTTATAAACTTCAAATTCCAGTATAAATTTATAATTAAAATTGTCGCAACAAATCCAAATGTAATATTGTCAGCTCTAATTTGTGTGAATTTTGTACCATGGCTTAGGAAACCAATACCACTCTGTTTGTGGGAATGGCCGCCGTCTGATCAGGAGCTGCATTGTTCCCATTCCACCAATGAAACATCCGTCATGCTTCTAACAAGCAATGTAGATTATTATCATGCTACATGAGTCTGATCTTACATCAGGAGCTAGACTGGTCACATATCCCATACATGTAAGTCCCATGTCACCGGTCACATTTCAGATTCAATTCACGATGAACAACCTTATGCTGGTCGGGCTTGGAGTCGTCGCTGTGTCCACCATTCTGTGCATCATTGCAACAGCTATACCGAGCTGGATGAACGATGATAGAACCAACGCAGGTCTATGGAAAATTTGTAAGGACGCCAAAGGTTTTTGTGACAGCTATAAATACGTGAACGTCCCGTTGCAAGCGTCACGGGTCATGATGATTCTCAGTATACTGGCGTTCGCAGCGAGTAGCGCATGCGCGGCTGTATATGCATTCTTCTTGAGGTCACAGCCGAAATATGTAATACTTGCCGCGCTATCGGCCTTTATTGCAGGTAAGTCGATCGGTACACTACCCCCTGCGATAATCTTGTAAATATTTGTCAATTCATTTATTTCAAAATATTTGAATATTCTGCTTGACATGAAGCAGCTACAGCTCAGGCTCAGACAATCAAATTGCTTGGTCTGGCATTATCAAACAGATCTTCAGAAACGTTGATGATCTGGGTAAGAGTAATACAGGCGATTATGTACGTAAATACGAAACATGCCTTTCTTTCATTATTGTACAGAAGGGATATTAATAAAATCCTCCAATTTAGTAAATTTAACGTAGACAAATTGGCACCAAATATGTTCGTACGAAGATGTTTATGAATATACGTTACGTTACACACTAGTGGAGTGACTGCGGTTGTAGTATTTTGAAAACGAGTTCAAAGCGTGAGATTACATCCCCTAATTATTTGCAAACAGTGGTTGTCAAATGTTTTTCTACATGTTAATTTTGCACTTACGAACTTCATAATTGTACGAAGTTTAGTGGAACGGGTCACTGGTTCAGTCATCTTTCTGAAACACAAGAGACGAATTATTGAGGGGTTGGCTTGTATGTGTGATCTCACTCGGGCCAAACTCGGCTGAACCAGCGAGCATTGGTCACGAATATACGCATTTTCTCTCCAGGCTGGACTAAGTTCATACAGTGACTGGAGTCTTATGAGTTTGCGACCAGTGTAGATCCAGATCAGGCTGTGCATCCGCACAGTCTGATCTGTATCTGCACTGTTCGCCATTCTATCAATGAAACACCGTCGTGCTTCTAACAAGCAATATCGCTATCATGCTACAGGAGTGTGCTATTTGATCAGAGGCTACACTGGTCACACATCCCATAAGCCACATTTCTCCAGTAACGGCCACTTTTATTTCTAATTGCAGGCGACCTGTCGCTGATGGGCGCCATTACATTTTGGATGAGTAGGCTCTACTCATATTTTTCTTCGATTCCCTTGGGTGCCGGCTTCGGCCTAGCGATTGTGGTCTACATTATGGGAATGGTGGGAGGGTTGTTGTTGCTCATTGGTAGCCGTAGAAATGTTTCTCACTAAACCTTTCAACCCTATCTAACTGGAATGGACTCTATCTTGTTAAATTAAGGACCAATACAATTGTAGTAAAAAAAAATTCACACCAGTACATTTATAAGGTAGTGTTCCTTTCCTAAAACATATGAAAATTGCTTTGCAAAAGTGCAGACCCTGAGGAGACGGCTCGTTTGAGCCGGCTCATCTGGATCTAAACCGTTTGCATACACAACTAAAGAGGTATGCAATGTTGAAAGGGTTAACAAGTACGGTGCTTAAATAAAATTATCGTCTCTTTCGTTTTTATCTTGTCTGGTTTCCAAACAACAAACAACATTTGTGAAATGACGAGTATCGTTCCATTGGAGAAAAGTACCGCATGCTGCAAAAACATGTTTTATTGCGAAATAGAAGAATTTTGAAAATCACCAGACGACAATATTTAGTTCGCGCCTTTGAATCCTTAGAATGTTTGGAACTAAAAGTGTTGTCTGCAGTTGCTTAATAGTTCGCCTTCTCAAAAAAAATATGGTTTAACAGCACTTTAGAATAATTTTCATCGGAAATGATTCTAAAGTGCAGTCAAAGCATGTTTTTTATGAGAAAAACATGAAAAATAGAAAATAAACAGCAGTTAATTCAGCAGTGTAAGGGTGAAGGGTTAATACAAATCGAGGTGTAATTGGTGTGTGAATATTTGAATTACATGTACTGTATGTTTTACGTTATTTAAGAAGAATTGTATGTAAAGCTGAATTATTATAAATGAAACAATTATAAATGGAAAATTAATATGGATGACGATTTATCATGGGAAAATGTTAAAACATACTTTTATTCTAATTTCGGGATGGTGGCCTGATTTTCACAATTTAACGACTGTTGTTTTCTTCGTGAGATCATGTCCAAGCTGCATGTATGCTGCTTATTTGCTTATTTAATCATGAGTTCGAGTCAATTGTCTGGGTAGATTTTCCCTTTCAACTAATTCCACTTCCAGTCCCTCCATTTTCGTAATAAAATGAATATTGTTACATGGCTGTCGTTGTTAGACACCGCACAAAACCGTGTTCAAACGTACAGCGCGTGCTGTTTGACCATGGCTGTAGACAATGCTCATTCCGGGGCCAAGCAAACGCCTACGCAATGCATGTGTCTCATGACGTTACTACAGCGCGCCGTTACGTCACCAGACCAGTTCACAACGCAGTTCCCACTAAACTTTTGAAATTGATGCGACTGAAGCACGCTACGTGCACTGCGGCCCCGGAACATGAATGTGTAAATCAGCTGTTTGAATGTAGCAGATTATCAAAGTACTGCATGTATGCCTAAATTGCATGGTATTTCAGACTGAAATGTAACAATAACGTTCGACAATGTCGTGAAAATCGGGAACTGTTTTAACCCGCGGCCTACAGCCTTGGGATTCAAACAGTTCCCTCGTGCCACGGCAAACGTTTAACCACGGCTGGACATTGCAATGCAATGGACCTTGCAGTATACCAATCTTCCTGAAATAATAGTTTATTACTACATGCAATTGTGCTGCTGTTGATATGCATGCACATGTATCCAGAGCTCCAGATAAGGTGCGTATTGGCGTATTTTAGGTACTTATTTTAGCAGAATGCGTATTGATTATCAAAAGTGGGAGTACAGAATACTCACAGCAATGTGCAATAAATACTGCCATAAAGTTTAAAATTTATTTAGTTTAGCTGAACAAAATGTTGCAGCTCAAATAAGTGAATGTTTAAATTAGTTATATTTGTTATCATTTGTTCCCTATTTAATAAGGAAGAAAATCAATAACACACTGGTAACAGTAAAATACGCATTGTACTTGAAATATTGGAGTACAATACTCTTGAGATGCAAAACTTATCTGGAGCTCTGTGTATCATGTGGATGTGACTGGAGAACTGGGGATTATGGGATTTGTGATCAGTGTAGCCTCTGATCAAATAGAACACTCCTGTTACCTTAGAATGCTCTATATTGCTTGACGGGTGTTTCATTGGTGGAATGACGAACAGTGCAGATGCTAATCAGACTGCACAGGCTGATCTGGATCTAAACTGGTTGCAAAACCGATAAGCCCCATTTCTCCACTCACATCTACAACTGAAGATGTAATGACAAATGTATATAGTGAAGATTGTGATACCTTGCCTGCTTATCAAGGTGTATGATCACGTTGTTACAACAACAACAACAACAACAATAAGTAATGGAACTTTCATAAGCCCTCCGATTCAACGTACATATTCTTTTATTTTGATATTGACATGTAACGGTTTTTGATGAAATATGGAGCATCAAATGCGTCTTGTTAAGCTGCATTTGGTGGTCTCGGTACTTTGGTCCAAACTTTTGACGTTTTAGCGAAGAATCGATTTCCGTGTCTACTGACATAGAAATCGATTGTTCGCAAAAACGACATAAGTATGTGCTGAACACCCAGAACCACCAAATTCAGCTTGTTGACTGCGCCATATTTCATAAAAATATGTTGCCTATTAAGGAAAATATCAAATAATACTTATTTTGGAGTGGGTGCGCTTTCAACACTTTCAGCCATTGTTGTTGTTGTTGTTGTTGTTGTAACCACGTGATCATGAACCTTGCTTATACTACAAATAAACTGTGAATCAAGGAACAGCGAAGGGTCATCAAATTATGCGTGGATGTTTCCATATATTAAACATTTTATGTGATACAGAAATTAAAAGATTCGAATAATCAACCGAGTTTCAGTAATGAATAGAACTTTCATGAACCTGACGCACATAAATATGTCATCAACATAAAGAGTACACGTCAAGCATCTCGGCCAACCCCGTGACCTTATTGGATAGTTGTGTTGCCTCGGTGCCTCGTTACAATTGCAGCTATCGATTTATTTGTCCAGTCAATATACATATATACCCACCACTAATTACAATAATTAGTTTTTCTTCACTTTCCATAAATAAATGTCCCGAGATAAACATATCAAAAGTGTAAAAAATCTAGCCATTCTAAAGTTTCTTAATTTGAATATTTTCCGCCGAAACACTAAGTTATATCAAATTATCTATATTAACTAAACACCTTGTAATTTACAGACATGGATAACCAAACGCTTTTCAAATATATTGTGAGCATTTTAAAAATCCATTATGGCTGTCAAATAAATAAACGAGGATGGCCGCGGCCCTCATGTCGAGCCCGCCGAGGCATTTGATGGTCTCAGAGTGTATTTATTTGAAGTTTGATGTCCAATAAGCATACAAAGTTTCAAGCAAATCTGACTTACGGTTACAGAGATAGTAGGTATGTGAAAACTTTGACGCACATTTTGACAGAAACTTTAACGCAAACTTCTAAGTCATTTGACCTTGGCATAGGGGCACAGGGGCCGTATGAGTGGGACACAGAATAAATATATGGATGATGACTACTAAGTATATGAAGTTTCAAGTCAATGTGACTTAGGACTGCATAGATATAAGGTATAAACTTTAACGCATATTTCGGAACGGAAACTTCTAAGTCATTTCACCTTGACATTGGGCACAGGGGCCGCATGCGTGGAATACAGCATGAATATATGGATGATGACTAATAAGCATATGAAGTTTCAAGTCAATGTGACTTAAGACTGCAGAGATATAAGGTATTTAAAAACGTTAACGCATATTTCGGACGGACGGACGGACGGACGGACGGACAGATGGACGGACGGTCCAAAAACAATATGCCACCCGGCTCTTCGAGACCAGTGGCATAACAATATTTAAAAGTAAGTACTTTTATATCAATAACAAAAAAGTCACCCTCCCCGAAAAAAAATTGAAATTCCATCAAATGTTTATTTTATTGGCAAAAAACGATTTTCATACTGGGAATTTAACATGGGGGCTAAAATTAGATTTTTTTAAAATATTTTTTTGATTTCTGGACGGATTTTTAAAATCTAGCTTTTGTTTTCTTTGTTACATCATTTTCAAGCTATCTCGCCAGGTTTCGGAGTCAATTTCCAAAAGTTTTGGAAATTGACTCTCCCATGTTAAATTCCCGTAGGAAAATCTTTCTTTTCGCAATAAAATCAATATTTGATGGAATTTCATCAATTTTTTTTCGGGAGGGCGATTTTTTTGTTATTGATGAAACAGTACTTACTTTTAAATATTTTTTAGATTTAATGTGTTTAATGGCCAATACGCATTGTATTTGAAATATTGGGGTACAATACTCTTGAGATGCAAAACTTATCTGGAGCTCTGTGTATCATGTGGATGTGACTGGAGAACTGGGGATTATGGGATTTGTGATCAGTGTAGCTTCTGATCAAATAGCACACTCCTGTTACCTTAGAATGCTCTATATTGCTTGACGGGTGTTTCATTGGTGGAATAACGAACAGTGCAGATGCTAATCAGACTGCACAGGCTGATCTGGATCTAAACTGGTTGCAACACCGATAAGCCCCATTTCTCCACTCACATCCACAACTGAAGAATTATGACAAATGTATATAGTGAAGATTGTGATACCTTGCCTGCTTATCAAGGTGTATAAATACAACAAGAACAACAATACGTACTGAAACGTCCAGAAGCCCTCCGATTCAACGTACGTATTCTTTAATTTTGACCTTATCATGTAACGGACTTTGAAGAAATATGGCGCATCAAATGCGTCTTGTTAAGCTGCATTTGGTGGTATCGGTACTTTGGTCCAAACTTTTGACGTTTTAGCGAAGAATCTATTTCCGTGTCTACTGACACGGAAATCGATTGCTCGCAAAAACGACATAAGTATGTGCTGAACACCCGGGACCACCAAATTCAGCTCGTTTACTACAGAAATTAAAAGATTCGAATAATCAACCGAGTTTCAGTAATGAATAGAACTTTCATGAACCTGACGCACATAAATATGTCATCAACATAAAGCATATACATCATGTATCTCGGGCAACCCTGTGACCTTATTGAATAGTTGGGTTGCCTCGGTGCCTCGTTACAATTGCAGCTATCGATGTATTTTTCCAGTCAATATACATATATACCCACCACTAATTACAATAATTTGTTTTTCTTCACTATGCATAAGTAAATGTCCCGAGATAAACATATCAAAAGTCTAACAAATCTAGCCATTCTAAAGTTTCTTAATTTGAATATTTTCCGCCGAAACACTAAGTTATATCAAATTATTTATATCAACTAAAGGGCTTGTAATTTACAGACATGGATCACCAAACGCTTTTCAAATATATTGTGAGCATTTAAAAAAAATCCATTATGGCTGTCAAATAAATAAACGAGGATGGCCGCGGCCCGCATGTCGAGCCCACCGAGGCATTTGATGGTCTCAGAGTGTATTTATTTGAAGTTTGATGCCCAATAAGCATACAAAGTTTCAAGCAAATCTGACTTACGGTTACAGAGATAGTAGGTATGTGAAAACTTAGATCGCAAAATTTTGACAGAAACTTTAACACAAACTTCTAAGTCATTTGACCTTGACATAGGGGCACAGGGGCCGCATGAGAGGGACACAGAATACATATATTGATGATGACTAATACGTATATGAAGTTTCAAGTCAATGTCACTTAGGGACTTCAGAGATATAAGGTATTTAAAAACTTTAATGCAGATTTCGGAACGGAAACTTCTAAGTCATTTGACATTGGGCACAGGGGCCGCATGAGTGGGATACAGAATAAATATATGGATGATGACTAATAAGTATATGAAGTTTCAAGTCAATGTGACTGAGGGACTGCAGAGATATAAGGTATTTAAAAACGTTAACGCATGAGTGGGACAGAGAATGCATATATGGATGATGACTAATAAGTATATGAAGTTTCAAGTCAATGTGACTTAGGGACTGCAGAGATATAAGGTATTTAAAAACTTCAACGCAGATTTCGGAACGGAAACTTCTAAGTCATTTCACCTTGACACTGGACACAGGGGCCGCATGAGTGGGATACAGTATGCATATATGGATCATGACTAATAAGCATATGAAGTTTCAAGTAAATATGACTTAGGACTGGAGAGATATAAAGTATTTAAAAACTTTAACGCAGATTTCGGAACGCAAACTTCTAAGTCATTTGACCTTGACCTTGGGCACAGGGGCCGCATGCATATATGGATCATGACTAATATGCATATGAAGTTTCAAGTTAATGTGACTTAGAACTGCTGAGATATAAGGTATTTAAAAACTTTAACGCATATTTGGGACGGACGCATGGACGCACGGACGCACTGACGAACGGACGCACGGACGCACGGACGCACGGACGTCATTGTGATCTTTATGTCTCGCTTTCCGCAAGCGGGCTCGACACAAATACTAATATTACATTTTCTATATGATATTAATTGTACTTGGAACCAATATTTCTAATGGTAAAAAATAAAAGTTCGATTGTTGATTTGTATGTCAAATTTACCGTTTCCATAAATACATATCGACTTGGTCAAAATATTGTATATAATCATGATAATGGATTAATTGAATGGAATGGAATACGCGAGTTCAAAGGTAGAAATATACCAGGCATCGGTTATTATTTAATCATGGATGCTGTAAAACATTAACGGAATACGCTACGGATGTATTTGAATATTTATGTTTGGTGCAGCGGGAGTTATTTCATCACATAGGACAACTATGTTTCAATTAGTAGACATTTTACAATCTGACCGTTTAACTTACATTAGACATCTCGGCGTATTAATACGCAGGGTATTTGAAATAAGAAATGAATACTGTTTTAGTTAAATAAGTATTTTTAAATACATAGCTATATTAATGTACAATTGCATGATAGTTCTTACGACGCTGTTCGTTGCTACATGTATTAAGGATATTAAAACAACAAATTACGTGACATTCAGGCAGACCAGGATCTACACTGTAGAGTATACATTACATATATTTCATGTATGTATACGTCATGCGTGTACTGTTTATTGATGTTCTACGTCACCACTTCATCACCGTATTATGTATAATTTGAAGTATAAACACATGTAATATATGTACGTGGAGGAGAACTGTTGGAAAATCACGATGATATCCTGATATGTACCTGGATGTCAAGGTAACAAGTCTTCATGACGTTTTACCTGTATCATATCGTGAAATTGAAGTAAGTGCAAGGAAAATAACCATGCATCTAAATTGAACATATATCATATTATGGTAATTCCATACTCTAAAACACAATGTATCACGGATATGAATCTCATTATTATTTTATCTATCAGTATTCTCACATATATGTGTGCGTGCTGTCATGAGAAAACGGATCAAATGTCCTAGAGCCAGATCCCAAACCGGCATGATCATAAAGAGCAGTCTGATCAGGAGCTACACTGTTTTATATAAATGGACATTTGATAGTTCGGACGGTCCTGTCATGACGCGCTAAATATGAGTATTTTTACTAGCATTCTCGATATCTACGAGCTTCAAAATAAGCCGTGCTGCTTTTCAGTAGTTCTGGTGAGCATTTACAACTACTCAATGCAAGTGACCTATATTCTATGGAAGTGTCCTGGTGCTAATGCTAACATATGTGCATCTCTTAATTAGGATTATGTATCTCCCAATTAGGGGTTAGTATCTAATAATTAGGAGATATTCATTTAGCATTGGCACATATAGTAAGTCCTAATTAGAATATAGTAAGTCCAGATTAGGAGATACTAACTCGTCAGTAGGAGATACTAACTCCCAATTAGGAGATAATGCCTCCTAATTCGGTCTTATTATCTACTAATTAAGAGTTACTATCTCCTAATTAGCATTGGCACAGATAGTAAGTCCTAATTTGAATATAAAATGTCCTAATTATGAGATACTACATGTAACTCCCAATTAGGAGATATTAAGTCCCAATTAGGACATATTAAGTCCTAATTAGGATATAATAAGTCATACTTATGAGATAGAAAGTCCTAATTAGGAGATAATAACTTCCAATTAGGAGATACAATCTCCTAATTGGCAGTTAATGTCTCCTAATTAGGGCTTATTATCTACTAATGAGGAGTTACTATCTCATAATTAGGATTTAGTATCTCCTAATTAGGAGATACTCTTTTTTAGCATTGGAACAGATAGTAAGTCCTAATCAGAATATAGTCAGCCCTAATTAGGAGATACTAACTCCCGATTAGGAGATACTAAGTCCTAATTAAGAGATCATATTTCCTAATTATGAAATAGTAAATCCTACATAAGATATACATGTACTAACTAAGAATTAGGGCTTAGTATCTCCTAATTAGGATATAAAAATAGTTTAACATTGGCACCAGGACGGTTCCATAATATTCCTATCGTGTTATAAAAAAAATAGTCAAAGCTTAACCATATTTTTCTACAATGAATATGATTAGCAAGCATACATCTCTCCCAATGACCATTTCATAAATGAACACATGTATATGTTAGCTGCAGGTCTATGTGAGTAAGAACTTGTATTGCTTGTACAACACTACTGCCTGTTCCACGTTTTGCTGCCGACGAACATTTGGCCATTAAACACATTAAATCTACAAACTATTTAAAAGTAAGTACTTTTTCATCCATAACAACAAAGTCACCCTTCCCCAAACAAACTTATTTGATGAAATTCTATCAACTATTTATTTGATTGCGAACAAATGATTTTTGGCGTAATATGGTAACATGTGCGGAGAGATGTACTGGCACATCGAATGACTGATTGATTGTGACTGGTGACATTGGCCCACGGGTAAATGTCTTTGTGATATAAAAAAATCACAATGTTGGCTATAGCTGCATGAAACAATGTGTAATCATGGCTTGTTAATTTTGATACCACTTTGGCCATAGCCGTAATATTCATGATAGCGATGGTTGATTGTATGCTGTTTCATCCTTATAATTAGGGGACATGTTCAACATGTTGAAATTTTATGATGTTCATTCAATTGGTTTAACTGTGTCTCTCACTGCTACAGCATCTACAAAGAAAACCAGTATGCTCAACTCTACGAAATGTTCATCGATGTTTCACTCTAAATATCTGGGATGTTCCTCATTTGTATTATTTATTATGACTAATACCATAATCATGATAGTTTCCGTGAATACATACATCAGAATAGGGGTACTTAGAACAAATACAAACGATACACATGTAGGTGAGGTAGCATGTTACGATCTGTGGTCAATGATGGTGTTTGGAAATAGTGACATTGTCGTATTAGCATGGTTATCATGCGTATTGTCCATATGACTGTATGTGTGTGCCATGTTAACAACTTACATTTGTAATTTGGACACAGAGCAGTGGTCTCACAATGTTCATGATGTATACAATATATTTCCCGCTCCCCCTCCTAATATTTGCTGTCGTATGTGCATGTTCTGATGATGAAGATGATGATGATGATGATGATGAAGATGATGATGATGTACACCATGTAAATGATGGATGCATTCAATGCACAGCTCCCCACCCATGCTCTGCAAATAATTGAAAAGAGATACCATGTCTTCTTAATGGTACATGTACACAAATGTATAATTGTGTTGTACATGTAATTTGTGTTGTATCTTTGTATACCATATGCATGTTATTTACATAACTTATGTGCATTCGGACACTATACAGGTCTATGATAACCCATGTAAGTTAAATAACTTCCTCAAGTTATGATGCCATCCAACAAGTGTCATGTTTGCTTTCGTCGACATATATTGTCAGTTATTTTTTATAACTTCATTGTTAACTTGACAAAACAAACACATAACCATGCGGTGTCCAGCACTATTCCATTACCTAATCAGTTCTAGAACGCTCTGCCCACCATGCTCACAGCACATGGAGTGGGTCCAACATAATACTCGTGACGACCATGATGCATTGTTTGGCATGCGGACACTGTATCTGTCTATATATGTGCCAGTGACTGGAGAAATAGGGATAATTGGTTTTGCAACCAGTGTAGATCCAGATCAGCCTGTGCATCCATACAGTCTGATACTGATTTGCACTGTTCGCCAATTCCGCCAATGAAACACCCAATATGCTTATAACAAGCAAACCAGATCATTATCAGGCTATATGAATGTTTAGTGACCACTTCAAGCTACATTTGACCAAAAACCACAGAATGATGACTAGCATGAGTCAAATAACACAAATAGAACAGGCATTGTACATCATGTACATGTTTTCAGAAAGTCGTGCATACATTGCTCACAGCACATGGGGCTGGTACAACTCTATGCTGAGTTGGTTAAGCCATGCCTTCATGATCTTAATGACCATACCTGGGATTCACATATGCTAACACATTTATACTTTAGTCATGTTTCAGATGATGTGCATTCCCAATTACCATGTATAATTTGGCAGGCATGTACTATATTAGAATAACCCGTGACAGTTAATTTGAATAACTGCCTCAAGTTATGTTGACATTCAACACAGTTTGTATTTGTTCTTGACAAACATAACCAATGCCAGTTATGTGTAATAACTGGTTCACGTTATCTTGAAAAAACAACAACAACTCATAGCTGGGTTTCACATATGTGCATAACATGCAGATATACACATGACATACATGTCGTCGCGTTATCTTCATGATGTTGTACATGCAATGTCCGCATAATATGTACAGTTTGATTGCGGACACATTATATTTTCAGGGGTAGGATAACGCGTGTCAGTTATTTTGAATAACTTCAAGTTATGTTGACATTAAACATATTTTGTGTTTGTTTGGGACAAAATAACCTATGCTACAGTAGCGCTTTTCTGAAGGTCAACTATACGTACTATACCAATACTACACGTATACTATACCAATACGATATGTTTTCTATACGATATGCATACAATATAAACGTACGGTATGTTTGTACCGTACATACGAACCATTATCGTATATATATACCATTCAAATCGTACGTGTATACGATTGGTATACATGTGTATAATTCTGGTACGTTTGTATCGTACAAACATACCAGATTATGGTATATTCATACCATATCCGTACGGATATATTGTATATACGAACGGATATCGTATGTTTGTATAATATTTGTATAGTACGTTTGTACTATACGATGATACGGTACAAACATACCAATAGTATATGATCATACGATACGCTCATTAAATATACCAATACTATACGATTACGATATGTATACGATATGAGTATAAACAAATAGGTAAGGAGCAGAAATGCGCTACTGTAGTTATGTGTACTGCATCAATTTTATCGAATTTAAGATTAAATATTTCATGACTTTCTTCAAATCGCCAGTTTTAGAAGTTGATGGTTATAGGATTTTTATATCATGCACTGCAGTGCCGGTGATAAGCCTCTAGGTGGACGGGTTACACTATATTTGCTATGTAATGTCCGTGTAAGTTTATAGATCGCGGCTCAGTCAGCGTGCGACTAGATGCCGTTTATTTTTGTTAGGGGAAGTACTAAAATTGGAAAAAAAAGATGAAAACTGATGGCAAGTCAGTGCGTCCTCCGGGCCCGCGCAATATTTAAAATTGCCCCATTTCAATCAAAAGTGGTGCAGGATGTTGAATGTAATATCATTATAATGGAAATACAGAGTTTAATGAAACATAACGCAGTAAATGCTTAACAGGTTACCAATTAGTATCCCCTCGCCGATAGGGAAGAGGTGGTATAGCGTTAGTCCATGTACGTGAGTACGTACATACGTACGTACGTACGTACGTACGGTAGTAACACCTTTCATTTTTCAATAACTCGTGAACTGCTTCACCGATTATTTGACCATAATGGGTGTCTAGGGATGAAACATTGTTTAGCATACGACCCACGTCCGACTGCTCAAGGTCACTGAGTATTTGTTTTTTATTATCAAGGCTGCCAGCGAGGGGATTAGCTTCGTTTAATGATGCCAGTGCGAGGGGATTAGCATCGTTTAATGATGCCAGTTCTTGCATTATTGTATACTTTGCTTTAATCTAATACTTTTCTGCTTTTGACGAAGAATCGGTTACCATGGATGTGATTACAAATCTAAAGAACGTGAATGTAAGAAATAAATGGTACTCGATTCTTCATGATTCTTCGATTCTTCAAGCCATGAATACACATTTTTTCATGCAGCTATAGCCAACATAGTGATTTTTTTATATCACAAAGACATTTACCCGTGGGCAAATGTCACCAGTTACAATCAATCAGTCATGCGATGTGCCAGTACATCTCTCCGCACATGTTACCATATTACGCCAAATATCATTTGTTCGCAATCAAATCAATAGTTAATGGGATTTCATCAAATAAGTTTGTTTGGGGAAGGGTGACTTTTTTGTTATGGATGAAAAAGTACTTACTTTTAAATATTTTGTAGATTTAATGTGTTTAATGGCCAAATGTTGGTCGGCAGCAAAACGTGGAACAGACAATAGTGTTGTACAAGCAATACACGTTCTTACTCACATACACCTGCAGCTAACATATACATGTGTTCATTGATGAAATGGTGATTGGGAGAGATGTATGCTTGCTAATCATATTCATTGTAGAAAAATATGGTTAAGCTTTGACTATTTTTTTTATAACACGATAGGAATATTATGGAACCGTCATGGTGCCAATGTGAAACTATTTTATTATCCTAATTAGGACTTACTATCTGTGCCAATGCTAAATGAATATCTCCTCATTATTAAATACTAACCCCTAATTGGGAGATACTTAATCCTAATTAAGAGATACATATATGTTAGCATTGGCACCAGGACACTTCCATAGAATATAGGTCACTTGCATTGAGTAGTTGTAAATGCTCACCAGAACTACTGAAAAGCAGCACGGCTTATTTTGAAGCTCGTAGATATCGAGAATGCTAGTAAAAATATTCATATTTAGCGCGTCATGACAGGACCGTCCGAACTATCAAATGTCCATTTATATAAAACAGTGTAGCTCCTGATCAGACTGCTCTTTATGATCATGCCGGTTGGGGATCTGGCTCTAGGACATTTGGTCCGTTTTCTCAGCACAGACACATATATGTGAGAATACTGATAGATACAATAATAATGAGATTCAGTCGAATGAATATCCGTGATACACTGTGTTTTAGAGTATTGAATTATCATACTATGATGTATGTGCAATTTAGATGCATGGTTATTTTCCTTGGACTTACTTCAATTTCACGATATGATACAGGTAAAACGTCATGAAGACTTGTTACCTTGACATCCAGGTACATACATTGTATCAGGATATCATCGTGATTTTCCAACAGTTCTCCTCCACGTACATATATTACATGTGTTTATACTTCAAATTATACATAATACGGTGATGAAGTGGTGACGTAGAACATCAATAAACAGTACATGCATGATGTATACATAAATGAAATTTATGTAATGTATACTCTACAGTGTAGATCCTGGTCTGCCTGAATGTCACGTAAATGTTGTTTTAATATCCTTAATAGCAACGAACAGCGTCGTAAGAACTATCATGCAATTGTACATTAATATTATGGACAGACTGCAGATATAAGCTGTGTGTTCGAAGTAAAATTGGGTATTTTATATGTGTATTCTTATGCTCATTCAAAGATATTTATTTTGTAAATGTACACGTTCAGTGGAACCTCACCAAACTCAGACACCTTGGGATGTTCCATCTTTTCCGAGTGTCCGGCTTAGAGGGGTTGCACTGTATATATAGTTATGCCCCCGCCACCGAATGGTGAGGGGGGCATATAGCGTTACCGGCGTCCGTACGTACGTAACGTACGTACGTAACGTACGTAACGTACGTAACGTACGTACGTCCCGAAACCTTAACGCTCACATTTCACACACGCATTGCTCCAATGGTCCTCTACCACCCTGTCACAAATCCACATACGTGCCGCCCCCGCCAAGCCCAGGGTCAAGGTCACAGACTTGGTGCGTTCGAAACCTTAACGCTGGGTAAATGCCTTATAATTTCTGTTTCCTTGCTCGGATCTGCTTCACATTTCACACACGCATTGCTCCAATGGTCCTCTACCGCCCTGTGACAAATCCAAATTCGTCCCGCCCTCGCTAAGCCCAGGGTCAAGGTCACAGACTTGGTGCTTTCGAAACGTTAACGCTGGGTAAATGGCTTATAGTTTATGTTTCTTTGCTCGGATCTGTTTCACATTTCACATACGCATTGCTCCAATGGTCCTCTACCGCCCTGTGACAAATCCACATTCGTCCTTCCCCCGCTAAGCACAGGGTCAAGGTCACAGACTTGGTGCGTTTGAAACCTTAACATACAGTTAAATGGCTTATAATTTGTGTTTCTTTGCTCGGATCCTCTTCACATTTCACACACGCATTGCTACAATGGTCCTCTACCGCCCTGTGACAAATCCACATTCGTCCTTCCCCCGCTAAGCACAGGGTCAAGGTCACAGACTTGGTGCGTTTGAAACCTTAACATTCAGTTAAATGGCTTATAATTTGTGTTTCTTTGCTCGGATCCGCTTCACATTTCACACACGCATTGCTACAATGGTCCTATACCGCCCTTTGACAAATCCACATTCGTCCCGCCCCCACTAAGCCCAGGGTCAATGTCACAGACTTGGTGCGTTCAAAACCTTAACGCTCAGGTAAAGGCTTATAATCAAATATGCCTCGTTTTCTTTGGCTGCCAGCGGGGGCATTCTTGTGCCGACAGGCCACATTTCTAGTATTTAATAGTATTGTTATATATGTACATATAGTATTGTGTTATAAATGTTTACAAACAAATAATAATATGATGAACAGTGTGGATCCAGATCAGACTGTTTAATAATATGTGTATATTATCTCAAGAGTCGCTTCTATCAGATATGGTACTATTTTTTGACAGACAGAAAACAGTTAATATATTTACAAGTATATGTCATTACCGGTCTGAGAAACAGCAATACAGACCTCGATCGGGCTTGTTTGAGCTAGGCGGATATTATTTAGTGTCCTATACTTATAGCTAGCATAGTTAATGGTAATTTTAGTAGTTATTATTATAGGATATATATATACATGTATGCGGCAGGGTATGTGTTGATCATTACAGTAACTCTTTCTAATTATTTAAGAACTTATTGAATGTATCATATTTTTGCGAACGATTCTCCATTACTTTTGAGACAATCAGTAAATCGTAATACATCATTTTTAACATATTCGATCCTTGCAACATTGTATCATCAATAACATGTGATTTATAAATGCAGTATGCTATTTGGCTAAGTATGATATTAATAAATTCATATTCTTTAAGTTGAACTTTATATCATATGATTAGAAATTCTAGTGACTGGAAAGATTTGCTAATTCCGATTTTGCTGAAAACTTCTGATATTTTTGTCCAAAATTCATTCAAATATTTACATGTAATGAAAAAGTGATCATATGTTTCGTTTCCATTACAGTATTTACAATTTGGACTATTTGATATTTTCCATGTAAACAGATTATCATGTGTTGCTAGTATTCTGTGAATAGCTTTGTACTTAAATTGTTTGACGCGGTTGTCAATTAATATATTGTTTAATACAAACTAAACTGATCTCCATGGTAGTTTGCGGTTAAAGGAATTCTCCCAGAATGTATGAATATATTGTTTGTTTTCTTCAACATTTTCTTTCAATAATATATTATACATGTCTTTGATTGTTATGTTTTCAAAGGGCTTGTTATTTATGTGACTCATAAATAGGCTTCTTTTAATGTTTGTCCTAATTGAATCAGTAGCCATTACAGTAGTCTTCCAAGTTATTGGAATTGACTGTGTAATTAAGCTGATTTCTGATATACAGTTGTATTTCTTTTTCAATCGTAAGAGTATATTTGTATTATCAATTTGTCATGTATTAGAAAGTATATAATTTAGGAAAATCAAGTCTGCTTCTATCCAATGTTTAAACAATAGAGTCTTACCTTTATGTTTAATATATTTGTTACAAAAAATAATAAGCTTTCGAATATCGTGGAAGCGCTTCGGTTTTTCAGTATACAATGCATTGCGAATGTGAACATATATTTCAATAAGTTGTTTGTAGAATCCGGATATGCTATTATGGACGTTCGGAAGAGATTTCCATGTGTCTAGATTCATGTTACATATAAGAAAGTTTTTACCATATTGGTTAAGGGAGAAAGCTGGTAAAATTGTCCAGTTTGCATTGTCTATAATTTTCAATTGTTTGATCCACTTTAATTTCATATTATTTGCGTAAGTATCAATGTCAGTCATTTCTAAGCCGCCCTTAAGATTTTTCCCTATGACGATTGAACGTTAAATTTTTTCTTTTTTGCCATTCCATAAGAACTTGTAAACAAGTGAATTTAGTTTACTGATAATGGACTTTGGTGTAAAAATACTTTGTATCAGGTACGTCAGTTTTGATAAATGTAACGATTTTATTACTAATATTTTACATTAAAATGTTAGTTTCCTTTTACTCCACGAGGTAATCATTTGCTCACATTGTTTTATCATATCATTCCAATTGAAAAGCTCGCACTCTTCTTTATTGTTACCGAAGTGTACACCTAGAGCTTTAACAGTGGTATTTGTGAATACTATATCGAAAACGGTTTTATGCATGTTATGTTTAGATTTTCCTACCCAAAGACCTATCGTTTTTCTTTGTTTAATTTTAGCCCAGAACATTTCCCAAATTCATTAACCGTTTTTATGGCATGTTCTACGTCTTTTGAATTTTTTAAGAAAAGCGTTGTATCGTCAGCTAACTGGGTGATTTTTATTTGTTTACTCGTATTGTTCGTTTTCACCGAAATACCATTTATGTTGTCATTATTTCTAACTTTTATAGCTAAAATTTCAGCTACAATTATGAACAAAAGTGCAGACAGGGTACACCCCTGTCTGACTCCGCGGGATAGATTAAAACTCTGTGATTTCTAGCCGTTGTTTATGATCCGTGCCGATATATTGCTATATAACACATTTACCCATCGTATACAAGTTGTTTTAAATCCGAATTTTCTAAGCATATTGAACATAAAATCCCATTCTACTGTATCGAATGCTTTCCTGAAGTCTAGAAATAATATGTTTGCATCTAAATCTAGTATGTCTGTATAATCAATTATATCTTGAATTTGTCTTATATTATTTCCGATGTATCTATTTTTAATATATCCTTGTTGATCTAAACTGATGGATGATATCTGGTATTACTTTTTGTAAACGTGAAGATAAAACCTTTTCAGCTATTTTGTAGTCAACATTTAAGAGAGATATTGGTCTCCAATTTTCAATATTTTCTGGATTTCTTTTTTTATATAGTAATGATAAGACACTTTGTTTTTGAGTACAAGACAATTCTCCTTTATGAAATCCTTCATTTAATGATGATGCGATTGTATATCCAATCTTATGCCAACATTTTAAATGAATTTCAATTGGCAAGCGATCAAGTCCAGGGCTTTTATTCAGTTTCATTTCATTAATTGCGATTTTGCATTCTTCAATTGTTATTAGTCCTTGCCAGCTGTTTGCAGATGTCTCTTCAAGTTTGTTTTCTAAATCAACTGAGTCGATATAAAATTGTGGATCCAGTTCTCTATTACTTGATGTGTAAAGGGTTTCATAGAATTTTGCTTCTTCGTTTAATATATCTTCACTCGTTTATTATTAACTGACAAGGAGGTAATTACTTTTTAGCCAGGTTTTTTGAGAAAAAAAATCCAGGCTATTGGATTGGCGAAAGCCGGGCGGGCGGGCGGGCGGCGGGCGGGCGGGGGCGGGCGGAGGCGGCGGGCGGCGGGCGGCGGGCGGGCGAGGGCGGGCGGCGGGCGGCGGGCGGCGGGCGGCGTCCACAATCAATGTTAAGTTTTCGTGTTTGAGTCCATTTCTTTGTTACTGTACCACCTAGGACCACCAAACTTTCACAGCTTCATAATCAAGGGGTGCCCACCACGTATCACTATCCAACATGTTACTTTTTTTTTTAAATTGACCCATTTTTTCCGCGCAGTCGACTTAGCCATTTTCAATGTTAAGTTTTCGCGTTTTCAATGTTAAGTTTTCGTGTTTAAGTCCATTTCTTTGGTACTGTACCACCTAGGACCACCAAAATTTCACATCTTCATAATCAAGGGGTGCCCACCACATATCACTATCCAACATGTTACTTTTTTTTTAACTTGACCCATTTTTTCCACGCAGTCGACTTAGCCATTTTCAATGTTAAGTTTTCGCGTTTACAATGTTAAGTTTTAGTGTTTAAGTCCATTTCTTTGGTACTGTACCACCTAGGACCACCAAACTTTCACAGCTTCATAACCAAGGGGTACCTACCACATACAACTATCCAACATGCGACCATTTTGTTACCTTCACCTATTATTTCTACGTAATTGACTTAGCCATTTATAAACGTTAACTTTTTAACGTACGTCTGGTTAAATTTTTTGGTTAAAACATTTTCGTTATACTATATCTCTGCAACTGCTTCGCCCATTACCTTGAAACTTCACATGGATGTTTATCATCATCCATATTTTCATTCTAACCCCCAACCGTGCGGCCCCTGTGCGCAATGTCAAGGTCAAATTACTTTGAATTTATTTGCTAAAGTTTTTTCGTGTACTATATCTCTGCAACTGCTTCACCCATTACCTTCATACTTCACATGGGTGTTTATCATCATTGTCGCACCCGCTTGCGGAAAGCGCATTTTATGCATTTTGGCATACGTCCGTCCGTACGTCCGTGTCCGGTTAAAGTTTTTCGTTAAACTTTTTCCATCTACTATATCTATTTTTTTAGTGTCCATGCCTCGCCCCAAGGCGCGACATGCAGGCCACGGCCATCTAGTCTACAAAAAGTGGGTATAATTATGTTATCCAAGTGTCCATGCTTGGAAAAAACCTGGCCTTCGTGGCTTTGCCTCGTTTCTTGTTTATTCTGTCTTGACTTTTCTAGACTAAGGAAATATTTTGAATTATGTTCACCCTCTTCCAGAAATTTTACTCGAGAACGTATTTGAGCTCCAAATGTCTTTAAATTATATATTTCTTCTATTTCCTTTTTCAGTACATTAATTTATAGTTTTATTGTATCTGTGTGGTCCGATTGTGTGATGGAGTATAACTTCTGGAGTATAACTTTTTTCCAGGTCATGGATTCTGTTATTTCGATCTCGCGATATTGATTTTTCAAATTTTATTGACTGTTCTCGGATTTCATATTTGCATATGTCCCATTTTGTTCTGTAACTGGCTATATCTAAAGAGAGTATAGAATCAATAGCACTACTTATTTTGTTAATGTAATCACTATCTGTCAAATGTGATGTATTTAATTTCCAGAAGCCTGGTCCTCTATTATTTGGAATCTTAAGTTTTAAAGAAATCGCCATATGGTCGGTACATTGAATGTGTGCGGGTCTAATGTCAGTTGAGTGTATTAGCGGTATCAAATTGTCATCAATTAACCAGTAATCTATTCTACATTTTTCTATACTGTTCTTTCTACGCCAGGTGAACTGGGATTTGTTATTATGGAACTTTTTCCGAACGTCAGCAAGATTATGAAATTTAATAAATTTAGTGAGGTTCTCAACAGGCATTTTAATTTTTCTTGACGGTAAAGTTTTCAAAACTCTATCCGTTTTATTTAGAGTATCGTTAAAATCACCACCAACTATTTTAATACCCTCTGCATTATCACTTAAAATGCTAGTTAGCGATTTAAACTAATAATTCCTAGTTGTCTTTTCATTAGGAGAGTATATTAAATATATAATGTAAAAATGTTATCAAGTGCTTCAATATTTAATATTATGTATCTACCGTTAGTGTCATACAGCTCTGATATAACTGTGAATTGAATATCTTTTCTTATTAAAATTGAACATCATTTACTGTTAGATTCTCCAAATGAGTGAAAAGTATTCCAATCTTTAAATTCACTATATATCTGGTTAAATAGATCACGCGTGAAATGTGTCTCCTGAAGCAATGCAATATCAGATTTCTGTTTTGAAAGCCATTGTAATAATCTTGCACGCTTAGCAGTGTTTCGAAGTCCCTGAGTATTAAAACAGACTATATGTAAAAAAAAAACTTGTCCATGAATATGCGAGTTTTATAACGATTCTGTTACTATGATTAGGAGCTGAGTAAACAGCCAGCAATACACTTGTCAATACTCAGCGACCTTGGCGATCGGACGTGGGTAGTATGCTAAACAATGCTTCATCCCTAGACACCCTTTATGGTAAAATAATATCAAAATCGGTGAAGGGTTCACGAGTTATTGAAAAATGAAAGGCGTTTCTTGCGTACGTACGTACGTACGTAAGCACGTACATGGAATAACGTTATACCCCCTCTTGCCTATCGGCGAGGGGATACTGTAAAGCCATCAGTTTTCATCTTTTTGCCCAATTTTAGTACTTTTCCCTAACAAATAAAAAAACGGTATCTAGTCGCACGCTGACTGAGCCACAATCTATAAACTTACCCAGGGACATTACATTGCAAATATAGTGTAACCCGTCCACTGGCGGGTTCTTTCGGTGAGTCAGCACAGTACAACAGTCCGAGTTGGCAACGCCACCTAGCGACTTATCACTGGCACTGCAGTGCATGATATACAAATCCTAAAACCATCAACTTCTAAAACTGGCATTTTGAAGAAAGTCCTGAAATATTCAATCTTAAATTCGATAAAATTGACGCAGTACAATTTGAACTACGTTATAAGCCAAATATATGAGTGTAAGAAATAATCAACATTCAGACGCGTGAAAATGTTTGGCATTTCTCCATTTCATTGGCGAAACTCCAGACGGTTTTACAGAATGTGAAAGCCATGGAAAAGGTATACTGGATATCAAATACTCATACAAGCACCAATATGAACTTGTGAATGAAATTCACGACAGGTCATACATTACATCGAAACAGAAACCATTGCCTTGGAAAGTCTGAGAAATATTACGCACACACAAGTACACATTCAAACGGCTGCATGTCAAAAATACTTCTGCGACTTTGCACTGCAGTGGAGTAGCCATATTCTTGCAGAGGGGGTGTGAATTGTGAATGGAGTTTGGAAGTGGGTGTGAGAACATACGTTCAATTTCTTCCATTGTAGTGATTTTAAAGCGACAATTTTCACATATATTATACAGGTAGTTATTTCCCCAAGAATACATAGGTTAAAGTAAAAAAATACACACCTGATCAAATGTTATGGGATGCAATCGCACCCATTACACACCATGTCACTGGATTTTGTACTGTACACCCACTGGGGAATCCATGTGACAAGTGTTTTGTATGATGTGGTATTTGAGAATGAGCTGATAAGACAAGTGTCGTGCCTTTGCACTTAATGACTGGGTGTCAGACATCCTTCAGCAAAGTTGCAAATCATTATTTGAAATTGGGGTCCCATCTGTTTGGCACAAAGTGTTCTTTATCAGAATGAAATATTAAATAAGTATAATTGAGTAACTATTCCAACAGTTTTAAAACTTACGAGTGCCCGCTACACATAAATATTCACTTAGTAATCTTAAGTGTACTGACAGAGACGCGCGTTTGTATCATCGTGCTATTTTGATTGTAAATGAGGCAGGTCATTTTTAATTTATTTATACCAACTAAATGTGTCACCTGAATAAATATTGTTACAAAATATGATCATTGCACATCAAAAGATAAATAGAGAGCATAAATAGTTGTTTCCATTAACATTTTAAGGAGTCAGGGTTATCGCCCTCGATATCAAAGTGGCAATTCAAGCTTGATATAAAAAGAATAATAATGTAAAATTAACATGGTTGATATGATTTTTTAAGAATTTTACCCAATTTTTTACGACGGCCATCTTGGATTATGCAACAACCTCCATTTTGACACATATGAAAATGCTTCACCCACGCACCACAACTGTGAAGTCTGACCAGCGTCGGCCAAACATTAGAAGAAGACGAAATCTACAATTAAAGGATGACCTGTCGGCGGCCATCTTGTATGATGTAAGATCCGATTTTGACAAAACATTATCCAGAGTGATTGTCTCCACGATACGTTCGATTTGATATATATCAGGACCATATTTGGTCAAATTTGAAATACCGCCATGTGCCAGATACAAAATGAATGCGTGAAAAACAAAGGGAAAACACTGGAATATTAGTGAGGCAAGAGTTGTGATAAATATACAAAAAGGAATTCAAGTTATGCTTTGGACACAAAATCGGTATGCTAAAAAAACAAAATAAATCAGTATGGTAAGAGATGTTAATCTTGCTTTTAAGGACTAGAGCAAGTGAGCAGGGTCTCACACATACCCCCGGCCGCCGCCAAGTCATTTGGCCTTGACCTTTGGCATGTAAGCCGCATAGGTGAGATATGCAGAGAAATTGTGTACTTAAAACTTTAATGCAAATATTTCAAAACATATAACACAATTTGACATTGACCTTGGGCATGAAAGCCGCACAAGTGGGCTATAACATGAAAATATGGATGTTGATAGAGAAATATATTAAGTTTCAATTCAATCTGACTTACGGTTGCAGAGAAATTGTTTACTTAAAACTTTAACGCATATATTTCAAAACATTTAACGAAAGTTTCAAAGTAATTTCACCTTCACCGTGTGCACGAAAGCCGCATAAGTGGGCTATAGAATGTTTGTTTATTGGTGCTTAACGGTCTATCAACAGCTATGATCTAATACTCACATAAGTGATATAACTGTCGGATACAAAATGCCAAAGACGTATGTGAGGGCCAAACACTGTCTCCAGTCGGAATTCCGGTAAGGATGAATCGCGATTGTTAAATTACCCATCACATGCACCCATAGGGATATAGAAAGAAAATATTGATCTTCTGACTTCATAAAGAAGCATATATATGTAGTGTCAAGTCAACACGACTTGCGGTTGCAGAGACATTGTGTACTTAAAAACTTTGACATGTTTGACGCAAATATTTCATAACTTTAAGTAATTTGACATTGTGCAGGAAAGTCACATCGGTGGGCTACAGTATACACATATGGATGACGATAAAGATGTATATGAAGATTCAACTCAATGCGACTTACACAAATCTTACGGATGGACCAAAATACAACAACTATATACACCTCGACATACTTTGTTTGCCTGGGTATGAATCATGATTGAAGGCACTGTGTTACAGATGATGCCTCAATATGTTGTTTCTCACATCATGCACGGCAAATGACCAATATCAACCAATTGCACAATTGTATTCCAAGTCAAAATTTATTGTAAACATGTAATTTGTTACAAGTTTGACCATTGGGCATTGACTTCAAGTATTAGCATGATAATAGCACACAACTATATCATTAATTCGTAATTTTTTGTTTAACTTCGAAAGTCTACAAAGTTTGTCTTCGGTATATTCTGGATGTTTCTAGTAAAATCCTATTCTGGATGTTTCTAGTAAAATCCTTTGTTGGGAAGATAACCGAAACCATATGAAACCACCCAAATACGTAATTTATAGACTGTGGACGTTAAACGGAAATTTATGATTGAATGCAATACCTTAAATGCTAATCACTCTAGGTTGGCGGTAGGATTTTTAAATTTGCTAAAATGTGTGTGTGACTGGAGAAATGGGGCTTATGGGATTTGCGACCAGTGTAGATACACATCAGCCTGAGTATCTGCACAAGATCTGCACTGTTCACCATTGAATCAATGAAACCTCCATCATGCTTTTAACAATCCACATCATTATCAGGCTACAGGAGTGTACTATTTGATCAGGAGCTACACTGGTCAAAAATCCCATAAACCGCATTCTCCAGTCACAGCCACTGGCTAAAGTGACGGACCAAGACCTATAAATACATTAAATATACCTAAAAGCATCAATAAGTGAAGAAAAAAATAGGCTAAACAAAGTATTTACTCCCTTATATCACACATGGAGTAAATACATTTTGTTTAGCTTATTTTTTTCTCACTTATGGTCCGTTACTTCAACTTGTGGTCACAGCCACATATTGTGTAAAAGCATAGTAAATATATTTCTGACCATTTCAATATCTAGTCCTTCGAGCGTCACATAATCAGAAATGTGCAGATGTAATTCTGTCCACCACAAGAATGAGTCACTGATTGAAAACAAATTGACAAATCTTAAAACTGCATGGGTCAGATTTGTGTGAATAACATTCATTCTCAATTCCATCAACACAAGGAGTAACATGTCTTCTCGACACATCCTTTCAACAGGTTGATTAGAGCAGAAATCAGATGGTACACCGGTTAAATGGTTAATTGTTTGTAACTGAACTTGTCTTTCTGAAGCTGTTCCTTGAGGGTTATATTTTACGATGACAGTCGCTGATCTTAAGTCTGTCATGACGATACTATATTTTGCTTGGTGTACGTCAGGAACTGGATCAGTTCCCATTTCGAGAATGTTTGGCAACTTGTTGCCCAGGTGGAGTACTGAGAGTAGTGTCTTCGGGCAGCGATTCTTCTGGTGGCCTTTGTCCTTCAACAGCAGAATGAGAACCAATTTCCGCCTTATCTGATTCTTCTGGGACCGCTCATATAATATCTCGATAGCCCTGCTGGTATCTGCCTCGACTGCTTCTTTTATTTAATTTCTTACCAGTATTAACCATTTCTCAGAAAATGACTCCGCAACTTTCCAACATGAAACAGTGCTTAGAGATATACATCCCACCCGGGCATCACATTTACAACACTTGGATAAATGTGGTAAGCGACTAAGCCACTTTATTCATAGTTGTGAACAGTAACTCTTGAAATCTACAACCGTACTGTCCGTAGCAGAGTTACATTTCCATTCATAGTCTTCCTCTGCAGAATAGTGAATAAGAGATCTGATTCGCAAATTACATGTAGCAGTTAATATTGGGGTCCCATCCACAGGATGAAGTAACGGACCGAGGTATATATAAAGGTGTGTTATTGTCGCGCCTGCTTGAGCAGAGGCGCGACAATAGTCGGCGCTCTTTCCGTCGTCCGCGTCGTCGTCGTCGTCGTCCGCGTCGTCCGCGTCGTCAGCGTCGTCCGCGTCGTCCGGTTTTTTTTGTAAGGCAAATACGTTAAAATTATTGTTTTTTTCACAATATCCCTTTAACCCCTTGCCAGACTTTGATAATATTTCAAATCAGCGTTTGTCATGGGATGATGCTTCCATACGCATACCCCAACATCCACATCAAGGGCAAGGTCATATATTTACTTTTTATGTTCATCGGTTTTGTAACAGAAATGCGCTAAAGTTATTGTTTTTTTCACAATATCTCTTTAACACCTTGCCATACTTTGATAATATTTCACATCAATGTTTGTCTAGGGATGATACTTCATTACAGACACACCCAGATCCAAATTATCAAGGTCAAGGTCATTTATTTACTTGTAATGTTCACCGGTTTTGTAACAGAAATGCGTTAAAGTTATTGTTTTTTCACAATATCTCTTTAACTCCTTGCCACACTTTGATAATATTTCACATCAATATTTGTCATGGGATGATGCTTCACTCGCATACCCCCACATCCAAATTCTCAAGGTCAAGGTCATTTATTTACTTGTAATGTTCACCGGATTTGTAACAGAAATGCGTTAAACTTATTGTTTTTTCACAACATCTCTTTAACCCGTTGCCAGACTTTGATAATATTTCACATCAATGTTTGTCTAGGGATGATGCTTCACTACGCACACACCCCCACATCAAATTCTGAAGGTCAAGGTCATTTATTTACTTGTAATGTTCACCGGTTTTGTAACAGAAATGCGTTAAAGTTATTGTTTTTTCACAATATCTCTTTAACCCCTTGCCAGACTTTGATAATATTTCACATCAATGTTTGTCTAGGGATGATGCTTCACTACGCACACCCCCACATCCAAATTCTGAAGGTCAAGGTCATTTATTTACTTGTAATGTTCACCGGTTTTGTAACAGAAATGCGTTAAAGTTATTGTTTTTTCACAATATCTCTTTAACCCCTTGCAAGACTTTGATAATAGTTCACATCAATATTTGTCTAGGGATGATGCTTCATTACGCAAACCCCCACATCCAAATTCTCAAGGTCAAGGTCATTTATTTACTTGTAATGTTCACCGGTTTTGAAACAGAAATGCGTTAAAGTTATTGTTTTTTCACAATATCTCTTGAACCCCTTGCCAGACTTTGATAATATTTCACATCAATGTTTGTCTAGGGATGATACTTCATTACAGACACCCCCAGATCCAAATTCTGAAGGTCAAGGTCATTTATTTACTTGTAATGTTCACCGGTTTTGTAACAGAAATGCGTTAAAGTTCTTGTTTTTTCACAATATCTCTTTAACCCCTTGCCAGACTTTGATAATATTTCACATCAATGTTTGTCTATGGATGATGCTTCACTACACACACCCCCACATCCAAATTCTGAAGGTAAAGGTCATATATTTACTTGTAATGTTCACCGGTTTTTGTAACAGAAATAATTTCACATCAATGTTTGTCTAGGGATGATGCTTCACTACGCACACCCCCACATCCAAATTTTGAAGGTCAAGGTCATTTATTTACTTGTAATGTTCACCGGTTTTGTAACAGAAATGCGTTAAAGTTATTCTTTTTTCACAATATCTCTTTAACCCCTTGCCAGACTTTGATAATATTTCACATCAGTGTTTGTCTAGGGATGATGCTTCATTACGCATACCTCCACATCCAAATTCTGAAGGTCAAGGTCATTTATTTACTTGTAATGTTCACCGGTTTTGTAACAGAAATGCGTTAAAGTTATTGTTTTTTCACAATATCTCTTTAACCCCTTGCCAGACTTTGATAATATTTCACATCAATGTTTGTCTAGGGATGTTGCTACAATACACATACCCCCACATCCAAATTCTGAAGGTCAAGGTCATTTATTTACTTGTAATGTTCACCGGTTTTGTAACAGAAATGCGTTAAAGTTATTGTTTTTTCACGATATCTCTTTAACCCCTTGCCAGACTTTGATAATATTTCACATCAATGTTTGTCTAGGGATGATGCTTCACTACGCATACTCCCACATCCAAATTATGAAGGTCAAGGTCATGTATTTACTTTTTATTGTTCACCGGTTTTGTAACATGAATTTGTTAAAGTTATTGTTTTTTCACAATATCTCTTTAACCCCTTGCAAGACTTTGATAATAGTTCACATCAATATTTGTCTAGGGATAATGCTTCATTACGCAAACCCCCACATCCAAATTCTCAAGGTCAAGGTCATTTATTTACTTGTAATGTTCACCGGTTTTGTAACAGAAATGCGTTAAAGTTATTGTTTTTTCACAATATCTCTTTAACCCCTTGCCAGACTCTGATAATATTTCACATCACTGTTTGTCTATGGACGATGCTTCATTACACACACCCCCACATCCAAATTCTGAAGGTCAAGTCATATATTTACTTGTAATGTTCACCGGTTTTGTAACAGAAATGCGTTAACATTATTGTTTTTTCACAATATCTCTTGAACCCCTTGCCAGACTTTGATAATATTTCACATCAATGTTTGTCTAGGGATGATGCTTCATTACGCACACCCCCACATCCAAATTCTCAAGGTCAAGGTCATTTATTTACTTGTAATGTTCACCGGTTTTGTAACAGAAATGCGTTAAAGTTATTGTTTTTTCACAATATCAATCTTTACAATTGCAGACATTTACGATAATATTTCACATACAATGTTTGTCTAAAGGGATTATACTCATTACGCCACACACATCCAAATTAGTCAGGGTCTCTTAAGGTCATATTACTGGTTTAATGGAATGTTCACCGGTTTTGTAACAGAAATGCGTTAAAGTTATTGTTTTTCACAATATCTCTTTAACCCCTTGCCAGACTTTGATAATATTTCACATCAATGTTTGTCTATGGATGATGCTTCATTACACACACCCCACATCCAAATTTTGAAGGTCAAGGTCATATATTTACTTGTAATGTTCACGGTCAAATGCCTCGGCAGGCGCGACACCGCTTCTGTGGCGGAATTCTTGTATTTAATGTATTTATAGACATCGGTCCTGTGGTCCCATCTAGTAGGCATAACATTTTGTACATACGATTTAAATAAGTGTATAATTATGTAACTACAGTACATGTATTCCGCCAGTTTTAAAAATTACGAGTGCAGGCACACTATACACATATAATCAGTTATTAATCTTTATTTTACTGATAGTGACTCGCGGTGGTATCAGGCTATTTTGATATGCAAATGAGACAGGACATTTTTAAATTATTTATACCAATTAAATGTGTCACCCGAACAAATATTTTTATTGACACATTATAAAGTACGATCATTGCACATAAAAAAACTAAGCAGAGAGAACATAGTTTCCATTAACCTCGTATGGAAACAAGTGACGAAATTCACGTTTCATATAAAAAGAAAAATAATGCCAATTAATATGTCGGGTAATGGTGAATGAATGTTTGTTTTGCCCGAAAAATAATTTATCTAAAGAATGAACAAAAAAAATACGTCTCCAAATATTATAACCTGGCATGTGGGACTCTATGTTTAATTTTGAAATATTTGTTAAATTTTTGATTAAAATGATTGTTAACATTATGAAAATAACATATTCCAGTAAATATAAACTTACGTATGCAGATATGTAAATGACCTGATAAAGTAAATTTAAGCTGAATTCAACAAGTGACCCCGTCAACGGCAGCCAAATTGAACATGTAAAGTTTTGTTTTGTTTGTTTGTTGGGGTTTAGCGGTCTATCAACAGCTAAGGTCATTTAAGGCCGGGTGAATGGGTTTATTACTAAATCCCATATATTACCTGTACAAGTACACGTACATTTTCAAGTACATGTACAAATGGGAGGAAATCCCAAAATCAGAACTGAATATTTACAATAACAAAACTATATATTCAGCGCTAAAATCGGAATAATCCTGAGCTGATGTCAGGTCCTCGCCACATCAGAATCACATGGCCCCTTCCAAAAGTAATAGGATCAATAATAACTACTATTATAATGGGAAATAACTTAATTCAACTCCCAGGTAACAAAAGAGCCAAAGATAAAAATGTACCGGAGGGTCAAACCAGGCAAATAGTGATTCCTATATGGAGGAACCACTACCGCTAATTCACTTTATAATATTATTTTGTTCAGATGGAAAATATACAAATTAGGTCACAATTAACAACTAAAGTGTCAATCAGATCTGATTAGCTATTCTGTAGAGGAAGTCTACATGTATGATGTGTTTGTTTGTTGGGGTTTAACGGCCTATCAACAGCTATGGTCATTTAAGGCCGGGTCAATAGGTTTAGTACTAAATCCCATATATTACCTGTACAAGTACATGTACATGTTCAAGTACATGTAGAAAAGGAGGGAAAATCCTAAAATCAGAAATGGATATTTACAATAAACGAAATATATATTCAGCCCTGAAATCAGGATGATCCTGATCTGATGCCATGTCTTCGCCACACCAGAATCACCTGGCTCCCTCCCAAAAGCAGTAGGATCAGTAACAATCTTACTACTTTTATAATGGGCAATATCCCAATTCAACTCCCAGGTAACAGAAAGAGCCAAAGGTAAAAACGTATCTGAGGGCCAAACCAGGAAAATTGTGATTCATATGTATTACTTTTATAATAGTTTTTTTAAGATGGAAAATATGCAAATTATTCCACAATTAACAACTAAAGTGTAAATCAGATATGATTAGCTATTATGTAGAGGAAGCCTACATGTATGAATGGAATCGTAACTCTGCTACAGTCGGTACAGGAGTAGATTGCAAGAGTTATTGTTCGTAACAACAATAACCTGGTTCAATAATAATGAGACATACATGTACATATCTGTATATGTATCAAACCAATGAAAACTGACATGCTGATCTGCATATAAAAAATATTGTAATGTACCGGCCTGCTATACAGTGATCACAATGGCATCCAACTATTGGTTTTCGCCGAAGTTCGGTAATTTCCCATTGTAAATATCAATGATATATAACTAGGTCTATTGGATAATATTACATAGTAGCGATCGCTAATTCGATCCAGTTATAATAAGTAGTTTACCTGTAAACTTTCTGCTTCATCTGCATAGAGTGTCAATGCAGGAAAGTGACTTAAATGTCGATTTAATTAGGGAATTTCAGCGTGTTTTCTGAGGATATTCCCAACCACTAGTGACCATTGCGCATGCGCTAGATCACTTCCGGAAAATACGTCATATGCCAAAGTTCAGTAGGTCAGCGTTTCTGACACAGCGCAACCTTCACATCTCAGTCTGCCCTAAATAAACCCCAATAGACTCAAACTTAATGTATTATGAACGATGCCGAGATGGCAATTGTGTTCAAAGATGACTATTAGTCGTAGTTGTGTTATTTATAAAACAACTTTCATTGAAAATAGTGAACTTAAGGGAACTTATTTCCCACTGTATCCGGAGAAACTGTAAGAATCCCATTGTTGCTATGGGCGCGTAAGGATGATTTCACTATTGCTAGTGTCAACCCTAAGGGTATAAATACCCGCGCACATTCAAATGAGAGGATTCTGGGCACCGGCAGAGCAGAGGACAGTTATATTCAGAGGCTATTCTCTGATTTCATATATTTATGCACTAAGAAGTTTATTGTTCTATATTATCTGACTTGCATTAAGTCACATCTAACTTTGACTAATATAGGTGGGTATTGTTAGGATGAGTGTATTTTTAATTTACACATAGTCAATCCTTGTGGGTTTTTGGGGAAAGTGTGGATTTTTATTAATAACCCTTCCTCTTGTTATCCCAACTACCGTGATTACCCCTATCCTATGATGGCCAGTTATTTGGCTACTAGAACAACAAGTGTCTATTAGAGAGGTGAAGGTTACCTCCCTTGTTGTGAGAATATTAAGATAGGAGGAGTGAGTTCCCCTATGTATCGTAGCTCTCACATCTAAGACTGGAAAGCTGTTTGATGTAGGGAGTTATTTCCCTTAGAACGGTATAGATCCTGATCAGTGATGGAGTATATATAGACTCCTCTCGCAACCTCAGTTAAAGGAGATATTTCCTTGGTTACACATTTAGAGAAACATCATCTCTAGTTGTCTCTGCCTGTCGGTAAATTATTCGAACCACAACAAAGATCCCCTCAGCCCAGAATCATACCATCTATTAGAGAGGGATAGGTCCACACGACCTCGTTTATTATTGATTTGAAATTGTAAACAGTATGGATTGTATGTAAATAAAATATACATGTAGTTATATACCTAATTGTTGTTCCCATCTTACTAGGCCCTTTAAATCAGTCGCGGCCCACGCTACCCAAACCCGTGACAATATCATTTCGGCTAATTCTACGCACCGCCTAATGCACAATTCACATAATGTGTTGCCCAGCTTACGTCAGAATAAATTATGTTGATTTTGGAATAAACCAGCTGATTAACGGTATACTAAGTCACAATTTTATCCCATTCCGTTAATTTGGTAAAATGTTATTCAGGACATTGTCAAAATGATTAGTGGTCCTGCTTACTAAATTAAAAGATCAACAACAGACCTGTTAAAAAATGCTTCATAAACCAATAATACACATGCAAATATACCGACATTGCGTATTATTCGCAAAACTCAAGGACACAATGGACTGTTATTTTGACCAAATTTGGCTGGGTCTCCGCTAGGCGGATACAGAAAATAGACAACAGATGCAATAGTAAAAGCCATCCGTTTAGACTTGATTATCTCGGCTAAGAACTGCCTTGAATGTTCAGGGAATTTAGACTGAATATGGACATTTTCACGAAACTTATTAGTAGGTGAGAAGAATTAACAGACACGATTGTAATCCCAACAAACATACCGTCTCCACCCCAGCCCATATTTCGTGAGGTTATCCCAGTGAAGCAAAGCAGTCTCTCATCACCACCCCAGACCAAACACCATTACAGTCCGGGTTTGTACCTGGCGACTCAACTGTAAACCAACTGACATTCCTTTACAATACATTATGTCGTGCATTAGACGATGGAAAAGAGGTGAGGGTGGTATTCTGCGACATAAGCAAAGCATTTGATAGAGTTTGGCATACAGGTCTTCTTTTGAAGCTGAGAGCCGCAGGTGTTACTAATAATATTCACGACTGGCTTAAAAGTTATCTTAATAATCGCAAGCAAAGGGTTGTTTACCAGGTGTTTATTCTAACTGGAACCAAATTAAGGCTGTCGTCCCGCAAGGATCTATTCTCGGCCCTTTGTTATTTCTATTATATATAAACGATATTGTTGCGGACATAAATTCTAATATTAGACTTTTCGCAGACGACACCAGTTTATATCTTATTGTTGATTCGCCAGCAACAGCATCCAGGTCTATAAACAACGATCTCGATATAATTACTAACTGGTCTAATACCTGGCTTGTATCATTTAATCCAAGGAAAACTGAATCACTACTTATAACACGTAAGTGTAATAGAGAAGTACATCCCCCAATCCTCATGAATAATGCTAATGTCTCAGAAGTTGATAGTCACAAGCATCTAGGTTTGTATTTTAATAACGAGGGAACATGGCACCAACACATAGACTACATAACCGGAAAGGCATGGCGTAGGATCAATGCTATGAGAAAATCAAAATACATTCTAGATAGAAAATGCCTTGAAATAATTTATCTTACTTTTATTAGACCGGTATTAGAATATGCGGATGTCGTCTGGGATAATTGTACCCAGTATGAGAAGGATGCCCTCGAAAAAAAATCAGATTGAAGCAGCACGTATCGCTACAGGTGCCACTCGGCTCGTTTCAATCGAGTCCTTATATATAGAAACCTGCTGGGAAACATTAGGAAATAGACGTCACTCCCATAAATTGTCCCTATTTTTCAAAATGAAAAATGGCATCTCACCCGGTTACTTGGTCGATGTGCTTCCACCGGAAATAGATACGTCCCGTTACAATTTACGAAACCCTGAGAATATACAGATTGTACGGTCCAGAACCACCCTTTATTATAACTCGTTTCTACCATCCACAATCCGGGAGTGGAACTCTCTTCCAGATGACACACGGAACGCCCCATCACTTAATTGTTTTAAAACCAAGATAAAAAGCAAATACCGGAGAGGTCCCAACCTACTACTACAGTGGTACTAGGTATGTCCAGGTATTACACACACGTCTTAGAACGAAATGCAGTTCTCTCAATCATGATTTATATCGTAAGAACATTATTGACTCGCCCAACTGTAACTGTGGACAAATTGAAGATGCCACCCATTTCTTTTTCCACTGCACTCAATATGGAGCACATAGAGCTCAACTAATAGACGACATACCCACATTTTGCCAACCGACCCTTCACACTATACTCTATGGCAACAGACAACTTGACAATAACTCCAATGAAGCCATTTTCGCATCAGTTAGACTATTCATACAAAACACCGGTCGTTTTTAATGCACCATATAATGATGCCTGCGTGTGCACATACGTATCACTAACTGACTTGGGGTGGCGATAACTGGGCATGGCTTGGTGTGGGAACAAGACTCCAACTCCTATTGTGACTTGCTTATTTCCTTATTTTTTTTCCATTTCATGTATCACGTAATTGATTATATAGAACCTATTGCCTGTACATTTGTGTCAATACTATATTTTTCGGAAATTTTAAATTGAATTGCTTTAATGTAATTGCCGTGTATCAGACGGTGCTGAAACCAGAACAACTTATAATCCAGAAAATATAAATTATCACATAATATAAACTGTTCAAAAACTGATGGCAGGAATGTCTTGGTTTCGGCATCCTGTGATATCTAGTCACATGTAAGGGAGAGGATTTAAATAAGCTTGCTTTCAATCCAATCCCATTTGCATAGTACTGTATATAGTAACATTGACATTGACAATGAACTTGTAAACAATATGCAAATAAAATATGTTTAAACTAAACATGGGTACCCCGTGTACAAATGATTATAGGAAGCCCACCCACCGCAATACAAATAATTAATAGAAATACTGCACCCTCTGTACCTGCTTACATTCATGATAGTTCGGGTAAAGGTCACCGCTGTGCAAATGCAGTGTACCTGGATGCACACATTTAACAATTTTTACTAGTTTGATCACTGTTGTTACAGTTTTATAAATCGTGTAAACACGTGACTTTCTGAAAACACTTGTCTTAATAAAAGTACATGAATAATCAGACATGTAAAATATTGGTGTGTGCAAAGCCACATACACGGTGCGAAGCCGGGTACCCTTACTTAATAGAAATACTGCACCGGCCTATATTCATGATGTTTGGGGGAAAAGTCACCGCTGTACAAATGCACAGTGTACCTGGATTTGCACACCTCGATGTTTTACTTATTTCATCACTGTCGTTACAGTTTTCTAAACACATTTGACTTTCTGAAAACACTTGTCTTAATAAATCTGCATGAATAATCTGACATGTTTATTACAAATTATTGGTGTGTGCAAAGCCACATACACTGTGCGAAGCCGTGTACACTTACTTTAATAGCAATACTCCATCCCCACCCCCACCGCTATTTGTGGAAAAAAGTAGATATTTTCTTGAATACACTGGTGTCGGCTAATTTTGCGCACCTAATACGGGGCGCCAAGTGGGACATGGCTCAATTTTGTCAACAAAATTCATTTTTGTACCTATAAACTTGACAAAAACAAAACAAAATTAAATATATACTGATTTTGTCAACAAAATTCACTTTCGTGCCGCAAAACTCAATTCTGTGTCACAAAATTCACTTTTGTGCCACAAAACTCAATTCTGTGTCACAAAATTCAATTCTGTGTCACAAAATTCAATTCTGCATACGTTTCGTATACGTATTTGCATACGTTTCGATTCTGTTGCCCAAATATGGCACACACATGTAAGAAGGACTACCACTGGTCAGATACAGTATGACAAAAATGTGGCCTGAATAATATGCATAAAAATATATCAGCAACAAATATGATGGAACTTGGATGGAAAATAACATTTTGTGAATTGGTTGCCATGGCAACCGTTTATTGTAATTATGTATTGACTACGTACATACATTTAATAACGCTATCCCAATGTTGGTTACTTGAAATAAAACGATGTTATTGTTAAAATGTTTATATAAATTAGTTGTTTATATAAGTAAGTATATATTTTGTAATCATAATATAACCAAAATAACTGTCCATACAGAAGTATAATATTGATATACAGGCGCGGATACAGTGGGGGGGGCCGACCCCCCCCCCCCGCCCGTCCCAGCCCCCCCCCACCCCCTGCTTCGGCACAAAAAAAAAAAAGGAACGAAAATCTACAATACTCGAAATAGTTGGATGACTTTTTCGTGGCCCTAGGTGTCAGGAAATCGCATCTGCGACGATCTGGCATCTAAAAATGTCATGGGGGAGGACCCCCAGACCCCCCTACTTTACGATTTCGCGCTCGCGGAGGTCGGCTATGACGAATTTTAATTACAGACCCCCCCCCCCCCCTGCAATTATTTCTGTATCCGCGCCTGATATATTGGGTTATATTTTCGCATTGAAATATTTAAACCTGCAAGTGTACTCCACCATCTAGTAAAATGGGCTAAGACCGATCTCAACCAATCAACGTGTAGAGATGACATAGACTATCAGTTACGAAAACTAATTTTTGTGGACAAAACTGACTTTTGTGGACAAAACTTAATTCTGTCCCACAAAACTGAATTTTGTTCACAAAACTCAATTCTGTCTTACACAATTGAATCCTTTATAACAAAAATGAATTTTGTATATCAAAATTTACATAATTGGATTTTGTGATTTTTAGTGTGACAAAGCTCAATTTGTTCCGGACAAAATTGGTTTTGTACACATAATAAACCTGTCCTGCATGGCGCCCCGTACCTAAGGCTTTCCAAATAGATTGATATGTCATTAACTTTCCCATATGCAGTCGAAACTTCCTGAATATTCAACGCAGTTCAAAGACGCATGTGTAAGTGGCGTAAATTGTGTGATGTATGACATCACATGCGTGTTTGCAACGTCACATATTATAATGTACTGTAAACAAAATGGCGAACAGCGTAGGAAAATTGGTATTAAACGTGAAGCACATATTTTATTGTGATGTACGAAAGACTAAATTTGACGTGAATGGCGCATTAGCTGATGCGCAGAATTAGCCGAAATGACTACTAATACTATAATAGGTCCTGGCCTCAAGAGGAATTTCCAATAAGAAAATGACCGCAGAAAGAGGTGGGTGTGGGAGGGGGTGCAGCGGATGCTTGTGGTGTGTGTGTGGGGGGGGGGGGGATGAAAGTTGTGTCTTTTTATTTTTTTAAAAAGTGACTAAATATATGAATATTAAATTATTAATTGATATATTTTAATGCAAACAGTTGTAAGTTATATACCAGAAAATGCTGTTCATACACAACTTTCTTAAGAATTAGTGTTCAGTTCGCAATAATAGTTGTTGTTTACCAGAAGTGTTTATTGCAATTATGTAGTTTCTCATTTTATTGTCAACAACTAAAATTCTGTGAAATGAATTTATAAGGCAAACTCCCATCCATGACTGTTTATTCGAAATAACTTTGTTTATTAGACGGATTTTCTTAAAATAAAAAGTTGGCTCATTTCTAAAAAATAGTTTTACATTGTTTTATATAAAAAATAATCAGCTTAGAGTGTTTTTATAGCAATACATCTTGGGCAGCATTTCGTGGAACAGACAATACATAGACAATAATGAAATTAACAATGTCAATGGGAGCTGAAAAAAAGAGATTTTTTTTTATTGAATTGTTGGACTGAAAACATATATTCAAAGTGAATCTACAAGTATCGAGGTGCCACAAACACATAGAGTCCGAGATGCACCATAATTTAAACAACAATTGTGGAAACAAAATTGGTCGCGAAAACCAATGACTCGGCACATGTTCAGAACACAAGTAAAACTGTTCAATAAAGTGTGGTTTTTTTTACACGTTAATGATAGTTAAAAGTGCTGTCGAAGTCAGCACGATTCAAATATTGGTTAGCATTAATAAAGAAATAATTCCTACCTGAAACGAACTATTTGGTGTCGCTGTTTAGTTAGACCGGCTGGCACTTAGTAGCAGTTCTCGTTATGACCTATGTAAAATGTAGGTCCATTATTGATGCGTCTTGGGAGTCGCTTGTCGCCGTATTTTCCTCTCAACTTTAGGAAATTTGCAGAAAAGTAATTCTGTACCATTCACAAATCTTTGAGTACACAATGAGTATCTGTATTTCCGTATTCCGTCTTGTCAACAATGAAGACATCACAAATTGATGGCTTTGAACTGTGTAATCGCCAATATCATTGTATTATTACGCGTTTGGCAGGTAAAATGAAATAAAGAAAGCAGTAAATAGATAATGACAAAACTCACTTCCTTATAGTATACATGTATGTTATTAGTTGATTGAATTTTTTATATAGCAAACGTATCTACCTTTCAAAAGATTTTATTTTCGGAATTATCTTTTATAGCGTAACTATAATTAACCATAATTAACACGAAATATGGTATGACGTCACACATGTAAATAAAATCGCATTTTACAATAAATAGCTTAATTTTTAAACTTAAATGTGTTATTGGTTGATATATTACATTAAAAAAAAGTGTCCTGTGTCCAATAAATTGGACACATGACACTATGGCTCTTAGTAAAAAGGTTCAAATATTGACTATATGGATACGAGGCGTTCTAAATGAGGCTCCATAAGGGATAATATATTTAAACTAAATTTCAATGGGAAGCTATTTTTTTGCGAATTACATGCGTATTATTATTTATATAACCTATCGAATGTCTACAGGTGTTAACATGTTTCAATATTGAACGAACATATAGCTTATTGGTATTGGCACACTTTCATTTTACGAAGTTTCCCGCAGCGAACCCCATTCCAATTGTAATTATAGAACGCCTGTAAGTGTTCACGATAATATAGACGTTCTATGAAAATCACTGTTAATGGAAATCCAAATGTTGTGGAACAATTCGAAACTAAAAGGAAATGGGAGAATATATTTTCTGTAAGGATGGTTATGCTCGTGGGATTAAATATATAAAACAGTTATATTGAAGCGACCCAGCCAGAGAAGCCTCGCTATACACGGCTGTGTATTGCGTATTCCTCCTTGAATTTATCACTCATTTTGGACAACAAAACACGTCTGTTATTTTGTGCACACAACTTACCACGATCTGCCATGCATATCTGGATGTTCACAACTGTTAATAGTTTATGATCGTCGTTTTCATACACAAGGAAACTTGTTTAGTTAGTTACAATTCACAATAGTTTGTCGACATTTCCGGTGTGTGTTGAACACGGCCGCCATTTGATACTGCGTAAACCTGCTTAAGCTCGGTAATTTCCGCCAAACCTCTCCGACCAATCAACGATGCGGGACAACTTTCACATTTCGTCAAAATTGGAAAGTCCTAGTATCCGATTACACATTCCAACCAATCCACTGTGCGGAATCAGGGACAACTTTCACATTTTGTCCGCGGAATCCAAATATGGTCCTCATTGTCCTAATGTTGTCCTCGGAGTCTCTACGAGCCAATCAAAGGGCTGCATCTACGGACAACGTCCGGACCGAAGGCTATAAATAGGAGTGAAATATGTCAGTTGTCGACTTTGTCCCGAGAGACGCAATTCGAGACGCAACTCGCCTCTCTGAACTCCCAAGGCCCAAATATTCTCCTCCTTAACCATTAATCACCGACGATGTTGCCAATGGTCCGTTAGTCGTTATATGTGATGATATGACATTATTGATTATTCATATTGGCTGGAACTATGATAATGCCAATATCTCATGACCCCACCCACTTTGTTCCCATTGACATACGATTCCCGACTCAAGTTTCGTGACCCCCTGCTGTGTGACTCCCCTCCCACCCCTGTTAGGTGAACCCCACTCCATTGTCATGCGTCCTAGCTGTTGTGTGCCCCTCATTCAGCTAGTGTCATGATTTCCACCCCAGCTTCCTGACCCCCGCCTGTGTGACTCCCACACCCAGCTTATTTCCCAACCCCAGCTTCGAGATTCCCGCTGTGTGATTCCCCCCACCCAGTATTATTATTCCCACCCAAGCTGCGTGATTTCCACTGTATGACTTCCCCACCCAAGCTTCGTGATTCCCGCTGTGTGATTCCCCCACCCAGCATTAGTCCAAATCCCAGCTACGTGCTTCCCGCTGTGTGACTCCCCCACCCAGCATTATTCCCCACCCCCGCCCCGCGATTCCCGTCTAGGTATGAGCGTGTACGCTTTAGAAAAGAGCTGCTCGTGTTCAGTCGCTCCCATAGTCGCCTATGTTAGTTAGTTTCGACTCGCATACATGTACTACGAATACTAACTGTTGATTTACATAGTCATGTGTATCATCCCGGTACCATTAGTGTTACCATGAATTGTCACCCTCATACAGTTGTAGGTGTTGCATAATATTGTGTTTTATGTCTTAGCAAAATATCAGGTATTAATACTGAATTCGCTATTGTAGTTATTTCATTGCCAAGTAGCTAGTTATTCCAATTTTCATATCCCGATTCACGAGGGCCCGCTACCAAGCCCCTGCGTGAACAGGAAACTATGATTTACCCCGTATTCTTGAAGGCGGACGCAACGGAGGGACGTTACAATATGACTATATTAAAGTGAAGCATTTTTTGATTTCACACATGTAAGACAGATATATGATATCTAATAACGACTATTTAAAATATTTCCAAGTAGTTACAAGCATCACGCAAAAATGGGAATGAAGAAATAAACGCAGTAATCACAAACACACCATTATTAGAAAGAATACAATCTACCAACGAATGTAATAATCAAACGAATGTCGTTTATAAAGCTAGATATAAATGGAATACAGACTTCGTAGATAAACATATAAATTGGAAGATGGTAATTACACATTATTATACAAGCACAATGAGTTCATTTCCAGTATAAATTTCTAATTAAAATTGTCGCAACACATCCAAATGTAATATTGTCAGCTCTAATTTGTGTGATTTATGTGCCATGGCTCAGGAAAACAATACAAATCTGTTTTGGGAATGGCCTCCGCCTGATCAGGAGCTGCATTTTTCGCCATTCCACCAATGAAACATCCAACATGTTTCTAACAAGCAATATAGATTATTATCATGCTACATGAGTGTCATCTTACATCAGGAGCTAGACTGGACACATATCCCATACATGTAAGTCCCATGTCACCGGTCAAAGCCGCATTTCAGATTCAATTCACGATGAACAACCTTCTGCTGGTCGGGCTTGGAGTCGTCGCTGTGTCCACCATTCTATGCATCATTGCAACCGCTATACCGAGCTGGGTGGACAATGATAGCGGCAACGCAGGTCTATGGAAAATTTGTAGCGACGCCGTAGATTTTTGTGTCGCATATTCAGACGTGCCCAGCTGGATGGAAGCGACAAGTGCCATAATGATTATCAGCATACTGGCGTTTGTAGCGAGTAACGCATGCGCGGCTGTATATGCATTCATCTTGAAGACACAGCCGAAACTTGGAATAGTTGCCGCGGTATTGGCCTTTATTGCAGGTAAGTCGATCGATACACTACCCCATGCGATAATCTTGTAAATATTTGCAATTTCTTTTATTTCAAAATACAATGAAACCTCTAAACCGGACACCCTGGGAGGTCCAGAGTGTGTCCGGCTTAGATATGTTTCACTGTAAATCAGGCATTTGATCATTCTGAGCCAAAGGTGGGTGCAATGCGATCATGAACAGACATTATCACCTGAGATAAATGACCAAGAAACACATAAAAAATAAAATCTGATGTATTTTCTTGGTGTCCGGTTTAGAGAGGTTCCTCTGTAGTTGAATACTCTGTTTGACGTGAAGCAGATTGGTTGTCTGAGCCTGAGCTGTGCTACAGCTCAGGCTCAGACAATCAAATTGCTTGGTTTGGCATTATCAAACAGATCTTCAGAAACGTTGATGATCTGGGTAAGATTATAACAGGCGAGTATGTACGTAAATACGAAACATGTCTTTCTTTCATTAGTATACAGTAGGGATATTAATAAAAACATCATAATTGCATTACCCAATCATATTTATGAATATTTGACAAAGTTTAGAATTCTAAATTGAACGTAGAAGAATTCTCACCAAATATTTTCGTACGAAGATTGTTATGAATGTACGTTACGTTATACACTCGCGGAGAGACTGCGGTTGTAGTATTTTGAAAACTACTTCAAAGCGTGAGATTTCATCCCCTAATTATTTGCAAACACTAGTTGTCAAATGTTTTTCTACATGTTAGTTTTGCACATACGAACTTCATAATTGTATGAAATTTAGTGAAACGGGTCACTGGTTCAGTCATCTTTCTGAATCACAAGAGACGAATTCTTGAGGGGTTGGTTTGTATGTGTGAACTCGGCTTAACAAGCGAACATTGGTCACGAATATACACATTTCTGTGTGGGAATTTTCTCTCCAGGCTGGACTAAGTTCATACTGTGACTGGAGGCATCCGCACAGTCTGGTCTGTATCTGCACTGTTCGCCATTACATCAATGAAACACCCGTCGCTCTTCTAACAAGCAATATACATGTGTATCGTTATCATGCCACATGTGTGTGCTATGTGATCAGAGGCTACACTGGTCACAAATCCCATAAGCCCCATTTCGCCAGTCACGACCACTTCGATTTCTCATTGCAGCCGCCTTGTCGCTGGTGGGCGCCATTATTTTTGCTGCGGAGAAGAAGGACACAATTCTTGCTGGCGTTGCCCTGGGTTCAGTCCCATATATTTCACGTTTTTTTGGCCTTATATTGGAACGTATTGCATAATATCATTATTAATAGGCACATTGGGTATATACGAACAAAGGGTTGGGAAAAACTACCGATGTGTACTCTATATATCAAGTTTACGGACAGGCTGAAACTTCTCATGGCCGGGTGCTTTTGTCCCCGCCGTGAAAATTGAATCAGTCACATATATTTCACGTTTTCTTTGCCTTATATTGGAACGTATTGCATAATATCATTATTAATAGGCACATTGGGTATATACCAACAAAGGGTTGTGAAAAATGAAAAACTACCGATGTGTTCTCTATATATCAAGTTTACGGACAGGCTGAAACTTCTCATGGCCGGGTGCTTTTGTCCCCGCCGTGAAAATTGAAATCAGTCCAATATATTTCACGTTGTTTTGCCTTATATTGGAACATATTGCATAATATCATTATTAATAGGCACATTGGGTATATACCAACAAAGGGGTTTGCAAAGCCACCGATTATAGATTAGTTTACAGACAGGCTTCAACTTCTCACGGTCGGTTACATATCGGCACATTCATATAAATATACGCCATTTGGTAGAAGAACTACGGTACGCGGTGTGCATATTGCGTAATATCATCGTTACCATTCATATTGTGTATATACCAACAAATTGGTTTCCACGGGTCCCCCCCCCCCCCCCCCTCCCAGCGTGAGCCCTTTAAGCCGCTATGACTAGGCTGAAGGTTTTCACGGACTTAAGGGGCTCACGTTACACCGGCTTCGGCCTCGCTATTGGGGTCTTTATTGTGGGAATAGTGGGAGGGGTGTTGTTGGTCATTGCCAGTCGTAGCAACTAACTGGAATGGAATGTGTCATGTTAATTTAAGGACCAATCCAATTGTCAGAACATTATTTTCACACCAGTATATATTTATAAGGTGGTGTTCTTTTCCTAAAACATATGGAAATTACTTGCAAAAGTGCAGATCCTGATCGTTTGAGCCAGCTCATCTGGATCCAAACCGTTTGCCTACACTATTAAAGAGGTATGTAATGTTGAAAGGGTTGACAAGTACGGTGCTGAAATAAAAGTATCGTCCGCTCTTTAGTTTTTATCTTCTCTGGTTTCTGAACAACAAACATCAAACAGCATTTGTCAGATGACGATATTCGTTCTATTGGAGACAATTACCGCATGCTGCAAAAACATGTTTTATTACGAAATAGAAGAATTTTGAAAATCATCAGACGACAATATTTATTTCGTGCCTTTTAACCATTATAATGTTGGGAACTAAAAGTGTAGTCTGCAGTTGCTTAATAGTTTGCCTTTTTTTTCTCAATAAAAACATGGTTTGACAGTACTTTAGAATCATTTCCATTGGAAGTTATTCTAAAGTGCAGTCAAAGCATGTTTTTTTATGATAAAAAAATGGAAATAGAAAATAAACAGCAGCCAACACAATTTAATTCCGCAGTGTAAGGCGCTTTAATACAAATCGGGGTGTAATTGGTGTGTGAAGTGACATGATGGTAGATACACTGTAGTATGGTAGAGAAGATATAGTTATACTACTTTTACTGTAAAATATGTAATATAGAGACATGTACGTAGCCATGACTGTCACAATAGTTAGTGTATGTTTCACGTAACCTTATATAAACATGTACTGCATGTATTACGTTGTTTAAGAAGATTTTTATCCAATGCTGAATTATTAGAAATTAAACAATTCTCAATGGAAAATTAATATGGATGAAGATTTATCATGGAAACAATATTAAAACATATTTTTATTATAATTTTGGGAATGGTGGACTGATTTTCACAATTTAACGACTGTTGTTTTCTTCGTTAGATCATGTCCAAGCTGCATGTATGCTGCTTATTTGCTTATTTAATCATGATTTCTTGTCAATTGTCTGAGTAGAATTTGCCTTTCAATTAACTCCACTTCCAGTTCCTCCAACTCTCGTAATCAAATTAATATTATTACATGACTGCCGTTGTTCGACACCGCTCAAAGCCGTGTTCAAACGTACAGCGTGTGCTATTTGACTATGGCTGTAGACAATGCTCATTCCGGGGCTAAGCCAACACCTACGCAATGCAGTGAATCAGCTGTTTAAATGGAGCAGATTATCAAAGTACCGAAAGTACTGCATGTATGCCTAAATTGAATGATATTTCCAACGGAAATGTAACAATAACGTTCGACAATGTCGTGAAACTCGGGAACTGTTTGAACCCGCGGCCTACGGCCTTGCGGTTCATACTGTTCCCTCGTGCCACGGGAAACGTTTACCCACGGCTGGACATTGTCGAACCTTACATTATACCAATCTTCCTGAAATAATTGTTTATTACTACATGTACTGTCTGTTTCACGAAAGCTGCCCAAATTTTACGGCTATACAAACAATTCAAAAACAAGATTTATTTTGATAATATTAAATTAAAGGAAAAATGAAGAATGAGCCTTCTTTTTATTTCGTGAAATTTGGCCAAATATTGATTTTATTGCGAAAAAAAAATTTCCCCATGTTAAATCCCCATAGACATCTTCACTCCGCCGTGAAGATGTCTATGGGGATTTAACATGGGGAAATGTTTTTGAATTTTAGAAATACTGGATCGATTTTTAAAATTTAACTTTTGCTTTCTTAGTTAGATCATACACAAGCTATCTAGTCAGGTTTCGGAGTCAATTTCCAAAAAAAATCGTTTTTTGACTCCTCCCACACTTCCTTACCACTTTTTCCCCCATGTTAAATTCCCATAGACAAATCAATTTTTCGTAATAAAATCAATATTTGACCGAATTTCACGAAATAAAAAGAAGGCTCATTCTTACATTTTCCTTTAATTTAATATTATCGAAAATAATATTGTTTTTGAATTGTCTATAGAGCCGTAAAATTTGGGCAGCTTTCGTGAAACAGACTATAGTCCGTTTCACGAAAGCTGCCCAAATTTTACGGCTATATAAACAATGCAAAAACAATATTCTATGTAAATCCTATGTATTTAATAATTTATAAATGGACCGAAAGCTATATCGTTATTTTCATATTTACTTTTAACAATTAAATAGTTGGCTAATATTATTATAAAATTAAATTGGTGTGCTTGTTGTGCTTTGTCATTTATTCCTATAGAAATACTTTGGAAATTTTCAATTAAATATGTCCGCAACTGTGACCACAAATGTTGTACATGGGGACATTCCCAAAACAAATGTTTTATACTTTCAACATACATAGAACAAAAATCGCACAAACTGCTATTAATTAAGTTACAGCGATAACGTAATTTATTTGTTCCAATAATTATACCCCCACAAACAAAGTTTGAGGGGGTATATAGGAGTCAGCTTGTCGGTCGGTCTGTTGGAAATTCCCTTCCGCTCTATATCTTCTACACCGATGCATGGATTATCAAATGACTTGGCACAAATGTTTCTCATGATGAGAAGGTGTGTCGCGATCAATAACCACGCACCTACGTCCAAGGTCAAGGTCACAGTTGAAGGTCAAATGTCAAACCTATTGAAATTCCCTTCCGCTCTATATCTTCTACACCTATGCATGGATTATCAAATGGCTTGGCACAAATGTTTCTCATCATGAGGTGTGTCGAGTTCAATAACCACTCACCTACGTCCAATGTCAAGGTCACAGTTGAAGGTCAAAGGTCAAACCTATTGAAATTCCCTTCCGCTCTATATCTTCTACACCGATGCATGGATTATCAAATGCCTTGGCACAAATGTTTCTCAACAAGAGAAGGTGTGTCGCGATCAATAACCACGCACCTACGTCCAAGGTCAAGGTCACAGTTCAAGGTCAAAGGTCAAACCTATTGAAATTCCCTTCCGCTCTATATCTTCTACACCGATACATGGATTATCAAATGCCTTGGCACAAATGTTTCTCAGCATGAGAAGGTGTGTCGCGATCAATAACCACGCACCTACGTGAAGGTCACAGTTGAAGGTCAAAGGTCAAACATATTGAAATTCCCTTCCGCTCTATATCTTCTACACCGATGCATGGATTATCAAATGCCTTGGCATAGATGTTTCTCAGCATGAGAAGGTGTATCGCGATCAATAAACCACGCACCTACGTCCATGGTCAAGGTCACAGTTGAAGGTCAAAGGTCAAACCTATTGCAGGCGGCAGACAGATAAACTGCATAGTTTGTGTACACAACTCCTCTGAAACCGTTCAGTGGATTGATCTGAAACTATACACACTTTTCATGCCGAACAAATATTTTTTTTACAAAAATATCATCCTTTCAACTTAGCAATTTTTTCTATTTTTATTAAATTGATTCATTGCGTTCTTGACAAACTCGGCACAGAGTTTTTGATCAAAATAATATTAATCCATTACTCGTGTAAGATCCTCTATAACTGATGAATAAATTTTCAAATGTTTTCAGATTATCTCATTTTCATTGACCACGTACGCATGTAAAAGGTCAATGTCACATCTCTAAGGCGACCATTAAATAATGATCATGACATTTGTATTCAAACCTATAAAACTCTTTTAATGTTAAGCTATTTGTAAGTCCAACTCTTTGTGGAGGTATTATGATCACTCCTGTGATAGTTCTAGTTCTCATTAAGTATTTCTATTGGAAATTACGCAATACGGAAGCTATAGTACAGTTGATATGTAACGTGTAAATTTGTTTCCAATTTAGGCTAGTATCCGGAAATTCATGTATCCATTTTTGCTCAACTTTTATATCTTTCATCATTTGTATGTATGTTTGCATCGTGTATAGTATTTTATTAACGCATTTGCTTTTCTGTAATGTTGACTTAAGTGTTTATGAAGGTTGTATCTCGCTGATGTGTTCTGTTTTGACTATATCCTTCCACATCGGACTATTTAATATACTTCGATATTTCATAAAATCATCATTTCTTATATTGAACATTTCTGCATGATCAGTGAATCTTAAAAAGGTATTTATTCTATAATCGTATAAATGTTTAATGCACTTAATGCCCTTATCATACCAGTTCCTATGAAATATAGGCTTGTTTTGATGTTTTATATTAGAGTTATTCCAAATAATTTCTTTACATTCTGTGCCTGTTTTAGGGGAATAGTTTATACTTGCACAATATTTCAAAACATTATTTGAAAACGTGTTGTGTTCACTTATGTATTTTATGTCTTCTGGTTTCAAGTTGCATTCAAAGATAAAAATCCCACCATATATTTCAATATTTTTCTATAAATTGCTTTTCATTTCCCTATTTTGGTAGAATTGCATATTATTTTCACTCATGAAGCTCTTACAGAAGTTATATAACTATCTATGTCTAGCATATTTAGTCCACCTTTTTCATAAGATTGAATTATTGTATTTCGTTTAACTTAGTTCTAATTCGTTTCATCATATTTTCTGGTGGATCATGTAAAACTGTCAATGGATATATCAATGTTGGGACTGCAAACCGAATTGTTTCCAAGCAAGCTTAACTTTCTGCGTTTCCATCAGTCAATACACTGTTCAAATAATAATAGCTTTGGTAAAACGTTATCCTCGTGAGTAGCACTACTATCGTTCAGGAATGTGATGTCTAAGGTTTTTGCACTGTGTGAGGTCCAAGTAAAATTTGTGTTGGGGCAGAATATGATATATGTATATTTGAAAGCACCTACTGTCATTACTGTAGATGTTTTTCTGTTAAGTTTGAGGCCGGAAATCTTACTGAACTCATCTATTATGTATATTAACTTTTCAAGGGATTTTTGCGTAACGTCTGTCATAAAAGTTGCATCATCTGCAAACATTGTATTTTTAGCACAATATCACCGATTTTGATACCAGTTATATCTGGATCGTTGATGATAGACTTTGATAATATTTCAATGGCCATAATAGAGAGGTACTGGGATAACGGACAACCCGGGCGTACACCTCTATTTATTGAAAATAAATCTGATAAGTACCCATTATTTGTTACACAACTTTTTGCATCAGAGTAAAACAGTTCTATCCATTGATGTTATTGATGTTTTACGTCACCACGTCATCACCGTATTATGTATAATTTGAAGAATAAACACATGTAATATATGTACGTGGAGGAGAGCTGTTGTCAAATCATGATGATATCCTGATATGTACCTGTATGTCCAGGTAACAAGTCTGTGGGGCTGTTACCCTGTCTCATATCATGAAATTGAAGTAAGTGCATTGAAAATAACAATCTAAATTTCACATACATCATAGTACGGCAAGTCCATACTCGAAAACGTCACAGTGTATCACGGATATTCATACGACTGAATTTCATTATTATTTTTATCTATCGGTAATCTCACATTATATTTGTGTGTGCTGTCATGAGAAAACGGACCAAATGTCCTAGAGCCAGATCCCCAACCGGCATGATCCTGAAGAGCAGTCTGATTAGGAGCTACACTGTTTTCTATAAATGGACATTCGATAGTTCGGACGGTCCTGTCATGACGCGCTAAATATAAGTATTTGTACTAACATTCTCGATATCTACGAGCTTCAAAATAAGCCGTGCTGTTTATTAGTAGTTCTGATGAGCATTTACAACTAATCAATGCACATGACCTATATTCTATGGAAGTGTCCTTAGTATGCACAGATGCAGTTGATAATCGTTCAAATATTGGCGTAAGATATTCAAAGTAGCGATTGCCAGTGAAATTGCTCCTAAAATAGCACAAGTATGTGGTGTTTCTAGATTTACGAGTAGACAGTCTCCTCCAATTGTAGTTGGCATAATCTGTCTCGAGAAAATGATTCACACTCTCGCAATACTGACTACGCCAAATATACAGTCAAGGGACATAATTATTCACCACCCTGTTACCAAATTAACAGCAATGGCGAAAAGTATACAGGTATATGTACATGGGTGCATACCAATAATCATGCGGATATATATATATATATATATATATATATATTTTCGCACAATGTACGAAAAGAAAAATCGGATAAAAAAAGAGAGTACAGAAAGTGAGAGAGGAGATTGGGAGAAAGAATAAAAGAGTTGTGTGTTACAATGTACAGTCATATAATATGTAACCTAATGCATAGATAGATGTGCACTGCAGTTGATTTCAGTGTTCGTTGTTATCAGGTTCTACTGGATGATGTTGGAAAATGAAAATCATCCGATAGAGCTTGCGTCTCAGGCATCCACCAAGTGTATTTCTCAAATCTTTTCATAGTTTTAATATAATCTTGTACAGCTTTAAAAATAACAGTATTGCACTCATTACTTTCTTCAGGTATGCCATGCAAAAGTATATGTGCGTTTAGGGGATAAAATTGTCGCAGTGACTGGCATAAAATTAGACGTTGCGCATGATATTTAATACATTCAAAGAAGTAATGTTCAGCATCCTCTACAACTTCACTACATTCGCAGTAGGGAGTTTCTCTGATATGGTTATTGCAAAGATCACAATTAAGACTGCTACATTTATTTCGAATTAGTGCATGCATGACTGAAAACAATCGATCTCCCTCGAAATAGTATGGTGGTATATTATATTGAGTATATAGTTGTTGGGCGCATGATGTTTTGAAGTGTCTAAGACTATCTACATTTCTCAGCAACGGGTCAGTTTCATTCCAGAGTTGTACCGAAGATGGTATGAACGATTGTTTATATATTTCCAGTCGTGTAGTGGGGACATTTAAATCAAATTGATTTCTAAGATTGTAACGAGATATATTATTAACAGTGGGTGGAATCAGGTTAGAAATATAACTAGGTACTTGATTATTGTTGGCTTTGTACATGATCGAAAGCTTTTGAATACTACGTCGAACAGATAGAAGTTGCCATCCAACTTCCTGCCTTAAGTTGTCGAGTGATACTGACCGTGTTAATCCTGTTACTATTCTCGCGGCTTCATTCTGATTTGTTTCCAATGAATCCTTTTCACATTCTGTACACCCATCCCAGACTGATGAAGCATATTCTACTATAGGTCTACTATAATATATATATATTTGGTTTAAAGACTGTCTGCTTATCTTAAATTTTAGGTTACGCATTATTCCCAATACTCTCGTAGTCGAATTAATTATATATGTTGTATGTGTGTATGTCATTTTCTGTTATTGCTCAGTGTTAAACCAATATGCTTATGATCGTCAACAAAGGTTAGGGACGTGTTCTGAAAATTAAGGTTAAGGGTCGATAAAGTTGTCTTAATGTTAGAAGCATCGCTTCAGTCTTGTTCGGATTGAAACTAATCAACCATTGTTTAGCCCAATCAGAAATCATTAGCAGGTCATGATTTAGTATGCCTTCTAGATCATCAACATTTGTTGAAGAAAAGGACAGAGAGCTGTCGTCAGCAAATAATCGAACAATACTTAATAGATTGTCAGTTATGTCGTTAACATATATTATAAATAGTAATGGGCCGAGTACCGAACCTTGTGGTACGCCAGCAGTAACTAATTTGGTATCTGAGGTTGTGCGTATTGATACGGACTGTTTCCTGTTCGACAAGTAGTTTTCGATCCAGTGTAAAATTCAACCAGTTAATCCATTTTGCCTTAGCTTAAATAGTAACCCCTTAAGCCATACTCTATCAAAGGCTTTAGAAATATCACAAAACACTATACATGTAGATTGTCGTTCATCAAATGCCTGACATATTTGATGGTGAATGTCTATAAGTAGATATACCGTTGAGTGGCCTGGTCACAAACCAGATTGCCTGTTATAAATCAATTGTTGTGAGTGCAAGTGATCATAAATATGATTAAACATTATTCTCTCCATTACCTTACCTAGACAGCTTAATAACGATATCGGGCGATACTTTTAAGGCGTCTGTGGATACCCTTTTTTAAATAGAGGAATTACACTTGCTAATTTCCACGTCATCGGAAATTGATATTCATTAACAGATCTATTAAAGAGCATCGCCAGAGGTTTTGAGACAGATGTAATAGTTCCTTTTAAAATTCTATGACTAATTAGATCGTATCCACAAGCTTTATTAGTTTGCAAAATTCGTATTATATTTCTAACCTCAGATTCATTTATATTAATCGTATCAAGAACTTGGTTAGTTTTTAATTCAGCCGGTGGTAAAGTAAAGTTGGTATCATCAACAGTTGATATTGAAACGAAGAAGTTGTTCAGACAGTTTGCCTTTTCGGCATCAGACAAATATAAATTTTCGCTGTTACCGTCATTGATTTTTAAAGGAGGAATAGTACCACTTGACTTGCTGTCTTTCACAAAGTGTCGGACTAGCTTCCAGAAATATATTTTGTTATTCGAAAATGATTCTGTTAGATTAAACTCTCTGTCGTTCTAGAATGCTTCTCTTGCATGTTTTTTTCTTCATATTATTAACTTTATTCCGAGTTGTTTTGTATCTATTCCAATCGTCCACCCGTCCAAATTGTATTGCTTTCTTTCGTAACTTGTCCCTTAGCTTGCTTGTTTGGGGAATTTCAGAATCATACCATGGTTTATCGTTAGGCCGCACTGTGACTTGACTGCATGGAATGCATTGCTTAGCTAGCTCAATGAACTTGAATGTAAATATATTAGATGCATCATCTACACTACCATTATTTAAAATTGTCCAATCAGTAGTAAGCATGAGCTCGTTAAATTTAGCAAAGTCTGCTCTTTTATAGTTCGATGCAGTTCGTTTATATGAATTATTATATGAACTTTCAGCTGGTATGATGACACATGTAGCCTTATGATCACTTATATTTGGCGAAACAGATAATACATCGCTTTTAAGAATGATCTGATCTTGGTTAACAATAATTGGATCCAGTAAGGTTGAAGTAGTAGCTGTTTACCGAGTTGCGGATGTAATTATGTTTCTCAATGAATTCATAATCATTACGTCGGTATCAACAATGACAACCTGTGAAGATGTCAATGGGGATTTAACAAGTGGAACTTGTTTTTTGGCAATCAAATCAATATTGGACCAAATTTCACGAAATAAAAAGACTCATTCTTAAATTTTGCTATAATTTAATATTATCAAAAAATATATTGTTTTTGCATTATTTATATACATGTAGCCGTAAAATTTGGACAGTTTTCGTGAAACAGACCGTAGACTCGCGCCTGTCTGTAGCACATTCGCGTGGTTTATCGGGATTTACAATTTGACAGTCTTCTCCAATTGGTATTGGTATCTATCTTGAAATTTCCGTCACAATAATAAACACATAACAAACTACAGTGGAACCTCTCTAAACCGGACACAAAGATTCATTCTTAAATTTTGTTCTAATTTAATATTATCGAAATAAATATTGTTTTTGCATTGTTTATATTGCCGTAAAAGTTGGGCAGGTTTCGTGAAACAGACAGTAGGTTCGTCCGCACGTACGATGATATATTCTGCGAACTTCAGCGGCATGCGGACTATCGCGCTCTAAGTAAATAATCCCACCCCCCATACCTACGGGGCCCCGCAGGGGACATGTATTTTTTTATTAATTCGTACACACGAAATAACAATTCGTTCCCTCGAAATAGCAATTCGTTCCCACGAAATGACAAATCGTTCCCTCAGTTTAACACTTCGTTCCCTCGAATTAACAATTCGTTCCCACAATAAAAAAATTCGTTCCTACGAATTAACAATTCGTTCCCGTGGGGAACGAATTGTTAATTCGTGGGAAGGAATTGTTAAATGGAGGGAACGAATTGTTATTTCGTGGGAACGAATTGATATTTCGTGGGAACGAATTAACGAATTGTTATTTCGTGGGAACGAATTAATAAAAAAAACAATTCCGTCCCTTCGGGGCTCCGTACATACCCGTGCCATGTCTGGTTTTCCCAGGGTGTCCGGTTTAGAGTTGTTCCACTGTAATTAAGCACTCCGTGAACAGATTTTGTCCATGTCAATCATGGAAAGACACGACAATAAAAGAAATGACAGCGAACCCCTTCTAAATTTAACACATTGGGGTTGCCAGTGTGTCCGGTTTAGAGGGGTTCGACTGTATGCAAATCCATAGAATCTGAATAATAATTGCAATATGTCACGGTGACGTATGAGTTTCCATTATATGTGTCCCTATCGCTACCAACGAACAATCTAAATCTGTCGGATAAAAAGAGACAAATAGCTGCGGAATTTTATGACATCTTATACTGATTTGCCGTGCTAAGCGAGGGCATTTTAATCTTCATAACAAAGCTGTCTATTCCACCAGGGACAACTGAATGTCAAAGGAAATAAATAGCAATATTAGCATAAACGATTGACGACACATTATTACAAATCAAGTTGCTGCTATTAATCCGTCCGAGGGTGGCGAACATACACGGGGAATTAGATATAAAGAGCATAGAGACGGGTATTAGACAACCACTGGCATTCTATTTCGTGGATGGCAACAGCATTAGACCATATATTCACAAGTCATCTCCTGTTACTGCTTTGATTTTCGAAAACATTTCTCCAATCCTAGTGCATGCATATATATGGGTTTCTTATGTTTTCAGCCGCCACCCAACGGTGTGGGTGTGGAGGAAATGTATGCCATTAGCTGTACATGTATAATCAGGATAATACAATTCAAAGGTTCAGTAGAATAAAGGGGATAGGTCCAGTAACCCCTACTTTCACTTACCCTTTCAATTGATGCAATGATTTGTAGTTCGCAAACTGTCATACAGGGGACACAACCGATACCTTATTGTACACATTCACTGGCTATCATTGTCTCCCCTACTTTAAACATGGACGGCATGTCGACAGGTTTAACCTCTATTATATACCGCACAGCAGGGGGCATGAATTTTATTAATTCGTTCCGTTCGTTCCCTCAATTTAACAATTCGTTCCCTCGAATTAACAATTCTTTCCCACGATATAACAATTCGTTCCCTCGAATTAACAATTCGTTCCCAGGAAATGACAATTCGTTACCTCAATTTAACAATTCGTTCCCTCGAATTAACAATTCGTTCCCACGATATAACAATTCGTTCCCGTGGGAATGAATTTTTTTTCGTGAGAACGAATTGTTAAATTGAGGGAACGAATTGTTAATTAGTGGGAACGAATTGTTATTCGTGGGAACGAATTGTTAAATTGAGAGAAGGAATTGTTCGTTGGGGAACGAAATAATAAAAACAAAAATATCCGTCCCCTGCGGGGCTCCGAAACTAACTAAGATGTTAACTGAATGAAATATTGACACAGATATATGCGTTAAGGACTGACTTTATAGAATATGACCTTATGTTTCAAATGTAGTAGACTAATACATGCGACGGAATATCTATATAAAGTACATGTATATCTGACATTGTTCTTCTTAGAGTATATTATACAGATACTTGGGGTACCATCTCCGCCATTTTAGTTCGTACATGCTATCGGACAGTTTCACTTGGAGCGTTTGACACGTACAGTAAATAATACTAACAATCTAATAAAAGTTGGTGCAATACAACCCAGATAAATAGGACGACAGCGTAGTATAAACAATATTTTAGCAGACTACACAAAAAGCTAGATATCTGAACGGTTCTACCATCGCTCGCAAAATAGACAATGGACATGTTTTCAATGTGTAAAATGTGAAACTGATGCACTGTCTATTATTAGAAATACAACTGACACAGGTAAAATCCCTATTTACTCGCATAGCAGGCAAGTAGACAGTAGTGACAATACACTCATATAATTGGTTACACGCCATTGGATTCGATACAGTATGTATGGTAATACAGGTATATATATACAGCACTGTGTATTGTTTTTACAGTTACACATATTTACTGAATTATCCAACATTTTAACAAAGGGTTAACAAACCCTTCAGATATAAGACTTTGTATATAAGTTTGATGAACACAAAGCATAGCACGCAGGAGTTGATGTCTCCCCATCATGTTGCACCAACTTTTATTCATGTGTTTGTCATATTATTAAACTCAATAAGAACTGGGCGATGGCTTGTACATACTAAGATGGCCAACTCCATGCACTGTGCAGGATATAGTAAGAGGGGAATGTTCACATGCATGTTATGCTTATATCCCATCACATTTAAGAAGCAATTATGCATGAATCATTGGATGATCAGGGGCCCAACGGGTCCTTAACAGCACCTAATACAATGTAGTATCAGTCAGTCACCACGAAATTAAAGAATGTGTTTTACTCTCTGTTATAAGAATTACAAAATAAACAATTCTTTATTTCGTTTCACTTACGGAGACTTTTAGATACATTTAAAACATTTGTTTATATGACTGAACAATTGGGGCTTATTGGCTTTGCGACCAGTGTAGATCCAGATCAGCCTGTGCATCCGCACAGTCGGATCAGGATCTGCACTGTTTACCATTCCATCGATGAAACACACATCATGTTTCTAACAAGCAATATAGGTCGGTACATGTATCCGGTTAAGTGCGTGTTCTGTTTGATCAGGAGTTACATTGGTCACAAATTCCATAATCCCCATTTCTCCAGTCACAGTCACATGTGGGGCTGGGTATGGGCGGGGTTGGGGTGCAACCACCCCCCCCCCCCTCCCCCAGAAAAACAAACATTCAACTATGACTTTCACAATGGAATTTCCTTGAATATTCAGCGTGTACAACATACAGCAGCCACAAACAAATAATGGCTAAGAACACACTTGTACAGCTCGACGCACCGGCGTAAAAAGGTTTCATGTCGATATTCTATATCGATGCCACTTCGCGTTAGTAGAAACTGATTCCTTGATAAATGCCTTGTGCCGAGACTTTAGAAGTGTGGGTTCCTGGTTACCGCATACTTGTTCGATATGCATATAGGCGCCGGATTCCTGATGAATTCCCATAATATACTGCATAAACGCAAGACATTTGATTGGCATTTCGTCAGGAAACGTGTGCATTTTTTCGACGCGAAACGTTGCTCGCCGACGAATTTTAGCGTACGGAATTCGTTTCTATACATATTCCTGTACAACGCGATCGTTTTCACTCCGTTTTCTATTCGTGCTCGTTTGTTTCGTTTGGAAACCTTCAACAAATCTTCGCTGTTGTGCCGACATTTCTAAGTAAAAAAATATCGGGCAAATTTATTTAAACTGTCTTATTTTTACTTGAGTGCGCATGACGAACATTACAGATAGAAAACAGATTTGCTGGACCTTACACCCTTTGAACCCGAAATCCCGCAATAGGGTTTATGCAAACAGTGCAGATCCAGATGAGCCGGCTGGTAACGAGCCGTCTCATTATGATCTGCACTTTTTGAAAGTAATTTTCATATTTTTGAGAACAAAAAATACCCCTTTTTATGAAATGGACTAGTCTGAAAATCATTTTGCGATGATTGGATTGGCTGCAACATTAACATATCAAAACTAATTGCAGTTACTTAGGGGTGAAAGGGTTTACACGTATAACGTCGTCTAGTTGGTTTCGCAGGTGACAAACGAGTCGTTCCAAAACAGTTTAACCCTTTGAACCCGAAAGCCCGCTATATCGGTTTATGCAAACAGTGCAGATCCATATGAGCCGGCTCGTAACGAGCCGTCTCATCAGGATCTACACTTTCTGAAAGTAATTTTCATATTTCTTAGAACAAAAACACCCCCTTTTCATAAATGGACGAATCTGAAAATAATTTTGTGACCATTTGATTGGTCGGAACATTAGGTTGAAAGGGTGAAAGGGTGAAAGGGTTAAATTGGGTGAAAGGGTTAAATTGGTGTAGTTATCTCCCATATTTTTGAAACTCGATTTGTTTATTTTATTGTCGTGACTATAGTCGACGCTTTTTCCGTCGTCGTCGTCGTCGTCCGCGTCGTCGTGTCGTCGTGTCGTCGTCCGCGTCGTCGTCGTCCGCGTCGTCCGGTTTTTTTGTAAGGTAAATGCGTTAAAGTTATTGATTTTTCACAATATCTCTTTAACCACTTGCTAGATTTTGATAATATTTCACATCAATGTTTGTCTAGGGATGATGCTTCATTACACACACACCCACATCCAAATTCTCAAGGAAAGGTCATGTATTTACTTGTAATGTTCACGATCAAATGCCTCGGCAGGCGCGATACCGCTTCCGTGGCGGAATTCTTGTATTAGTATGGTGTGCGGCGTGTGATAAACCATGATCAACTACTCAAATATATAGAGGATCTTACATGTACATCATATTATTTAATATGATATTTGTTAAACGTGTTTACTGATTTCATAAGAAAGAAGGCCATGTCGAGCTTCTAATGAAATCGGTCAACGAGTTTAATACATATCACATTAAATTTTACCAACAACACTTTTAGATTATATGTATTGCATAAGCACAGTACAACACGTTGACGATGTAATGAATACCTAGTATGTTGTCTGTACCGGTCTCATTTGCATATGTATTACACTAGTGTATTATGATTTGTATTGCACCGTGATATTACACTGTGAACGTATATTTTATGGAATGCAATTGTTTATAGTACCAGTGTAAGTTCTGAAATTGGATTGGCCAATCAATCTGACGGAAATTAACGTGTTTGTACTTTTTATTTCCTTGAACCACTTGCACAAGGTGCATGATCACGTGGTTACAACACCGACAACAATGGCTGAAAGTTCTGAAAGTGCGTCGACTCCAAAGTAAATATTATTTGATAGTTTCCTTAATATGCCACGGATTTTGATGAAATATGGCGCAGCAAACGCGTCTTCATGATCTGCATTTGGTGGTTTCGGGACTTCGTCATATACTTATGCCTTTTTTTGCGAATAATCGATATCCGTGTCAGTAAACTCGATTCTTCGCAAACACGACAGAAGTTTGGGCCAAAATACCGAGACCACCAAATGCAGCTTAACAAGCCGCGTTTGATGCGCCATATTTCATCAAAATATGTTACATAATAAGGACAATATAAAATAATACGTACTTTGAATCGGAGGCGCTTCTGGCAGTTTCAGTTGTGTTGTTGTTGTTGTAACTAGGTGATTATGCACCTCGTTGCAACAGTCAGTAGAATGAGCGGCATGTTAAAGGTACATTCTCACTCAGTAGGCACAAAATGTTATTTATAGGAATTAAGTAAGTGTATGATTGCATCACTATTCCACCAGTTCTAAATATTACGAGTGCCCGCTATATTGAGATATAATCATAATATGCATTTTACTGATAGTGACGCGCGTGGATATCAGGCTATTTTCATATGAAAATGAGGCATGATATGTTTAATTATGTATACTAATTAAATGTGTCACCTGAAAATATAATATTTTCGACAGATTATAAAGTATGATAATTGCACATCAAAAAATAAATAAAAAGAGTACAAATAGCAATGTCCGTTAACATTTTAAGGAAACACTGTTATCGTCCCTGATACATGTATCAGTGTGGAAAGTTACGTCTGATGTAAAATGTATAATAATGCCAACCAATACGTGGGATAATGGTGCATTAATGTATATTTTGCCAGAAAATGTCTCAGATGATGTCTTTGATATAAAACATTGTGTGCCTACTGAGTAGTCATGCACCTTTAATGATGAATCTAGCAATCGGTATTCATAAACCCTTTCAACACAACAGCCCTCTGTAGCGGTGTTTGCAAACAGTGAAGATCCAGATGAGCCGGCTCGTAACGAGCCGTCTCCTCAGAATCTGCACTTTTTACAAGTAAGTTTCATATTTGTACAGAGACTAGTATGAAAATAATTTTGCGACGAATGGATTGGTCATACAATCATCATATAAAATTCCATTCCCGTAAGTTAGAGGTTAAAGGGTTAAATGTGACACTGCCTGGTATTAACCCTTGTTTAATTAATGTGTGTCGTCTGCTGTTTATTTTTGTATTCTATTTTTCTCATCAAAAACATGTTTTGACTGCACTTTATATATCATTTCCAAATGAAATAATTATCAACTGCTGTCAAACCATGTTTTAATTGAGAAAGAAGGCAAATATAAAGCAACAGCAGACGACAACTTTCGTTCAATGATTAACTTACAAGTGAGGCCAAGTAATCCGATGTGCTTGGTCCCAGATCTGTAGCCGATTTCATCAACATTGCAAAGTATACTTTCCTAGCAAAGTATACTTTGAGGGAGAAATCATTGATTTTTCCGAAATGCATTATTTCATGCAGAACTAACGATTGCATATATTTGATGATTAAAACTATGCAGAATTATTATACTGAATTTATTACATTATCACAGCCAAAATTGCAATGTTGATGAAATAGGCTACATGTCACTCTGTTTCATTGGCGAAACTTGTTGCAATTTCGCTCCTGAATCTGTGTTACCTACATGTACCGTCCCGAATAATGATGGAATGATTTACCTTTGATATTAATATTATTCATATTTGGAATATCGTTTATTTTGTTATTGAACTTACATCATTTTAAGCAGCTCTGGATTAACTAGTAGTTTACGTTCTATTTATCCCGTCAACACATACAAACGGCTTTTTAAAAAAATGCAAAAATATAACCCCATTCACCGCACATATTCATACGCAGTGATTATGTCGTATTGACAGGATATCAAAAATGTTTCACGGCACCGTGTTTCACGTCACATACGCACTGTGTTGACGGGATAAAATGGGTTTTTAAGTCGGTTGCAAGGAATAAATATTAATAATAGAGATCAGATTATTAATTTCATGGAAAAATAGCAAAGATTCACATGGCCTTCTAATTCAAAACCGGCACTTTTCTGTAGACTGGACTGTTATTTGGTATCGGATAATATAGCCAATATTATTTCCAAATGTGAGATAAAAAGCAGCATAGAAACATACCATACATTGGTTCAATTAACTATAAACATTAATAACCAACAGAGAAGACCAGTTGAGGATATTTTAAGTTAAATAACTCTGTACTCTTAGAAAATGATTACAAAACACTCATTAGGATAGCATTTCTGAAATTACAAGCATCAATAATACAGCGAGTCCTGATACATTATGGCAATTATAAATTTAACGTTATGGATTTCTACAGTATTGTGTGTGAGAGTTGAACCTAATTTTTATGAATAATACGATTATACGTAATCCTATTACTTTAGGGGAAGGAAGGGGCCAAGTGACTTTGGTGTGGTATGGACCTGCCACCATGTCAGGTTATTATAATACCAGGGCTGCATAGTAGTCAGATGTCTCCCCATCATGTTGCACGAAATTGTATTCATGTGTTTGTCATATTATTAATGGTATGTGTCAAACGCAATAAGAGGTAACATGGCTGATGGCTTGTACACGCTAAGATGGCCGACATGGAAACGCCATGCATCGTATAGGATAGAGTAAGAAGAGAATGTTGACATGTATGTTAAGCATATATCCCATCACATTTACGAAGCAATTATACATGAATCATTAGATGGTCAGGGTCCTTAATACAATTAGTTTGAGATGAGTATAATACTGTATTTAAAACACTTTTAATTCGATTAGCAACTGACTTAGCAGCAATTTTATAATCCACTAAAAGTTCGTATTTGTTATTGTTTTCCCATTTACATTTAATTGAGAGACCATGTTCCTTTGGAATTTTTTTTTTCTACATCCGCAAAGAATTTTGTATTTTTTTCTCCTCCTTTTACCCAGTTTACTTTTGATCTAAAAATGATGCTTTCTGCACATCTTCTGTAAAATACTTCTAAACTATATTTATGATTATTTATCGCATTAATCACTTCTGGTGTTTGTATATTTAGCTTCATTAATTTATCAATATTTTCCTGTAGTTTCATCTTATCTATCTTATCCTTTTTGTTACGTTAAATAAATCTTAATACATTCATAAACTTAACGTTTGGGTAAATGCCTGTTTCCTTTCATGGAACGCCTTGCTATTTCATACATTCCTCAGATGACCCTCTATCATGCTGTAGCAAATTCACAACCCACCACCCAACCCTTACCCAAAAGTCAAGGTCACAAACATAGCATGTTCATAAACTTAACATTGGGGTAAATGTCTTATAACTTCTGTTTCCTTTCATGGAACGCCTTGCTATTTCATACATGCATTCCTCAGATGACCCTCTATCATGCTGTAGCAAATCCATGACCCACCACCCAGCCCTTACCCCAAGGTCAAGGTCACAAACTTGGCACATTCATAAACTTAACGTTGGGTAAATGTCTGATAACTTCTGTTTCCTTTCATGGAACACCTTGTTATTTCATACATGCATTCCTCAGATGACCCTCTATCTTGCTGTAGCAACTCCATGACCCATCATCCAGCCCTTACCGCAAGGTCAAGGTCACAAACTTAGCACATCTATAATCTTAACGTTGGGGTAAATGTCTTATAACATCTGTTTCGTTTCATGGAACGCCTTGATATTTCATACATGCATTCATCTGATGATACTCTATCGTGCTATAGCAAATCCATGACCCACCGCCAACCGAATCGTTACCCCAAGGTCAAGGTCACAACTTAGCATGTTCATAAACTTAACGTTGGGGTAAATGTTGTGTAACTTCTGTTTATTTACAGGGAACGCCTTCATATTGCATACATGCATTCATCTGCTGATACTCTATCGTGCTGTAGCAATTCATGACTCACCGCCCACCCCTTTCCCCAAGGTCAAGGTCACAATCTTAGCACATTCATAAACTTAATGTTGAGGTAATGTATTATAACATCTGTTTCCTTTCATGGAACGCCTTGATATTTCAAATATGCATTCATCTGATGATACTCTATCATGCGATAGCAAATCCATGACCCACCGCCCATCCCTTACCCCGAGGTCAAGGTCACAAACTTAGTACATTCATAAACTTAGCGTTGGGGTAAATGTCTGTTTCCTTTCATGGAACGCCTTGCTATTTCATACATTCCTCAGATGACCCTCTATCATGCTGTAGCAAATCCACAACCCACCACCCAACCCTTACCCAAAAGTCTAGGTCACAAACATAGCATGTTCATAAACTTAACGTTCGGGTAAATGTTGTGCAACTTCTGTTTCTTTACACTTTCAACACCTTGATATTTCATACATGCATTCATCTGATGATACTCTATCGTGCTATAGCAATTCCATGACCCACCGCCCACCCCTTACCCCAAGGTCAAGGTTACAAACTTGACACATTCATAAACTTAACGTTGGGGTAAATGTCTGATAACAACTGTTTCCTTTGATGGAACGCCTTGATATTTCATACATACATTCCTCAGATGACCCTCTATCATGCTGTAGCAAATCCACCACCCACCACCCAACCCTTACCCCAAGGTCAAGGTCACAAACTTAGCATGTTCACAAACTTTACATTGACGTAAATGTTGTGTAACGTCCGTTTCTTTACACTTTGAACGCTTTGATATTTCATACATGCATTCATCCGATGATCCTCTATTGTGCTACAGCAAATCCATGACCCACCAAACCCTTTCCCCAAGATCAACATCATAAACTTAACGTTGGAGTAAAAGTCTTTTTATATAACTTCTGTTTCTTTACAGGGAACACCTTCATATTTCATACATGCATTCATCTGATAATACTCTATTGTGCTACAGCAAATCCATGACCCACCCCCCACCCCTTTTGCCAAGGCCAAGGTCACAAACTTAGCACATTTATACATGTATTCCTGATGTGAATAGCTATTATGCTGTAGAAAATCACCAACTTAGTGTGTTCATAAACTTAACGCTGGTTTAAATTTTGTTTTCCTTCTCATTTCAGGGAGCGTATTGATATTTCATACATGCATTCATCTTAATATGCTATATCATGCTATATCAAATCCACGATCCACCTTCCACCACTGACCTCAATGTCAAGGTCCACCGCACACCCCTTATCCCAAGGTCAAGTTATATGATATTCATGTTTTTTATACAACTGTGACAAGTTTGAATGAAGGCTGCCAACAGGCGAGCTTCGTTGTCTTCTGACAACTCTTGTTACCTCTTATTGCGTTTGACACATACTGTCAACGTTACTGTTGAATCCCGATCGCTAAAGAGTAATGTCCGTTAACATTTTAAGGAAACACGGTTATTGCCCCTGATATCAGTGTTAAAATTTACGTCTGATATAAAATGTATAATAATGTAAATCAATACGTGGGGTAATGGTGAATGAATGTTTATGTTGCCTTTAAATTACCCATCGCATGCTCCCACCTGCCACCCACTTTGCGACCAGTGTAGATCCCGATCAGCATGTGCATCCTCACAGTCTGATCAGGATCTGCACTGTTCGCCATTTCATCAATGAAACACCCGTCCTGCTTCTAACAGGCATTCAATTATCAGGCTACAGGAATGTGCACTGTGATCAGCAGGGAAACTGGTTGAAAATGGCACAAGTCCTATTTCTCCGGGTATGGAAGGTGTTCGAGCCAATTCCCACCCTTACATATAAGCCGAATCGAATGGAAACCTAACGTATTTCGATATTTTCAATGTACAGTAAATGGCGGATTGACTTTCAAATAACCCGGTGAATATGCCTGCTCTATTCTGTTTGATTTTATCGCACTGTTATCCCCCATTCGAATGTTCATGTGACATATTCGTCTGGACAATATTTTATTAATTTTAGTTCGAGTTTTTGTAACATGTGACACATTCGTTTTTGTTGCAAAGGGTAGTGATGCCAAACGTAAACGTCACACATTTGTGTGAGGTATTCGTACGTATTATTCACCATGTGTGACGCATTGGCATATACGGTTCAACAGTGCTTATTATTAAGTCTGGGCTGGGGTGGGCTTGTGGTGTGCGAATTATTCGGCTGAAATTGAGTTAACTTTAACCTACATATACATGTAGTTGCTAGGGCAACTGTAACGTCCATTCATTCCTTTCTATTGTGTGGCTAGTTTTTACGTTTACGTGGCTATTTAAACAAAATAATAGTCACATAACTATCCATTCGTGAGAACATACATTTGTCCGTCCGTAGCACTTCGGACCAATGTGCGTTTGAGTCTGTGTCTCAGCCACTATAAGTCTACAATACATACGGCAAACATACTTGCACATACTACATGTACTCACTTAAGCTGAATATCAGAAACTGACATTATAACTTGTGACATTCGTATGATCTTGTTTTTCCTTTTAAATGACTTAGCCAACTGGTATACATTCAATTGTGTGTTTAAGTCTTTCTTCTTAACTTTAACACCATGCTGCTATAAGCTTGCACATAATAATTTGCTACTGTTCTACATCCGAAACTAACGACGTGTTAACGCATGGAGGTACGCGGACACCCGGTGAGCCGACGTGTTCACGTCCCGTGTTCACGTGTCTGCAACGTTAGGCTAGGATGTCCATGTAACACAACTATCGCAACGTTCTTATGACAAAAAACGACATACAGTGGAACTGGATAACACGACAACACCTCGGATCTTATTTGATGAGTTTATTGGGCATTTATCTCAGGTGATAATGTTTGTTCGTGATCGCATAGCACGTCAGCTATGGCTCAGAATGATCAACTGCCTGATTTACAGTGAAACCTCTCCAAGCCGGACACCCTGGGAGGTCCCAGGGTGTCCGGCTTGGAGAGGTTTCACTGTATATTGTTACCGACTATGCGACACCAACTTAAAGTGTGTGTCAAATGCTGCCTGTGATGGATTGGTTCTGCTCGGGACTCGTTGTGCTATATGCATCACCGGTGCCAGGTCCCTCCATTGACCCTCTCTCTTCTTCACGCTTCCCGTGCACCGGGACACTGCGCGGCATTACATGACCATTGATCCAGAATTGAGAGACGTAACATAGCTTCCACATAGTGGTCACCAGACCGGACGAGTGAGTTTCCTCTGAGTACTCCAGTTTCCTCATATATGAATGTTAACCCTTTCAAAACGTCTTCATTTGTGCTATGCTATCAAGGTGCATGATCACGTGGTTACAACAACAACAACAACAACGTCCACTCCAAAGTAAGTATTATTTGATATTTTCCTTAATATGCAACGGATTTTGATGAAATATGGCGCAGCAAACGCGTCTTCATGAGCTGCATTTGATGGTCTATGGAGTTTGGCACAGACTTATGTCGTTTTTGCGTAGAATCCATTTCCGTGTCGGAGACACGGAAATCGATTCTTCGCAAAAACGAGAGAGGTTTGGGCGAAAATACAAAGACCACCAAATGCAGCTTAACAAGACGAGCTTGATGCACCATAGTTCATCAAAATACGGTACGTAATAAGGAAACTATAAAATAATACGTACTTTGAATCGGTACTTGTTGTTGTTGTTAGTACCACGTTATCATACACCTTGACTATGCCAACTAAATAATATGTATAAGTGCTCTCACTTGTTTGTAATATGTTTGCAAAATGATAACCGAAACTTTAAGGACCAACTATATACCTGATCATCGTTTGATTCAAAGATAATTGCTTCGTTGCCAAATAAAGAATGTGTAGTTGGTGGTCTTTGTATTTTCGTCCAGACTTCTGTCTTAAAGTTCAAGTTATCATTCGTAAAAATTATTTTTCCTGACCGCCAAAAGATTTAACTTGCGAACTCTTATATTATACCGACGGAGAATAATTAAACTGGAAAACAGCTGAATAATAATTGAATTAACTTGAATTTCAAGTTTACATTCCTAAATATTGATTATTTTTGCTGGCCGCCACATTATTCAACTTGCGATATGTCATATCATACCAACTGAGCATAATTAAATTGGAATACACCTGAACTTATAGCATACTTCATTGTTTTTTTAATTAGGATTTAGGCTTTTTATTGGATTACGATCTCAAACGGCAGTTTCTGGCCAAATGCGCAATAACTGACTCTCAAACTGGGGTTTAGTAAATTATTGTGCATTTGGCGTGCCCAAACTAGGGTTTGACGTGCCTAAGCTAGGGTTTAAGCTCCAAACCATGGTTTAGGTTAGAAGACACCAAATGGTGCGAAACCGCCCAGGGTGTATGCAAAAGTAGTCCGGTATAAAAAAATAGTGCGGGTGTTTTGAGGTCACAGACACCGTTTGCTTGCAAATCTTGATCCATTACTACCCAGTTTCACTTGAGGAACATTTTGGGGTGCCTTTAACACCAGTTTTCAACATATTTGTAGCATTTAAAAGAAAACACTGAACCTGTTGGTCACTTGATGTACACGGAGTTTCCGTGGCCAACAAATGTACACAATATTGGAGGATATGACAAGGTTGGATTTTTCTTTCTTAGGAGTAAGTGAACCTATTGTTTAGTTCATGCAGAACCAGTACAGACTGGCTGCAGGTCATGTACAAGTGGGTCCCACAACATCCATACGAATAGTGAAAGTAGGAGAGACTGGCCTTATTGGATGGCATTCGGTTAAATTATATAGTAAAACTATTTGGTGGTGTCTAACCTTTAAGGAATTATTGTTCATTTGGCTTGCCATAGACAAGCACAGTCACCTCTTATTGGCATGACAGATTTAAAGGTACATGTCCGCTCAGTAGGCACAACATGTTCTTTATATCAGAGACATCATCTAAGACATATTCTGGCAAAACAAACATTAATTCTCCATTACCCCATGTATTGATTGGTATCAAATGGTTTTACCTCCAACGGGTTAAATACTATCAACACGCAAAGGCTGTGAGTTATTTTTTTATGGAAAAAGAAGAGGTGACCTGTAGCCGATTTCATCAAAATCGCAAAGTATACTTTTCTAGAAAAGTATACTTTGAGGGAGACATCATTAATTTTCCCGAAATGCATTATTTCATATAGAACTAACGACTGTATATAGTTGATGCTTAAATTTATGCAGAATTATTATACTGAATGTATTACATTATCACAGCCAAAATGGATGTGATAATGTAATAAATTCAGTATAATAAAAATTAATAAATTTATCCTAAAATTGAAAAGTTCTCCCTCAAAGTATACTTTGCTAGAAAAGTATACTTTGCAATGTTGGTGAAATCGGCTACTGAAATAAATACACTGGGTTGTATACGTTTACAGTTTCATTAATTCCATGTGCATTTAATCAAGATCAACATGTAAACATATATAGGGTACGATGTCGACGTAACTTAGCTACTAAATAATATACTCAATAAGGAGACTCAGTGTCTATCATCGCAGCCCACCAATGTAACCATTTACATCAAACAAAGGACTGTATACAAATAGAATACACCCCAACCACCAAGTTGAACACCTAATACGTTTACATACAAAATATATAAATCTCAGCACAACTCTTTATTGCAAACATCGTAGACCCTGAGCAGACTGCGCGGAAGTGCAATAGCATATCACATGTATTCAATCGACAACTTCTTACCAATAATATCAAATTAGTAATAAAATATAATTTCACATATTACGTGTACTATGCGCAATTGGTTTTGGGTCCTCTTTTAAATCAATAAAGAAAAGCAAAGATGGATGGATGTATGTGCATTCACCTCTCTCCGATAATTACGCCGATTTTCCACCATTACGCCGCATTTTCACTTGTATCCAAATAATCGACCATTACGCCATTTAGTGACGCCGTGCATTTCCATGCCTCCGATAACCGTAGGCTAAATCGATCAGCCAATGGTAACTAGGCTTTGAGATCGATTAACCAATCGTAACTCGGGTTGTGACGGATGCCCACAACATATTTAAGCGATCAGCCAATGATAACTAGGCTTTGTGCTCGCTTAACCAATCGTAACTCGGGTTGTGACGGGTAGCAGAAACCACCGTTTAGGCCGATTTCGTAAATTAACTACCGATTACGATATCAAATGGCAGTTTCTGGCTAAATGCAAAATAATTGCTCAAACTGGGGTGTGGGAGCCTAAACCATAGTTTACACTCTCAAACTGGGGTTTTGTAAATTATTGTGCATTTGGCGAGCCTAAACTAGGGTTTGGGCCATCTAAACTGGGGTTTGAGCCCAAACCGAGGTTTAAGCTATCAGAAACCCTTGTTTGAGAGTCTAAACGGTGGTTTCTGCCGCCAAGTTCACAATAATTGCTCAAACCAGGGTATAAGAAAACTACCGTTTGGGAACACGTGCGGCAGTTTTTTTCTTAAACTGTGGTTTGGGTCCAAACAAGGGTTTAGGCTATTTATTGGATTATGACCTCCAACGGCAGTTTCTGGCCAAATGCACAATAATTGCCCAAACTGGGGTTTGAGAGCCTAAACCATAGATTAGACTCTGAAACTGGGGTTTAGTGAATTATTGTGCATTTGGCGAGCCTAAACAAGGGTTTGGGCAGTCTGAACTGGGGTTTGAGCTCAAACCGTGGTTTAAGCTATCAGAAACCCTATTTTGAGAGTCTAATCGGTGGTTTGAGCCGCCAAGTGCACAATATAAATTGCCCAAACCAGGGTTTAAGAAAACTACCATTTGGGATCTCAAATAGCAGTTTAAGCCCAAACTAGGATTTGAGGAGACTAAACTAGGTTTAAGCTCCAAACCATGGTTTAAGGAATTATTGTGCATTTGGCTTGCCATACTTGTCCTAGATTTTCGCGTTATTCCGAATACGAAGTTTCATGGCGCTATATGATACAAAATGCTACTAGTGTTGTGAAAATGCCGATTACAGTTCCTACAATCATATAATATATGGTACACTGTGTGCATTACTGGCCTATGGAAGCGTTATGGTGCCAATGCTAAAATATATTTATCTCCTAATTAGGACTTAATATATCATGATTAGGAGTTAATATCTCGTAATTAGGAGATAATTTGCATCGAAATAGATAGCAAGTCCTATTTAGGAGATAATAAGTCCTAATCAGGAGATACTAAGTCCTAATTAGGAGATAGTAAGTCCTAATTAGGAGATAGTTACTCCTAATTTTGTTTTAGATGCCGTCTCCTAATTCGGAGTTAATATCTCATAATTAGGACTTTGTATCTCCTAATTCGGAGTTAGTATCTCCTAATTAGGAGACACAACAGTTTAGCATTGGCACCAGGACGCTTCCATACTGACCAGTGTAGATCCCGATCAGCATTGATATTTTGCCACCTACCAATAATGATCACGGTTTTCATGATATATGTTACGGCCCGTGCTGAAATAAACTTTCCGAGTACGTACCCCGTTCAAGATTATGCTCAAAATCAGAAAAGAAAACATGTTCGGTTGATGTTGAGTTGTGCTCAGTCTCAGCAAATCAAACTGTCAAATTCGGAAATTGCGCCCAGATTGGCAGAAGGTATAAGGAGCACGGCGATAGAACCGCGAACACCGTAGTCACTAATCAAACAGCGCAGATGTGCAGGCTGGGTTGGTTATATGATAGAACCGCGAAACACCGTAGTCACTAATCAAACAGCGCAGATGTGCAGGCTGGGTTGGTTATACACTGATTGCAAACGTAGTAATCCAGCGTCGGTAAGATTGTCAACCAGACAACAGACGCCTGGTATGGTCACAAGACCGCAGCATATTGAGGGCATGTCTCCGGAAATGTAAATAAAAGCGGGGTATCCACTGGGAATGGCTGTAATTAAATTGTTTAATCATAGCTATTGTATTCAAATTTACAATATATATTGACAACATTTAATATCAGGTTTTCGTCGTATCCGTGCAATAAATTAGTTAGATCATGTCTTCTCGTTGAATATCGATAGTTAACAGCGCGTGTGGGGGGGGGGGGGGGAGGGATTTAAGGCGGCTGAAATACATCTCGCCAACGGCTCGACGATTTCCGGCCCACTAAATTTCCCCCATGCGCTATTAACTAACCATATTAACACACACATATTTTTAACTAAATAGCTAGTAATGCTACTAAAAGAAGGGTAGCGTTATCATTAAGCTAATCTCCTCGCTGGCAGCTTTCATAATACAAAAATTAACGCATTTGCTTTACAAACAGGGTGAATATAAGTTCTTAGTGACATTTACATAGGGCCATCGGGCGTGGGTCGTATGCAAAAAAAAACAACATCCCTAGACACACATTGTGGCCAAATGTTATCAAAATCGGTGAAGTGGATTACAAGTTATTAAAATATTAAATGTGTTACTAACGTACGTACGCACGTACGTACGTACATGGACTAACGCTATATCCCCTCTTGCCTGAATACAAAGCCGAAAACCTAGTGTATTATGGCATGTTGCCCGCAATACAGCTAATTGTTTTCAGGCCAAATATACGATTATCCATCATCCTACAAGCACACACAATAACACCATATGCAAGTTGCGGCAACGTATATCTGTGTATATAATATATAACCTTTCTTTATTCTCGTACCGTCCGTAGTCCTTATTATAAAGTTTTATGTTTCGGCAACTACACAACGGCCTGTGTTATTCTGGCCCATATTACCAACGTTCCTGAAAATCTACTGATAATGCCAATTCACAATCAAGCAATTCGATTGTCTGAGTCTGAATTGTACACAGCTCAGACAATCGAGCTGCTTCATTTCAAGCACAATATTCCAGTATTTTTAAGCAGTGCAGTGTACCTAGCACTCGTCCAGGCCCTTGTTGTAAATGCAATATATATAATAATATTTACGTGTTTCGATCCGTTCCTGAAAATATGTCCGCATTCAATGACCCGTATCTTGCTTGTAAAGCAAACCGTACAATATACTTTCTTTGACGCGAGTGGTATTTAAAGTAATTGCGCTTTGTATGTGCAGGTAGGTAATAATTCACTAAATGAGGGTCGAGCGTTATGCAAACAAAATAGTCCGGTAAAAATAATGCCACGTTTTAGGATATTTAAAAAATACTCGAAAGTATGGTCACGTGTGTAAATAGTGTTCAAAGTTGGAGAAAATGCCATAACAATACGTGGTCATAGGGTGTTTGATGTGTTATTGTTAACACTGGATTCATTTAAGTTACTTCTGTTTCACGAAACCTTCACAACTTTCACGGCCATATAAACAGTGCAAAAAACAATATTTTGTTCGATAATATTCTATTTTATCAACATTTAAGAATGAGCCTTCCTTTTATTTTGTGATATTCGGTCCAATATTGATTTTACCGCGAAAAACTAATTTCCCCATATTAACATGGAAATGTTTTCCTAATTTCCAAAATAGTGGATCGATTTTCAACATTCAACTTTTCTTAGTTAGATCATTTCTAACCTGCTGACTCCCACTCCTGGAAAATTGCTGTTCAATAACAAATTGGATCGACAACAAGGTCGCATGTTCACACGGGATGTCGGGTTTCCAGTAACCTGGTAACTACAACCACAATCTCGGAGGGGAACCAAGAGGGGAGCGTTTTGGGTTTCTTACTTGTTAGAACGGAATTGGTATGCATATAATAGAGATGAATAATCACTGTAAACATTTGCGGAAAATGTAAAGTATAATGGCGAGGAAGGTGAAATTGTCATATGATAAAGTGCACATCAGGGAAACTGTGTGGATAAAGTGCACAGAGAGAACCTCCACATTTCCCTGTTGCAATGAACAATGTATTTCCCGAGAATACATCATAACAGTATTTATCTGAACATAGGTCATTAAGTGCAAAGAGGTCAAACGAGTTCAAAAAACATATTTTATATCAGTAGATGGATAATATGGATGTATACGGAAGCCCATTAAAAAAACGAACTTGAAAATTCAAGAAAACATCTTGAATAAATGGAAATTAAAAAAAAAGTGAAATGGCCCTCATGGGCTTCCGTACATGTGCGTGAATATCATGCTCAAGTTGTTTAAATTTAAATTGCTGAGTATTCTTCCTCACCCAGAATGAAAATAAACACAAAATGTTAGATACAAGATGTATACTTAAGCGCCACATGACAAAATAGCACCGTGATATCTGACTGTATTTTGAGAACCGGCTACATAAGCTGCGAGAAGATGTATGCATTATAATAATACAATTCATGTACACGTCGACTGGCATACAAATATGATATATTTTGCATTTGACTGAGAATAGTTTTATTATCGTACAAAATGGCATGTTTCATTGTTGAATGACAACTGCATCAGTTACTTAAGTTCAATCACTTAAGTTGGTTTATTACTGAAACTGCATGTGAAAATACAGTGGCTAAACATATGAAATATTAAATTGTTAATGATGTGCACTCTACAGAGACCCAACTGATGATATATGACAAAAGAATATGTCCTAACGTATTTTAACGTATGATGCGAAGATATTCAAGGTTCCTTTAATTTTCACTTTATTGACTCCAAATGCCATATACAAGGACTGTGTGTTTTCTTATATACAATGTACTACAATTGACTGATGAAGAGGGGAGATAAGTTGGTAACGCATTTCCATTCGCTATTTCAGTAAAAGGAAGCACACTTTGTGAAACATAACATATTTTTACTTTGAAATCAAAATACTGTTCCCCACATATATGTTGCTATTTATAGACACATGTGTAATTAATTTAACTAGTTAAAGCAGTACCATCGACTTTCAACAAAATTAGCGTTCGCAACGCTATTTATGATTTGGTATAATGGACATATTTTAACAAATACAGATTATTTTCAATACGACTTATAAGCACGAGTTGGTTAAGACAGTCCATGTAAATCTACCCTTGAATTATTGTTTCCTAAATTAAACATGTTTCATCACTTTATGCACATACCGAAGACCACGTGGCTTTAAATGTGATTGTTGTTTTAATTATGCTAATAGTTTTCATTCATTAAATTAATGTCATTTCATTTTATTGGGATCATGTATGTGTTGGGAAATTAATTATGAACATCCCTCGTAAATGACTTTTATAACTGACCATTCAATACTAGATGCATGCATTCATATGCTGCACGTGCATGTACAGTTGTACGCACTGCACCAGGCGATGAGAGGCCCTTCAATTACAAATATATTCTATATGGCCGGGTGCTTATCACTTCGTCGATGTTTTGACAGAGAACTGCTGAACGTAAACATGGTGGGCTATGTATACACGTCTAAACCGGAAACCCTGTGGACCCCATTGCGTTTCATTTATATGGCATTGATTGTAGTTTGTTCATGGTTGAAAATGAGAACAAATCTGCATGTACAGTTTAATTATCCCATTGCCGATATACAAGAGGGGATATGGCGTTAGTCCATGTACTGCGTATGTACTAACATGCATACGTACGTTAGTAACACCTTTCATTTTTCAAAAACTCATGAACCGCTTCATCGATTTTGATAATAGTTGGCCACAATGTGATCGTGCTTTGTTATGCATGCTAGACACATACGACCGCCCAAGGTCAAGGTCACTGAGGACTTATGCTCACCTGGTTTGTAATAAGACAAATTTGTAAGGCAATACTGTTAAAGTCCTTATTTCATTATCAATGCTGCCAGTACGACGCCCAATGTCACAGAGGACTTGTGTTTTTTATTATTATCAAGGCAGACAGCGAGGGCATAAGCTTCGTTTAACGCTGTCATTTATTGTTACAGTGGTACCTATCTAAGCTGGACACCCTGCGGACCTCCCAGGATGACGGTTTTCGAGATGTTCCACTGTACTGTTTGCTTATTTGTTATCGGGAAACGAGCTTTGAATTGATCCAATACGTACTCACTGATAACATACTACCGTATAAGGGATCGACCTGATACAAATGTACGAATATCCGGGTTACAAGGAATTGAAAAGTGGCGTTCTATTGGACGAACGACGTCACATGACGTTACCGAACGACGTCAGACTAATCACGTAACGTAAACAAGTCCGCGTTCTTTTCAACGAAAACTGTAAATTTATTTATTTATTTATTACAGTTTTAAATTTGATCATTGGCTAGCCTAAAACGTTACCTGATAAAAAAAGATCTAGTCTAGTGTCTTTCGATATCAAGATAATGAGGTTCGGCTCGGAAATAGCCTTGTCTTGACTGATAAACTGGTATTTCAAAATACACTAGCCTGTTATTCTCTGTGAATTAGTATGATTTGTACAAGCATGTTCCAATGCATATTATACGGGCGACGAAGTAGCCCGCTTTATGTTACGCGTATATGAAAACTTACAATTTTGTGAATATGTCAAAATAACTGACACGCGTTATCCTACCCCTGAAAATATAATGTGTCCGCAATCAAACTGTATATGGTATACGGACATTGCACGTACAACATCATGAAGATAACGCGACGACATGTATGTCATGTGTATATCTGCATGTTATGCACATATGTGAAACCCAGCTATGAGTTGTTGTTGTTTTTTCAAGATAACGTGAACCAGTTATTACACATAACTGGTATAGGTCATGTTTGTCAAAAACAAATACAAACTGTGTTGAATGTCAACATAACTTGAGGAAGTTATTCAAATTAGCTGTCACGGGTTATTCTAATATAGTGCATGCCTGCCAAATTATACATGGTAATTGGGAATTGCATGCACATCATCTGAAACATGACTAAAGTATAAATGTGTTAGCATATGTGAATCCCAGGTATGGTCATTATGATCATGAATGCGTGGCTTAACCAACTCAGTATAGAGTTGTACCAGCCCCATGTGCTGTGAGCAATGTATGCACGACTTTCTGAAAACATGTACATGATGTACAATGCCTGTTATATTTGTGTTATTTGACTCATGCTAGTCATCATTCTGTGGTTTTTGGGTAAATGTAGCTTGAAGAGGTCACTAAACATTCATATAGCCTGATAATTATCTGGTTTGCTTGTTATAAGCATATTGGGTGTTTCATTGGCGGAATTGGCGAAAATTGCAAATCATTATCAGACTGTATGGATGCACAGGCTGATCTGGATCTACACTGGTTGCGAAACCAATTATCCCTATTTCTCCAGTCACAGGTACATATATAGACAGATACAGTGTCCGCATGCCAAAGAATGCATCATGGTCGTCACGAGTATTATGTTGGACCCACTCCATGTGCTGTGAGCATGGTGGGCAGAGCGTTCTAGAACTGATTAGGTAATGGACTAGTGCTGGACACCGCATGGTTATGTGTTTGTTTTGTCAAGTTAACAATGAAGTTATAAAAATAACTGACAAGATATGTCGACGAAAGCAAACATGACACTTGTTGGATGCCATCATAACTTGAGGAAGTTATTTAACTTACACGGGTTATCATAGACCTGTATAGTGTCCGAATGCACATATGTTATGTAAATAGCATGCATATGGTATACAAAGATACAACACAAATTACATGTACAACACAATTATACATTTGTGTACATGTACAATTACGAAGACATGGTATCTTTTTCAATTATTTGCGGAGCATGGGTGGGGAGCTGTGCATTGAATGGATCCATCATTTACTTGGTGTACATCATCATGATCATGATCATCATCATCATCATCATCAACATCACCATCATCATCATTATCATCAGAACATGCACATACGACTGCAAATATTAGGATGGGGAGCGAGGAATATATTGTATACATCATGAACATTGTGAGACCACTGCTCTGTGCCTAAATTACAAATGTAAGTGGTTAACATGGCACACACATACAGTCATATGGATAATACGCATGATAAGCATGCTAATACGACAATGTCACCATTTCCAAACACCATCATTGACCACAGATCGTAACATGCTACCTCACCTACATGTGTATCGTTTGTATTTTTTCTAAGTACCCCTATTCTGATGTATAAATTCACGGAAATTATCATGATTATGGTATTAGTCGTAATAAATAATACAAATGAGGAACATGCCAGATATTTATAGTGAAACATCGATGAACATTTCGTAGAGTTGAGAATACTGGTTTTCTTTGTAGATGCTGTAGCAGTGAGAGACACAGTTAAACCAATTGAATGAACATCATAAAATATCAACATGTTGAACATGTCCCCTAATTATAGGGATGAATCAGTATTCAATTAACCATCGCTATCATGAATATTACGGCTATGGCCAAAGTGGTATCAAAATGAACAAGCCATGATTACACATCGTTTCATGCAGCTATAGCCAACATTGTGATTTTTTATATCACAAATACATTTACCTGTGGGCCAATGTCACCAGTCACAATCAATCAGTCATGCGATGTGCCAGTACATCTCTCTGCACATGTTACCATATTACGCCAAAAATCATTTGTTCGCAATCAATTCAATAGTTGATGGAATTTCATCAAATAAATTTGTTTGGAGAAGGGTGACATTTTTGTTATGGATGAAAAAGTACTTACTTTTAAATATTTTGTAGATTTAATGTGTTTAAGAACCAAATGTTCGTCGGCCGCAAAACGTGGAACAGACAGTAATGTTGTACAAGCAATACAAGTTCTTACTCACATAGACCTGCAGCTAACATATACATGTGTTCATTTACGAAATGGTGACTGGGAGAGATTTATGCTTGCTAATCATATTCATTGTAGAAACATATGGTTAAGCTTTGACTATTTTTTTATAACACGATAGGAATATTATGGAACCGTCCTGGTGCCAATGTTAAACTATTTTTATATCCTAATTAGGAGATACTACGCCCTAATTATTAGTTAGTATATCTTATGTAGGATTTACTATTTCATAATTAGGAAATATGATCTCTTAATTAGGACTTAGTATCTCCTAATTGGGAGTTAGTATCTCCTAATTAGGGTTTACTATATTTTAATTATGACTTACCATCTGTTCCAATGCTAACAAAGAGTATCTCCTAATTAGGATATACTAAATCCTAATTATGAGATAGTAACTCCTCAATAGTAGATAATAAACCCTAATTAGGAGACATTAACTGCCAATTAGGAGATTATGTCTCCTAATTTGGAGTTATTATCTCCTAATTTGGACTTTCTAGCTCCTAATTAGGACTTCCTATCTCATAATTATGACTTATTATATCCTAATTAGGACTTAATATATCATAATTGGGACTTAATATCAGCTAATTAGGAGTTAGTATCTCATGATTAGGACATTTTATATTATAATTAGGACTTACTATCTGTGCCAATGCTAATTAGGAGATAGTAACTCTTAATTAGTAGATAATAAGACCGAATTAGGAGGCATTATCTCTAATTGGGAGTTAGTATCTCCCACTGACGAGTTAGTATCTCCTAATCTGGACTTACTGTATTCTAATTAGGACTTACTATCTGTGCCAATGCTAAATGAATATCTCCTAATTATTAGATACTAACTCCTAATTGGGAGATACTTAATCGTAATTAAGAGATACATATATGCTAGCATTGGCACCAGGACACTTCCATAGAATATAGGTCACTTGGATTGAGTAGTTGTAAATGCTCACCAGAACTACTGAAAAGCAGCACGGCTTATTTTGAAGCTCGTAGATATCGAGAATGCTAGTAAAAATACTCATATTTAGCGCGTCATGACAGGACCGTCCGAACTATCAAATGTCAATTTATATAAAACATTGTAGCTCCTGATCAGACTGCTCTTTATGATCATGCCGGTTGGGGATCTGGCTCTAGGACATTTGGTCCGTTTTCTCATGACAACACACACACATATATGTGAGAATACTGATAGATACAATAATAATGAGATTCAGTCGAATGAATATCCGTGATACACTGTGTTTTAGAGTATGGAATTACCATACTATGATGTATGTGCAATTTAGATGCATGGTTATTTTCCTTGCACTTACTTCAATTTCACGATATGATACAGGTAAAACGTCATGAAGACTTGTTACCTTGACATCCAGGGACATATCAGGATATCATCGTGATTTTCCAACAGTTCTCCTCCACGTACATATATTACATGTGTTTATACTTCAAATTATACATAATACGGTGATGAAGTGGTGACGTAGAACATCAATAAACAGTATATGAATGACGTATACATAAATGAAATATATGTAATGTATACGCTACAGTGTAGATCCTGGTCTGCCTGAATGTCACGTAAATGTTGTTTTATTATCCTTAATAGCAACGAACAGCGTCGTAAGAACTATCATGCAATTGTACATTAATATAGCTATATATTTAAAAATACATATTTAACTAAAATAGTATTCATTTCTTTTTTCAAATGCCCTGCGTATTAATACGCCGAGATGTCTAATGTAAGTTAGACGGTCAGATTGTAAAATGTCTACTAATTGAAACATAGTTGTCCTATGTGATAAAATAACTCCCGCTGCACCAAACATAAATATTCAAATACATCCGTAGCGTATTCCGTTAATGTTTTACAGCATCCATGATTAAATAATAACCGATGCCTGGTATATTTATACCTTTGAAATCGCGTATTCCATTCCATTCCATTAATCCATTATCATGATTATACACAATCTTTGACCAAGTCGATATGTATTTATGGAAACGTTAAATTTGACATACAAATCAACAATCGAACTTTTATGTTCTACCATTAGAAATATTGGTTCCTAGTACAATTAATATCATATAGAAAATGTAATATTAGTATTTGTGTCGAGCCCGCTTGCGGAAAGCGAGACATAGTGATCACAATGACGTCCGGGTGTCCGTGCGTCCGTGCGTCCGTTCGTCAGTGCGTCCGTGCGTGCGTGCGTCTGTCCGAAATATGTGTTAAAGTTTTTAAATACCTTATATCTCTGCAGACCTAAGTCACATTAACTTGAAACTTCATATGCTTATTAGTAATGATCCATATATGCATGCTGTATCCTACTCATGCGGCCCCTGTGCCCAAGGTCAAGGTCAAATGACTTAGAAGTTTGCGTTCCGAAATCTACGTTAAAGTTTTTAAATACCTTATATCTCTCCAGTCCTAAGTAACATTGACTTGAAACTTCATATGCTTATTATTCATGATCCATATATGCATACTGTATCACACTCATGCGGCCCCTGTGCCTAATGTCAAGGTGAAATGACTTAGAAGTTTCCGTTCCGAAATCTGCGTTACTGTTTTTAAATACTTTATATCTCTGCAGTCCCTAAGTCACATTGACTTGAATCTTCATATACTTATTAGTCATTATCCATATATTTATTCTGTGTCCCACTCATGCGGCCCCTGTGCCCCTATGTCAAGGTCAAATGACTTAGAAGTTTGTCTTAAAGTTTCTGTCAAAATTTGCGTTCAAGTTTTCATATACCTACTATCTCTGTAACCGCAAGTCAGATTTGCTTGAAACTTTGTATGCTTATTGGGCATTAAACTTCAAATAAATACACTCTGAGACCATCAAATGCCTCGGCGGGCTCGACATGCGGGCCGCGGCCATCATCGTTTATTTATTTGACAGCCATAATGGATTTTTTTAAATGCTCACAATATATTTGAAAAGCGTTTGGTGATCCATGTCTGTAAATTACAAGCCGTTTAGTTAATATAAATAATTTTATATAACTTAGTGTTTCGGCGGAAAATATTCAAATTAAGAAACTTTAGAATGGCTAGATGTTTTAGACTTTTGATATGTTTATCTCAGGACATTTACTTATGCATAGTGAAGAAAAACAAATTATTGTAATTAGTGGTTGGTATATATGTATATTGACTGGACAATAAAAATCGATAGCTGCAATTGTAACGAGGCACCAAGGCAACCCAACTATCCAATAAGGTCACGGGGTTGCCCGAGATACATGACATATATGCTTTATGTTGATGACATATTTATGTGCGTCAGGTTCATGAAAGCTATATTCATTACTGAAACTCGGTTGATTATTCGAATCTTTTAATTTCTGTAGTAAACGAGCGGAATTTGGTGTTCCCGGGTGTTCATCACATACTTATGTCGTTTTTGCGAACAATCGATTTCCGTGTCAGTAGACACGGAAATCGATTCTTCGCGAAAACGTCAAAAGTTTGGACCAAAGTACCGAGACCACCAAATGCAGCTTAACAAGACGCATTTGATGAGCCATATTTATTCAAAATCCGTTACATGATAAGGTCAAAATGAAAGAATACGTACGTTTAATCTGGACGTTTCAGTACGTATTGTTGTTGTTGTTGTTGTTGTTGTTGTTGTTGTTGTAAACACGTATGTATACACCTTGATAAGCAGGCAAGGTATCACAATCTTCACTATATGCAATTGTCATAATTCTTCAGTTGTGGATGTGAGTGGAGAAATGGGGCTTATCGGTGTTGCAACCAATTTAGATCCAGATCAGCCTGTGCAGTCTGATTAGCATCTGCACTGTTCGTCAGTCCACCAATGAAACACCCGTCAAGCAATATAGAGCATTATAAGGTAACAGGAGTGTGCTATTTGATCAGAAGCTACACTGATCACAAATCCCATAATTCCCAGTTCTCCAGTCACATCCACATGATACACAGAGCTCCAGATAAGTTTTGCATCTAAAGAGTATTGTACCCCAATATTTCAAATACAATGCGTATTTTACTGTTACCAGTGTGTTATTGATTTTCTTCCTTATTAAATAGGGAACAAATGATAACAAATATAATTAATTTAAACATTCACTTACTTGAGCTGCAAAATTTTGTTCAGCTCAACTAAGTAAATTTTAAACTTTATGGCAGTATTTATTGCACGTTGCTGTGAGTATTCTGTACTCCCACTTTTGATAATCAATGTGCATTCTGCTAAAATAAGTGCGTAAAATACGCAATTACGCACCTTATCTGGAGCTCTGGATACATGTGCATGCATATCAACAGCAGCACCATTGCATGTAGTAATAAACTATTATTTCAGGAAGATTGGTATACTATAAGGTACATTGCATTGCAATGTCCTGCCGTGGTTAAACGTTTGCCGTGGCACGAGGGAACTGTTTGAAACCCAAGGCCGTAGGCCGCGGGTTCAAACAGTTCCCGAGGTTCACGACATTGTCGAACGTTATTGTTAGATTTCAGTCGGAAATACCATGCAATTTAGGCATACATGCAGTACTTTGATAATCTGCTCCATTCAAACAGCTGATTTACACATTCATGTTCCGGGGCTGCAGTGCACGTCGCGTGATTCAGTCGCATCAATTTCAAAGGTTTAGTGGGAACTGCGTTGTGAACTGGTCTGGTGACGTAACGGCGCGCTGTAGTAACGTCATGAGACACATGCATTGCGTAGGCGTTTGCTTGGCCCCGGAATGAGCATTGTCTACAGTCATGGTCAAACAGCACGCGCTGTACGTTTGAACATGGCTTTGAGCGGTGTCTAACAACGACAGCCATGTAACAATATTCATTTTATTACGAAAATGGAGGAACTGGAAGTGGAGTTAGTTGAAAGGCAAAATCTACTCAGACAATTGACTCGAAATCATGATTAAATAAGCAAATAAGCAGCATACATGCAGCTTGGACATGATCTCACGAAGAAAACAACAGTAGTTAAATTGTGAAAATCTGTCCACCATTCCCGAAATTAGAATGAAAATATGTTTTAACATTTTCCCATGATAAATCGTCATCCATATTATTTTTCCATTGAGAATTGTTTCATTTAATATAATTCAGCATTGGATAAAATTCTTCTTAAATAACGTAATACGTGCAGTACATGTAATTCAAATATTCACACACCAATTACACCTCGATTTGTATTAACCCTTCACCCTTACACTGCTGAATTAACTGCTGTTTATTTTCTATTGTTCATGTTTTTCTCATAAAAAACATGCTTTGACTGCACTTTAGAATCATTTCCGGTGAAAATTATTCTAAAGTGCTGTCAAACTATGTTTTTATTGAGAAGGCGAACTATTAAGCAACTGCAGACAACACTTTTAGTTCCCAACATTCTAAGGGTTAAAAGGCGCGAACTAAATATTGTCGTCTGGTGATTTTCAAAATTCTTCTATTTCGCAATAAAACATGTTTTTGCAGCATGCGGTAATTTTCTCCAATGGAACGATACTCGTCATTTGACAAATGCTGTTTGTTGTTCGGAAACCAGACAAGATAAAAACGAAAGAGACGATAATTATATTTAAGCACCTTGTTAACCCTTTCAACATTGCATACCTCTTTAGTTGTGTATGCAAACGGTTTAGATCCAGATGAGCCGGCTCAAACGAGCCGTCTCCTCAGGGTCTGCACTTTTGCAAAGCAATTTTCATATGTTTTAGGAAAAGCACACCACCTTATAAATGTACTGGTGTGAAAATAATTTTGCTACAATTGTATTGGTCCTTAATTTAACAAGATAGAGTCCATTCCAGTTAGATAGGGTTGAAAGGTTTAGTGAGAAACATTTCTACGGCTAGCAATGAGCAACAACAACCCTCCCACCATTCCCATAATGTAGACCACAATCGCTAGGTAGAAGCTGGCACCCATGGGCATCTGAGCAAGTCTAGTGTCGTGCTTCATCACACCAAATATAATGGCGCCCATCAGCGACAAGGCGCCTGCAATTAGAAATAAATGTGGCCGTGACTGGAGAAATGTGGCTTATGGGATTTGTGACCAGTGTAGCCTCTGATCAAATAACACACTCCTGTAGCATGATAGCGATACATATCGATGGTCTAGTAACATAAGGTCGTAAGTGCTATGCTAAAGCATAGCACTTACGACCTTATGTTTCTAGACCATCGATATTGCTTGTTAGAAGCACGACGGTGTTTCATTGATGGAATCGCGAACAGTGCAGATACAGATCAGACTGTGCGAATGCACAGCCTGATCTGTATCTACACTGGTCGCAAACTCATAAGCCTCCAGTCACTGTATGAACTTAGTCCAGCCTGGAGAGAAAATGCTTACACAAAAATGTGTATATTCGTGACCAATGCTAGCTGGTTCAGCCGAGTTTGGCCCGAGCGAGATCACACATACAAGCCAACCCCTCAATAATTCGTCTCTTGTGTTTCAGAAAGATGACTGAACCAGTGACCCGTTTCACTAAACTTCGTACAATTATGAAGTTCGTAAGTGCAAAATTAACATGTAGAAAAACATTTGACAACCACTGTTTGCAAATAATTAGGGGATGTAATCTCACGCTTTGAACTCGTTTTCAAAATACTACAACCGCAGTCACCCCACTAGTGTGTAACGTAACGTATATTCATAAACATCTTCGTACGAACATATTTGTTGCCAATTTGTCTACGTTAAATTTACTAAATTGGAGGATTTTAATAAAATCCCTGCTGTACACAAATGAAAGAAAGGTATGTTTCGTATTTACGTACATAATCGCTTGCATTAATCTAACCCAGATCATCAACGTTTCTGAAGATCTGTTCGATAATGCCAGACCATGCAATTTGATTGTCTGAGTCTGAGCTGTAGCTGCTTCATGTCAAGCAAAATATTCAACTATTTTGAAATAAATGAATAGACAAATATTTACAAGATTATCGCAGGGGGTAGTGTATCGATCGACTTACCTGCAATAAAGGCCGATAGCGCGGCAAGTATTCCAAATTTCGGCTGTGACTTCAAGAAGAATGCATATACAGCCGCGCATGCGCTACTCGCTGTGAACGCCAGTATACTGATAATCATCATGGCCCGTGACGTTTCCAACCAGCCGGGCACGAATGAATAGTCGTCACAAGAACCTTCGGCGCCCTTACAAATTTTCCATAGACCTGCGTTGGCTCTACCATTGTCCACCCAGTTCGGTATAGCGGTTGCAATGATGCACAGAATGGTGGACACAGCGACGATTACAAGCCCGACCAGCAGAACGTTGTTCATCGTGAATTGAATCTGAAATGCGGCTGTGACCGGTGACATGGGACTTACATGTATGGGATATGTGACCAGTCTAGCTCATGACACTCATGTAGCATGATACTAATCTATATTGCTTGTTAGAAGCATGACGGATGTTTGATTGGTGGAATGGCGAACAATGCAGCTCCTGATCAGACGGCGGTCATTCCCAAAAACAGAGTGGTATTGGTTTCCTAAGCCATGGTACAAAATTCATACACATTAGAGCTGACAATATTACATTTGTTGCGACAATTTTAATTAGAAATTTATACTGGAATTTTAAGTTTATAACTCATTGTGCTTTTATAGTAATGTATAGTTTACCATCTTCCAATGTATATGTTTATCTACACATTATTTTTTATCTTTATCGCGACATTTAACGACATTCTTTTGATTATTAAGAAACGTATTATATAACATTATTTTGTATATTTTATTCTTTCCATTAAGGTGTGTTTGTGATTACAGCGTTTATTTTTTCATTCGCAGATATGCGTGATGCTTGTAACTACTTTGACATATTTTAAATTACTGATATCATATAACTGCCTTAGATGTTTGAAATCAAAAAATGCTTTACTTCTATATAGTCATATAACTGTTCTATATATTTAATCCCACGAGCATACAAAATCTTTTATAAACATATTCTCCTATTTCCTTTTAGTCTCGAATTGTTCCACAACATTTGGATTTCCGTTAGCAATCGTTTTTCCCATTTCTTTTGCATCCGTTGTATTAAAATTTCCTTCAAAAACCTTTAACACCACCAACAATTTTAAATACAATATTTTCCATTGTGTATGGGATTGTACATTTGCAAGGCGTTTGACCCATGTAGCTAGCTTTTAATGTATTAATACATTATTCCAGTTCAATCATTTTAAGTCCTCCTTTTGAGAGTTTGAAAAATATTTTTTCGGCTGATTTTGTCTGGTTTCAAATCCCAGAGAAAGTCTAACATAATATATATAATTTCTTTACAAGTATATTTTACTGGGTTATCTAAAACAGTTAGAGGAAATACTAGTTTAGGAAATACAAAACTCTAAATAATTGTTATTTTCCCCAGTATTGTAAGTTGTATACGTTTCCATACGTCTAAGAATTGTTTGAATTCCCTTATTTTTGGGATTAGGTTCAATTCATGCACTCTGTTTTTGTCATTTGAAAAATAAATACCAGTCCTAATGTTGTTGCCCTGTCTGCAGTCCACGATAATTTTCATCACAGTATGTAGTATATAAATGCTTAATTGATTCATTTCTAAATATTATTGATGTTTTAGAGTAATTTTTCCCGAAATGTTTCCGAAATTATCTATTGTACTAATTAGTTCTTCTAATGATTCTCTAGGGCCGTCCATACAAAAAGTTGCATGATCTGAAAACATCGTACTTTTAATTTATTCTTCATTGACCACTGTATCTTGTATCCTATTACTATTATTTCTAGCCCTGTGGGAAAGTAGTTATATTGCTACATTTGTATAATGAATAAGTATGTGAACAGAGGACAACCTTGTCTAACTCCTCTTCATAGATTAAAGAGATCTGAGAGATATACATTATTTGCTACACAACTTAAAATATTATTATAAAATAAAGCTATCCATTTTATAATAGGAGATCCAACATTCAAGAATCTTAATACTTTTATTATATTTTCATGATATATACTATAAAATATTTTTCAAAGTCAGGCAAACACAGGAGACCAGGTATTTACTTTTCATTTACGTAATCAATAGTTGAATTTAACAGCCTTATATTTTGTCTAATATATCTACCTTTCACGACTGACCATATTCATTATAGAATAGCACCGTTTGTTTCAAATGTAGCGGAATCATACATGTGACTGAATAGCTATATAAAGTATATATGCCCTTGTTCTTCTTAGAGTATATTATTCAGAGCATTGAGTTGTCATCTCCACCATTTTAGTATGTACATTTTATCGAACAGTTTCACCACTTGGAAGGTTTGACACCTACAGCAAATAATATGACAAAAAATATAATAAAAGTTGGTGCATTACGTCTCGCATATATTGGACGACGACAACGTCCTATATATATATTTTCAACAAACTACACAAAAAGGTAGATATCTGAGCATTTCTACCATCACTCACAAAATATAAAGTGTACACTGTTTCAATGTATAAAATGTCAAACCGATGTACTGTCTACTTTTATAAGTGCATCTGTCACAGGAAAAACCGTCTTTACTCGCATAGCAGGCAAGTAGACATTAGTGACACTACACTCAGATAACTGCTTATGAGTCACTAGATTCAATACAGTATCACTATGTATGGTAATACGTGTATATAGCTGCAGCACTGTGTATTGTTCTTACTGTTACACAGTCTTTAATGAATTTTCAAACATTTTAACAAAGCGTCAACAAACCCTTCGGATATCAGACTTTGTACATACATTTGATGAAAACAAGGCATAGTAGTCAGATGTCTCCCCCATCATGTTGCACGAAATTTTATTCATGTGTTTGTCATATTATTAATGGTATGACAAACACGTGTGTCAAACGCAATAAGACGTAAAAATGACATTTCCGAAACCTTCGTGCGTGTCACCTCCATACAGTGGATGTGGTGATACACATTGTTCCCACTGTGGGATATAGACCGGAACTTTTAGGACGCCAAATGTACATGGCTGGTGTGTGTGGGGGATCATTGTTTTGTGTCCCCGGCGGTGGTGCGGAGGACAATGATGAATTACTGATGAATTACTGTATTGAACACACATGTATATGCACTGTGATACCGTACTTCACAATCCTCAGTTTTAATTTTTTTCTGTATCGTAAAACTGAAAATGTATTCATTTTGAAACAATTGTGGCAGATGATCGAAATGAAAACCGGATGTTTACTTTCGAAATGAACCGGTGCATCGGTATATTTTAACCGCAAGATGACCCACTGTATGTTCATACCATATCGGTACGGATATATTGTATATACGAACGGATATCGTATGTTTGTATAATATTCGTATAGTACGTTTGTATAATGTAAACAAACTGTACTATACGATGATACGGTAAGTTTTTACCGCAAATAGCGAAAGAATGACCGCATAAACGGTATAGCGAAAGAATGACCGCACAAACTGGACCGCGAAAGAATGACCGCACAAACGGTATCGCGAAAGAATGACCGCAAAAACGGGACCGCGATTGGACCGCAATTAGACCGCAATTTCAGAGGGGACGAATTGCAATTCAAGGACCGCTGGATTGCAATTCTTGGTAAGAGAATCGCAGGCGGGAGTGTATTGATAGGAGCATTTATTGTCGAAATCTGATCATGAAGTAATCCAAGAAGACCGCCGAAAGGTCAAAAGGTCATTATTATACGCCGCAACGAGTTGTTGGGGGGGATACTGGAGTCAGGTTGTCCGTCCGTCCGTCTGTCCGTCCGTAAACTTAACATCAGAGAAATATTGTTATAACTTCTATTTCCTTCATCTAAAATGCTTAATATTTCACACATGCATTCCTGTAAGGCTCTACTACCATGTTGTGCCAAATCCACGACCGTCCAACCCCCACTGATCCCATGGTCAATGTCAAATACTTAGTATCTTTACAAAACTTAACATCAGAGAAATATTGTTATAACTTCTACTTCCTTCATCTAAAATGCTTAATATTTCACACATGCATTCTGAGGCTCTACTACCATGCTGTGCCAAATCCACGACCGTCCAACCTCCGCTGATCCCAAGGGCAAGGTCAAATACTTAGTCTCTTTACAAAATTTAACATCAGAGAAATATTGTTATAACTTCTATTTCCTTCATCTAAAATGCTTAATATTTCACACATGCATTCCTGTAATTCTTCTCACGAACCGCCAGACGGATTTCGATGACACTTGGTAGGAATGATCGATAGTTAACTGTGTTTCAGATTTGTTCAAATGGTGGCCCCTGGCTCAAGAGAGGGCGGGCCGGAGGGGTCAAGTAGGGGTCAAATTTCAGATTTTACCGTTTATGGTCATGTCAAATATCAACTCAAAGGTATCGACAAGACGATCACTCTGGAGCATTTTTGGTCGACATTTTTGGTCGACATCGGATGATTACATAATGTAAGATGACCGCCCGCCGAAAGTTTATTAGTGATTTCAAGCGTCTTTCCCTTGTGCATCAGACTGTCTGTTATATATACCGTTTATCATTTATTCATATTTGTTCTGCATCACATTTGTTAATGCTGTTTTATAAGCATTATACTGTTTACATTGTTCTCCATTTTTATGTCTCAAGCCAACTATTACTATGGTGGACAGAACAATTTTGATGGTATATATACATGTAATAGACAGTCTGGACCAGTTCTGACTTACTTTATAATTTGGATAATAATTTCAGGTGAGCGAAGCAGGCCCATTTGGGCCTCTTGTTATATTACTTTTTAATCTCCATGTCTGTGATATAGAGTATATATCGCATGAAATGTACACTTCTATGATAATAGTAACTAAATATAAAACAATATGGCACAAATTGTTAACCGATGGTCAGTTTAGCCTGTTCAATATTTACATGTCCAATACACTTTACATATATAATAATGTTCCAATCATTGGGTGTTCTATTTAGATGATTAAAATGAGTTCAGCTTTAACTTTTAAAATAATATGTTATCATCAGTCAATGTATATTCCCGCACCACTCCCCTCCAGGGGCTTTATCTGGGCTTACTGGGCATACACCGGGGCTTTAACTGCCGATGATGTCCAGCACTGCGGTGACATTACAGGTTCTTTAACTGTTGCTAAAATGTGCTGCGACGTTCACCAACCAAATAGCCTTGCAATGTGGGGCATCTTACCGGGAAATTTACTGGACTTAATAGCATAATTATTTAAAGCCCCTCTATTTCTCGGGGCGGGGGGGGGGGGGCGATGCGGGGGGGGGGGGGGGGGGGGGGGGAGGGGGGCGGTCTGTTTGGAGCGGGTATTTAGTACCATTTACACAGATATTATGGCATAATTTTCAGACATATTTTACCTTCGAATGCATGCATGCCCCTTTAAACTGTGACCTTGTGGAATGCATAATCACTATCATAAGATGGGTGTCACTTAAAAGTTAGATATGATTATTAGGCTTTTAGGTAAATATACAAATACAAAAGGCATGACCTAATCTATTTTTGTAAGACCGTGAAAAAGGCACTCACACCTTTTTCACGGTCTTACATACCGGCTTCGTGTGATAGGAGAATGAACAAGCTAGGTTAAATTAACCGCAGCATTGCCTCCTTCATTTAATGCACATATTTCGACTGTATGGCAGATATTAGTAAATTCGGAAACAAACGGGCCAACGGTCATTGGCCTGCCATTTTTGGGCTCAAATGCCCGGGTTTGGAAGGTCCTCGAGCCAATTCCTTCCCTTAAATATAAGATAATAAAAGCACTCGTATTTTCTAGAACTGGTGGAATAGTGACACAATTATATACTTATTTAATTCATATATAATAATATAGAACAGTTTGTGCCTAATGAGTGGGCATGTACCTTTAACAAACAGCACATACTTCTTAGCAGGAAGTTATGTTTTGATCTTTAATGAGATACGCAAAGTACATGCTACGAAGCGTGTACACCAATAAATCGCGCGATAGTCAAGTAGGCTTAATTTGCCATTATATAAGATATGTGGCTGTGACTGGAGGAAAGGGGCTTATGAGTTTTATGGTTACCAGTGATGTTATATATTGATGTGTAACGGCATATCAACAGCTAAGGTCATTTAAGGTAGGGTCAACGGGTTCGATCCCTCATTTAACTTGCTGCATTGGGGTGGGGGGGGGGGGTAGGGTCGGATCCCAAAATCAGAACGGACTATTTAAAAAAAATTTATCTTCAGCCCTGGAATTAGAATAACCTGACATGGTGGCAGGTCCATACCACACCAAAGTCACTTGGCCCCTTTCTTCCCCTAAAGTAATAGGATTACGTATACTCGTATTATTCATATAAGGGGTGTAACCAGATTCAACTATCACATACAATAATGTCAACGTTAATGTTGAATCCCGATCGTTAAATAGTAATGTCCGTTAACATTTTAAGGAAACACGGTTATCGCCCCTGATATCAGTGTGGAAATTTACGTCCGATATAAAATGTATAATAATGTCAATCAATACGTGGGGCAATGGTGAATGAATGTTTAGTTTGCCTTTAAATTACCCATCGCATGCTCCCACCTGTCACCCACTTTCCGACCAGTGTAGATTCCGATCAGCATGTGCATCCGCACAGTCTGATCAGGATCTGCACTGTTTGTGACAAAATTTCTATATTTACCGCCAATATCTGACAACAAAATGTAAAATGTTTTAAATGTATAATGAACATCTGATGGTTAATGGAATAGTCTGAAATATAACATGGAAGATTCCATCTCAGTTACTTGGTGTTGAAAGGGTTATAATGAATACAAGTGCAGGAGGCAACTACTAAACTAAGCAGAGCAATATACGCCCGATGGTAGCTTTGAACGACACATTGACATTTAACATATTCCCCCCCCCCCCCCCTTCTCAAAAAGACACGCAGTGGTGCCACAATGGGCATAGTGGCCTCAAAATCAAACGTTTGAGCATCCTGGCACCAACTGCTCTTGAGTTATTGAGCCGAACTCCTTGTATTGTCCAAGGTCACCCCGCGACCTTGACATTTGACCTACTGACCTCAAATCAATAGGGGTAATCTGCTGGTCATGACTAACTTGAAAACCAATACTGAGCATCCTAGGTCTTGGCTTTCTCGAGTTATAGAGCGGCAACTGTTTTATTGTCTAAAGTCACCGCGATTTTGACCTTTGACGCACTGTAGTCAAGTCAAATTGGTCATACACTGGTCGTTACTGACCTGCATACCAAGTTTGAGGATCCTATGTCAATATTATTTTGAGCGCAAACCAAATCGCTAACAGACAAACGCATACGTAAACCTCACACATTTGTGTGATGTACTCGTACGTATTCTTCGCCATGTGTGACGCATTCGCACGAATATATCACACGTGTGATATATTCGTTTCTGTGACATATAACATGTATAAGGTTCAACACACGCTTATTATAGTCATAGGTGTTATAGTTGTGGTAGTGTTACTTTTTACCTGTATTTTAGCTAGTGGTGAAGTTATTTTGTAGTACAGTATACTATTTTGAACCATGGCAGTTGAATATTATTCAGGCTTGACATGCATGCTATGTTCATGCCATGTTTGGCATAGTCCATTTTAAGGTAATTTGATTGGTCATCAATGTCAGGTCAGGGTAATATTTGTCCACTCAAATCATTCAGTCCGTATAGCTTGCCAAAGCAACATCAACCTCATATATGTATCTCCGTGCTATTTGCGATACTTCTTCATTAAACGACGTCGATTGACTGATGTAATTGGTATAAGAGGAATTGTGGATTGAGTGTGAGTGGTATGTAACCTTTTATTATATTTTAATTAATGTATTTGTGAACGGAACAGGTTATAGTCCAGTGCTACACGCCATATGAGTCGGCAGTTACGAGAGTCCGTTATTGCACTGTGTGCACTGGATATAAACTGTTCGCATGTACATGTAGGAAACTCAAGAGTTGTGGTTGTATATGTTGTTGAGACGTAAATCATATTTCCGTCAGTTATTCATAAACTATGTGGAAATGGTCGCCGTCTTTGTAAACAGGAGTTCGCCCGACCAGACTGCGGCTGCGCAGGCTGATCTGGGCCTACGCTGTTTGCAAAGGCCAAGTGATCCATTTTTATTATATATATGTGAGCAGTTTACGTGTATTTTCTGTGTAGCATTGTTTGCTCTGGGACATTGGCAAACAGGATAAGCCCTGATTAGATTGCACAAGGGTGCAGCCTGATCTGGGTCTACACTGGTTGCAAATGTTGTCGGCTACCTTCTTCCATGAAATGGTTGCTAGTAGCCATGACCACAGCCGCGAGCTAATAATGTCTAATGTGACAATGAAATGGTGCCCGCATAGCCAAGTATGCTGTCTGTGCAGTTGCTGCATATTTGCATTGTGTTACATAAGTCTGTATTATTGTTGATCTGTGATATAATATGCATCAGCTACTATGTCAGTTCTGTGTGTCGTTGGCGCTGATCATTTGATATGGGTTTAGTTTGATCAGGGTCTACAGGGATGCAAAACTGAATAACTGTTGCATAGTATATGGGTAAATGTGTAATAAGTGGTTGACAATGTGTACAGGAGCATTCATGTGCATCCGATTGTCTGCACAGTCTGTTTAGGTTTAGGACAACGTCCAATGGATGTTGGAGGTATATGATCTGTTTTATTATGTTTTATTGGCTAAGTGAATGAACCGATTGTAATAGATTTAGTCACGTAGTTATGCACATGAGAATCGTCTCCATGTGATAACTGGTGCACTGGATTCATTAGAATAGTATCGGTATAATTGTAATGCATGTAATGCCATTGTGATTCACTTGACTAGTGCATCTTATAATTATTCACTAGGGATGATTGTCGGTGTGGCGATGGCCAGAGGACGATGACTGGATTTATGGTGTAAACGTTTTGGGACCATATCCCGGTAGGTTATCGTCATATATTGTAAGGGTTTTAAGGCATGTCCGTATATTTATCCCAGAATGGTTGTAGGTTCAATCCTTTCGTTTCACTGGTATATCAGTTAGGTGAATTACTGTGCGAACATGTTTGGTTCATGAGAATCGTTTCCTTTTCATTATATTCTTCACATGTTCGAGGCTAAGTGATTTATGATATTTACGATTAACTGGATGTGACAGAGGGGTCACATTCGGTAAAGTCAGCTGATATTGGGCATTAGTGTATATCATACTGATATTGGGAATTAGTGTATTTGGGCATTAGTGTATATCATACTGATATTGGGCATTAGTGTATTTGGGCATTAGTGTATATCATACTGATATTGGGCATTAGTGTATTTGGGCATTAGTGTATATCATACTGATATTTGGCATTAGTGTATATCACACTGATATGTGAATATGTGGTATTTATCCATGAACGTAGGAGTGCCAATATTGTAAATTGCAATAATTGAGTAGGTTTTGTTGGATCCATGTACTGTGCAATATTATGTAAATGTTATGTAAATAGAAGCTTATTTTATGTACTGTTTGTTTCAGAAATATTCATCTACTTGGTTTATACCAATAAACATTACTTTCTGAGAGGTGTTTCGTGGTGTATCAATACAACTTGCGTGACCCCAGCATTTCCCCCTTCATCATGAGCTAGCCGGGAAGGGGTTACGACATAGTTACGAAGAAAGACTTAAACACACAATTGAAAGTATTCCTGTTGGCTAAGTCATTTAAGCGGAAAAACAAGATTATACGAATGTCACACGCTATGTCAGTTTCTGATATAGAGCTTTAAGGGATTATTGTGTGAAATCTTGTTTGCCGAAAGTATTATCCGAAGTGCTATGGACGGACAAATGGACGTTCTCACGAATGGGTAGTTTATGACTATTATTTTGTTTAAATAGCCACATACACGTAAAAACTAGCCACACAACAGAAAGGAATAAATGGACGTTACAGTTGCATGTACCAGTGTTGTCTTAGCCACATACATGTATCTACCAATTCGGCAGCGTGGGTGGACGTAATTACGGACATAGGTAAATTATATAAATGCCCCAGCAACTACATGTACCTTAAAGTTAACTCAATGTCAGCCGAAGAATTCGCGAACCACAAGCCCACCCTAGCCCCGACTTACCTTTTCTCAAATATAATAATAAGCACAATGTCACAATAACATCAATGTTTGCATACATATACATTTGTGAACGTATTGTAGTGTATGGTGCTATGTAGTCTTGTAATTTATTGCTACATTCTTTTAACCAATGTTTTTTTGTCATTTAGACCACTTAGAACAAAACTGGTATTGGTTCCATTGTTTCTAGCAATTTATATGGCCGCCATCTTTGATTTCAAAATGTCCGCACTGAAATGTTATATTCATTATTTGTAGACTTCTAATACAGGTAGAATATTTACGTTTTGAGACGATAATCATCTTTTTACCACATACAACACATTTTTATTTTTAACAACCCCATGTCGTCCATCTTAGATTTAAAAATGTTTATGATAACTTGTATGGCGTATATTGTGTCTTAACTTCTAACTCTCTTTAGAAAAGTGTATTAACTTGTATAGTTATGTTGTGCTGACTGTTTCGCTACATTCATGGAACCACTGTTCATTGTATCATAAAATAAAGCATGAGATTATCCTATTTTGTTCAAATTTTCGATGGCTGCCTTGACAATCGTACAATTCTGATAATATCCAAAGTCAACTTCACGTTATTGTTTATGACCAACTTGTTTTATTTCAAAATGGCCGCTGTGTCTATGCAGGAAATGTTTTCAATCAGTTTCATCTGCATTAGAGTATCCATCTTGTTGGTGTTCTTGAACGGTTGCGCTGGCGCAATCACACTCGGGTATGCTGTCTAAGAAGTTGCTTCCATACACTATATACCGTATACAAACTTGTATGTAGGAAAGCGTAGAACAGATTGTCAAAATCGCAGTATTTAAGTGTGGATAAATGACTTTGTCGGCACTACAACGTCATGTGCACATGTCAAGTTCAATACGTGTTGAAGACGTGTGCAAAATGTCAGATTGATTGACAGAAGACTGTTAGAGAAACTGAATACACATACTCTATACAATATACAGAATTACATGCATAAACGAGTAGACACATGAAAGAAAAATTGAAACGCTGATTGTTCCATGTTCAGTATCGTTATTTATGATTACTAAATGGTCTTAAGAGATCACAAGTCTTGTGTTTATATACAATTGATCAGTGAATTGATGGTCCAAATGGAGTTTCATATTGGCAATTGTCATATGACTTGACAAAGCCAGTGGCACTCTAGACATACGCATCTAGGTCCGCATTATGTTGTTCTACAAAGGCAAGCCAGTGACAAATGCTCCTAACGCATTGACTCTGGCAGAAATCATGAATGTACTGTCAGAACTTCACTTGTGAGGCATGTTATTTTGCCTGAAACGGTTTCATTGTGAGTACGGACCGACTGTTCAAGTGGAACAATATCAAATGCATCTCATATGCTCTTGCAAAAACACACCAGTTGCTGATACACTATCCCATAAGTCAGTAATAAATATACATACTAACTTCATTAAGGGTTTGAATTCACAGGTACATGCAGTATTCGCGAACTTACCTGCCAGTTGCAAACTTGACTGAGCCAGATGCAAAACTGATTCTGCTAAAAACGATGCTCATGTCATCTAATGTCAGTTGTCCCACCCCAGCCACACCCCCTCATATAATTAGTTGCATTGCATAAAATGGGCTTTCACAGTTTAATAAGACAGTGTAATAAAAAGCATAATACACTAGACTAAGTGTAATAAATATGCAAAATGCCTGTTTGTTATATTCTATTAGACACACTGTTTAGCGTGTGTGATAAATCTCATGACCTGACTGCTTTATCGAGTTTTACAACCCCGTGTAGGTAGTTATTGACGTCAAAGTAACCTGCGCATGCACACATCTGAATAATCAATTTAAGTATGCGTACACTTAAAGGTATATGCCCAGTCAGTAGGCCAAAATTGTTCTTTATACCGGAGACATCATCTGAGACATTTTCTGCTAAAATAAACATTCATTCACCATTACCCCATGTATTTATTGGCATTATTCTGCATTTTATATTAGACGTAAAATTTCACGCTGATATCAGGGGCGATTACCGTGTTTCCTTAAAATGTTAACTGTAATTACTATTTCTCTTTATTTGTTTTTTGATGTTCAATGATCACACTTTATAATCAGTCTAAAATATTATTTGTTAATGTGTCGCATTTTATTAGTATAAATAATTAAAAAATATAATGCCTCATTTGCATATGAAAATAGCCTGATACCACCGCGAATATGAATAGCATTGACATAGATAGGAAGTGCTAATTATGAGATACTAAGTCCTACTCAGGAAATACTAAGTCCTAATCAGGCGATACTAAGTCCTAATTATGAGACACTAAGTCTTAATTATGAGATAATAAGTCCTAATCAGGGGATACTAAGTCCTAATTAGGAGATAATAAGTCCTAATTATGAGATAAAGTCCTAATCATGAGATAAAGTCCTAATCAGGAAATTCTAAGTCCTAATCAGGAAATATTAAGTCATAATCAGGAGATACTAAGTCCTAATCAGGAGATACTAAGTTCTAATCCGGAGATATTAAGTCCTAATCAGGAAATACTAAGTGCTAATCAGGAGATACTAAATCCAAGTCATAATCAGGAAATACTAAGTCATAATCAGGAAATACTAAGTCCTAAGCAGGAGGTAAGTCCTAATCAGGAGATACTAAGTCCTAATCAGAAGATATTAAGTCCTAATCAGGAAATACTAAGTCATAATCAGGAAATAAGTCCAAATCAGGAGATACCAAGTCCTAACCAGGAGATAATAAGTCCTAATCAGGAAATACTAAGTCACAATCAAGAGATACTAAGTCCTAATTATGAGATACTAAGTCCTAATCAGGAGATACTAAGTCCTAATCAGGAAATACTAAGTCATAATCAGGAAATAAGTCCAAACCAGGAGATACCAAGTCCTAGCCACGAGATAATAAGTCCTAATCAGGAAATACTAAGTCACAATCAAGAGATACTAAGTCCTAATTATGATATACTAAGTCCTAATCAGGAGATACTAAGTCCTAATCAGGAAATACTAAGTCACAATCAAGAGATACTAAGTCCTAATTATGATACACTAAGTCTTAATCAGGAGATACCAAGTCCTAACCAGGAGATAATAAGTCCTAATCAGGAAATACTAAGTCACAATCAAGAGATACTAAGTCCTAATCAGGAAATACTAAGTCACAATAAAGAGATAGTAAGTCCTAATTATGAGATACTAAGTCTTAATTATGAGATACTAAGTCTTAATCAGGAGATTCTAAGTCTTAATCAGGAGATACTAAGTCCTAATCAGGAAATGCTAAGTCACAATCAAGAGATACTAAGTCCTAATTATGAGATACTAAGTCTAATCAGGAGTTACTGAATGTAAAGTCACAATCAAGAGATCTAAGTCTAATTATGAGTACTAAGTCTTAATCAGGAGATACTAAGTCCTAATCAGGAGATACAAGTCATAATCAGGAGATACTAAGTCCTAATCAGGAGATACTAAGTCCTAATCAGGAAATAGTAAGTCCTAATCAGGAGACACTACGTCCTAATCAATAAATACTAAGTCCTAATTAGGAGAGTAAGTTCTAATTTGGAGATATTAAGTCCTAATTATGAGATGCTAATTAGGAGATATTAAGTCCTATTAGGAGATACTATCACCTAATTCGGAGCTACTGTCTCATAATTAGGACTTAGTTTCTCCTAATTAGGAGTTATTATCTCCTAATTAGGAGTTAGTATCTCATAATTATGAGATCAAAATATGTTAGCATTGGCATCAGGACGCTTCCATACTGGCCAGTGTAGATCCCGATCAGCATTGACATTTTGCCACCTACCAATAATGATCATAGTTTTCCTGATATATGCTACGGCCCGTGCTGAAATAAACTTTCCGAGTACGTATCCCGTTCAAGATTATGCTCAAAATCAGAAGAAAACATGTTCGGTTGATGTTCAGTTGTGCTCAGTCTCAGCAAATCAAACTGTCAAATTCGGAAACTGCGCCCAGATTGACAGAAGGTATAAGAAGCACGGTGATAGAACCGCGAACACCGTAGTCACTAATCAAACAGCGCAGATGTGCAGGCTGGGTTGGTTATACACTGATTGTAAACGTAGTAATCCAGCGTCGGTAAGATTGTGAACCGAATAACAGACGCCTGGGCCCGGTTGTTCAAAACACCAGTTAGCTTAACGGACTGTTAAATCCTTAACTGAATGGTTAAAATCTCTGTGTTTAACCATTCAGTTAAGGATTTAACAGTCCGTTAAGGATTTAACAGTCCGTTAAGCTAACTGGTGTTTTGAACAACCGTTAAATCCTTAACTGAATGGCTAAAATCTCTGTTAAAACAGATTTTAACCATTCGGTTAAGGATTTAACAGTTCGTTAAGCTAACGGATGTTTTGAGCAACCGGGCCCTGTTATTGTAAATGGTCCCATGACCGCAGTGTATTGAGGGCATGCCTTCGGAAATGTTACCATATATTTGACATTCATCATTTTATCTCGTGTTTTATCTGGTCTACGGGTCGACGATTTCCGGCCCCCTAAATTTCACACATGCGCTGTTAACAAACCATATTAAATTCGAATACAATATCTAACTGATGCATACCCATCACATCAAGTTGGCAAGCACTAATTATAACATATTGACACGCACATAGTTTAACTAAATAGCTAGCAGGACTACTAAAACAAGGGCATCGTTATCACTAAGCTAATCCCCTCGCTGGCAGCTTTGATAATACAAACATAACCGCATTTACTTTACAAACATGGTGAACATAAATTCTTAGTGAGCTTTACCTTGGGCGTTCGGGCGTTGGTCGTACGCAAAGCAAAGCACAATGTCCATAGACACACATTGTGGCCAAATATTATAAAAATCGATGAAGCGGTTCACAAGTTATTGAATAAAGAAAAACAAATTCAACGAATTTGCCTTACAAACAATGTGAACATAAGTCCTCAGTGACTTTGATCTTTGGCGGTCGGACGTGGGTCGTATGCAAATGAAAGCACCATCCCTAGACACTTGTGGCCAAATGTTATCAAAATCGGTGAAGCGGATCACAAGTTATTAAAAAATGAAATGTGTTGCTAACGTACGCACGTACATGGACTAACGCTATATCCCCTCTTGCCTGAAAACGTAGTGTATTATGGCATGTTTCCCGCAACACAGCTAATTGTTTTCAGGCCAAATATACGATTACCCATCATCCTACAAGCACACACAATAACCCCATATGTAAGTTGCGGCAACGTACTAATATATAACATTTCTTTATTCTCAGTATAAGGTTTTACGTTTCGGCAACTACACAACTGCCTACGTGAGTTACCCATAATACCAACGTTACTGAAAATCTACTGATAATGCCAACTGTAACGTTGTTGTTGTGGTCAACATCTAACTTGCAACTTTTGTGGAACCTTTCTAGCAACGGAGTAGTTCTGCATGCATACTTTTATTCACACACAATCGATTGTAGAGTGGATTTATTCTAAAACATAGATCTCAAGAGTCTCAGAGTTAGCACCCATGCCCAGACTATCAAATGCGCCATAAGGCGACCCAACGTGAGTGTATACCGCTAAGCGAGCTGTTTGTACACTCTCCAGACAGTCCAAACCGACGGCTGTGTACAAAAAAGGAGATCCAACGCTTGTTAATAACTACCGTCCAATCTCTCTATTAAATACCATCGAAAAAGTATTAGAAAGAATTGTCTTTAAGCATATATATAATTTCTTGCATCGTAATAAAATACTTACTCCTAAACAGTCAGGTTTTATACCAAATGATTCTACAATAAACCAACTAACATATTTGTATGATACATTTTGCCACGCTCTTGATGACGGTAAAGAAGTGAAAGTAGTGTTTTTTGATATTAGTAAAGCGTTTGACAGAGTATGGCATAAAGGATTATTAGCAAAACTGAACTCAATAGGATTAACAGGTATTGTTCTCAGGTGGTTTAGTAGTTATCTACAAAATAGACGACAACGAGTAGTTATTTGTTGCACCAAATCTGATTGGAACTTGATAAATGCCGGTGTGCCTCAGGGTTCTATCCTTGGACCACTTCTGTTTTTAATATATATTAATGATATTGTAGATGCCATAAATTCTAACATACGACTATTTGCAGACGACACTAGTTTATACATCGTCGTAGATGACCCTGTTGAAGCAGGAGAATTACTACAAGGCGATATAGACACAATTACAAATTGGTCAACGAAATGGCTTGTCACGTTTAATCCTGCCAAAACTGAATCATTACTCATATCTCGAAAAATTATCAAACCCAACATCCTCAACTTCACATGTTTGACCAACCAATAACTGAAGTAGAGAGCCACAAACATCTCGGCATATTTTTAGCAGATGTTTGTACTTGGAATAATCAAATATCATATATCAAAGATAAAGCGTGGACCAGAATTAACATTTTGAGGAGCTTGAAATTCAAACTCTCACGAAAAACATTACAGACTATTTATATCGCATTTATACGTCCAGTCCTTGAATACGGCAACATTATATGGGACAACTGTCTATCAAGCGAAAAATACGAACTAGATAAAATACAGCATGAAGCCGCAAGAATCGTAACAGGCGCAACCAAACTAGTATCATTGAACGATCTATACCAGGAATTAGGGTGGGAAAGCTTAGGCGAACGAAGACGGAAACAGAAATTAATATTGTTTTATAAAATGGTTAATGGTTTAACACCTGCGTACTTGTCATCACTTGTCCCACAAAATGTAGGTGGCACCTCACGATACAATCTACGAAATGACAGTAATATTCATCCACCACATTCACGCACTGTATTATATACTAATTCATTCTTACCTTCAGTTATTAGAGAATGTAATCAGTTAGCGCTCCCTGTCCGTGAGTCTTCGACATTAACGACGTTCAAGACGCTCATCAATACACAGTCTACTGTGATACCAAAATACTACTATTACGGACTCAGGAAAGCACAAGTTCTTCATACCAGATTACGTACTAACTGTAGCTCACTCAATTACGATCTCTATCAGAAAAACATTTCAGATTCACCCCTGTGTCGCTGTGGCAGCATTGAAAACGTACAGCATTACCTCCTTAACTGTCCATATTACCATGATATACGACAAGATTTATTTCAAACTATCACCCAAATCCCTGATGTAAATCTCCAATTACTAATAAATGGTACAATAGACATATTATTATTTGGGTCAAACGAACTATCATATCAGGATAACACTAAGGTATTCCAAACCGTACACACGTATATTCTGCGTAGTAAGCGATTTGTGTAATAATATACGTACAGTTCGATGTATATCTCATAAATTGTAACATTGGTGTGCCTACTTAGCCTCCTGCGTGACGATGATGGACCCTCTAGTGGCACATGCATTTTTATTTTTTTTCATTATTTTATTTTTTTTATTTTTTTATATATATCTTTGTTTTTCTTTTCATTTCCTTTTTTATTTTTTTTCTAATTATCAATAAAAATTCAAACATTTGATAGAATATACTATTGGTTACGGCCAATATATTTTCTTTTCATGTCATCTTTTGTTTTTATGAGCAAAATTGACAGTTGTTTCCCTTGTACACTTCGTTCAAGATATATCGAGTAAAATACTATTATTTTGCTTGATAACAATCCATAAACATAATAGTGTTTTGTATCTGCCATTATTACACCAACTGGTCTCATGCTGACAAAGTGACAAATGCGTGGTTTTTGTACTTTGCCAGCTTGTGACCCTAATTGCATTGATCAAGGAGAGGAACTCTATAAGATAGTAATCTTTCGTTCCAATCCTTCTATTCTGAATATTTGTTTATACCTGATGTAAATTGTTTATAATAAAATATGTTTATACCAAACCGACGGCCTTATACATGTATATTCTATGGATGACATTTAATGCTGTGCCATCAGAATTATCAGGTTTCAACCAGCTACAACCAGTAGTATTTATCAACATGTCCGTCACACCGATATGAATCTTGAACAACAGGCCATATCGTTACACAACTCGCAATCAAGCAATTTGATTGTCTGCGTCTGAGCTGTACGCAGCTCAGCCTCGGAAAATCACGCTGCTTGATTTCAAGTACAATATTCAATTATTTTTAAAGAAATAAATTTTTAAAAAATTACAAGATTAGTGGAGGCGACAGTGTACCGAGTACTCATCCTCGCCCCTTCAATTAACAGTAAATGCAATACATATAATAATAATTACGTGTTTCGATCCGTTCCTGAAAATATATCCGAGTTCAATGACTCCTATTTTCCTTGTAAAGCAAACAGTGACACGGACTGTGTTACACAAGAAACGTTTTGATATTCAATATCCGGGTAGCGTGCGACTAATGTATTCACGTAATTCAGTGGTATATAAAGGAATTGCACTGTATTTATACATACATTTAGGTAGTAATTCACTAAATGAGGGCCTAGCGTTATGCAAAATAGTCCGATAATTGAAAACAGTGCCACGGTTTAGGATATTTAAAAAAATACTCGAAAGTATGGTCACGTGTGTAAATAGTGTTCAAAATTGGTCAACATGTCATACCGATGAGTGGTCATAGGGAGTTTGATGTGTTATTGTTAACACTGGATTCATTTAAGTTACTTCTGTTTGACGAAACCTGCCTACATTTTACCATGTTTACGGCCATATAAAAAATGCAGAAACAATATTTTGTTCGACAATATTAAATGTTATCAAAATTTAATTGAGCCGTCTTTATATTTCATGAAAGTTGGTCCAATATTGATTGTATCGCGAAAAACAAATAGTGGATTGATTTTAAAAATGTAACGTCGTTTTTCTTAGTTAGATCATTCCGAAGCGACCTAGCCAGGTTTTGGAGGCAATTTCCAAATTCTTTTTTGCACCTCCCATGGCTCCTCCACCTCCTTTTCCCCACGTTAAGTATAAGTTAGATAATGTGTTCGAATCGAATATGGTTAGTTAACAGCGCATGGGGGAAATTTAGGGGGCCGGAAATCGTCGAGCCGCTAGGCGAGACGTATTTCGGCCGCCTTAAATTCCCCCACGCGCTGTTAACTAACCATATTCAACGAGACGACATTATCTAACTAATTTATTGCACGGATACGTCGAAAGCCTGAGATAAAATTGTATATTTTGTCGAATTTATTGTAAGTTTAATACAAATACTATAATTACACAATTTAATTCTAGCCATTCCTCTTGGGTACCCCACTTTTGTTTACATTTCCGTAGACATGTCCTCAATACCCTGCGGTCACGTGACCAGTTAAAAGTGACAAAACTATAGCAGGCGTCTGTTATCTGGTTCACAATCCTACCGAAGCTGGATTACTACGTTTGCATGCAATCAGTGTATAACCAACACAAGCATGCACACCTGCGCTGCTTTATCAGTGACTACGGTGTTCGTGGTTCTATAACAATTGTATCACTCCACGAGCTGTTACATGTAGTGTTATTGGCATTTTCATAGCAGTAATTAATAGTATGTTTGTATTTTCGTAACACAACGCCATGAAACTTCATATTCGGGGTATCGATCAGATTGTCGCCCAGTCACTTGTAGCCTGTCAATCATGAATGGGTCATGTTATCAGGGCATGACTGGTTAAAGGTGACGCACCGATATTGCTCTACTTAATTGATTGCTGATAGTTGCGCATGCGCAGGTTATCCTGACATGTAGAATAGGCGTTAATCTCAAGCATATAACACACGCAAGACAGTGCATCTCCGTGAATTAACACACGGGGGAAGTGGGCCAGACAGGTCCAGACAGTGATCTCCGGCAGTTAGCACACTGCGGAGATCAAAGGATTTCGCCGTATCCGTGCAATAAATTCCCATAGACAAACAATTTCTTCGTAATAAAATCAATATTTGACCAAATTTTACAAAATAAAAAAAGGCTAATTCATGATAACACTTAATATTATCAAAACAGATCTTATTTTCACATTGTTTATATAGCCGTAAAAGTTGTGCAGTTTTCGTGAAACAGACAGTAGATCAAGTGCAGCCAGACTGCAGGCACGCCGAGGAATTCCTATCGTTTCCAAACCGAGCCTCATAAAATGGATATAAAAAAACACTAGCGAGCTATTCTATGTATCAAACAACGTTTTACGCTACAAGATAAGCAATTATGACGTGGTTTTCGGTGAATAGAACGCTGGCTGGTTTATGTTAAGCCATTACACTTATGTCATTTGCAATATATATAATAATAATTACGTGTTTCGATCCGTTCCTGAAAATGTGTCCGCGTTTATATAATGACTCCTATTGTCCTTGTAAAGCAAACAATGACACGGATTGTGTTACACAAGAAACGTTATGATATGCAATACCCGGGTAGCGTGCGACTAATGTATTCACATAATTCAGTGGTATGTAAAGGAATTGCAATGTGTTTATACATACATTTATGTAGTAATTCACTAAATGAGGGCCTAGTGTGACACCGCTCAACCAATGAAACTTCAGCTTTCATTTCGTTGTAATGCTTGATACGACATTATGTTAACAGACAAACGTAGTCGGCCAATACAAAGTTCTTTACCTGATACACATAGTTAGTATTTGCTTACTTTCGTTTGCCATTGAAACACAATGGAAGGCAAGCCGTCAATATTTCTTTCCATAGAGACGTCTCGTGAGTTCATATTGGTCAGTGCCGGAACTACGTTTCACGCCGCAAAACAGTTCGTTCTAAATCACCACTAATGTGTCCATTTTATTTATATGTGTATACATTGTATATATATTTAGAGGAGCATATACATTGCGAGTGGTGGCACGCTACGGAACTCGTGCATATATCCACATACAAATCAAATAAGTTAAACATAGACTGGCTGGCTGGCTCGATCAGAATATACAGTGTTTGCAAATGTTGAGACATATCATTTTCATCCATTCCTTAGATATCAAATTGTTCTACTATTCATTCTCTCTATAGCGCGCACTCGTAATGTTTAAAAAGGGTGAAATAGTTACACATTTACACACTTATTTAATTCCTATAAAGAACAGCTTGTGTCTAATAGATTGGACCCGGGTCCACACGGGTGTCGGGTTTCCAGTAATTACAATGCATACCTCAATATTATAGGGACCCAATTTCAAGTCATACAATTTAGCTCCAAAACAAACTAAAGCGAATATGTTTGAATGTTCACAAACGAAACTGAATGGAAAATGAAGTGAAAACGATCGTTCTGTACAACGATAGGCATAGAAACGATTATCGTTTGTTTTGTTTGTACGTGACAATGATATGTTCGCTTACGTACCCGTCTTTCAACTACAGTCGAACCTCCCCGTACGGCCACCTCTCTACAACAACATCCTCTCTGTAACAACCGCTATTTTATATCCCAAATGGATGATTTCCTCTATATCTAACCCTTAGACTGATGAGCATGAAAATAGTCGTCTGATGTTGATTTGGCATTCTTTCTCAATACAAACATGTTCTGACAGCACTTTAGAATAATTGGAAATGATTCTAAAATTCTGTTAAAACATGTTTTATTGAGAATTATTGAAGAAAATAAATAAACATCAGACGATAAAATTTAATTCAGCATTAACCTCCCTACAACAGCCACCTCTCTATAACAGCCAATTGTTCGTCTTCCCATGGGTGTCTGTTGTAGAGAGGTTGCACTGTAATTAAGCGATTGTCGTTTCTTTCGGCGCAAACGACGATTGTATTGGCTTAAACGTGGCAACGAAGGAATCGTTTACTAATTATAAAAAAATAAAACGATGCCAAAACGATGTTTAAGCGACAGGCAATCGTTCGTTTGTGGGACCTGGCACGCATTGGGACTTTGCGAGTATTGTTTTAATCTTGTTAAGGCCATATCAAGTTCTTCCTCTGTTAAGCGTCCGCGTGCGGGTAGGTTTCGAGAGTGGTTTTATGAAAAAACAAACAAACTGTGTATGCTATTTTACACTATTTACTGGTGAAATAATCTGAACATGGATTTTGGACTTGTCTAAGTTTTAAATTCGTTCATGAATTTACACTTAATACGTTTAATAACAGTGTTTTCTTATTATTTAGTGGCAATTTAAATTTATGTTGAAAAGTTCAACCATTTGTTCAGTAGGTTTTGGCTATCCATGTGGACGCTTAACAGAGAAAAACAATGGCATGGCCTAATTGATGTACAGTCGAACCTCCCCGAATGGCCACCTCTCTACAACAACACCTTCTCTGTAACAGCCGCTATTTTATATCCCAAATGGATGATTTCCTCTATGTCTAACCCTTAGTCTGCTGAGCATGAACATTGTCATCTGATGTTGCTTTTGCATTCTTTCTCAATAAAAAATATGTTTTGACAACACTTTAGAATCATTTTCATTGAAAATGATTCTAAAATGCTGTCAAAGCATGTATTTGGTGAGAATTATCGAATAAAATAAATAAACATCTGACGATAAAATTTAATTCCGCATTAACCTCCCTACAACAGCCACCTCTCTACAACAGCCAGTTTTGCGTCTTACCATGGGTGGCTGTTGTAGAGAGGTTGCACTGTACATGTAAGTCATACATGTCCCATCGCTCAACCTTGACCATGGGCGGTCGGATGTCGCTCGTATGCAAAACGAAGCGGCTTTCATAGACACACATGTTGGCCAAATATTATCAGAATCGGTGAAGAAGTTCATAAGTTATTGAAAAATGTAAAGTGTTACTAACGTACGTACATACGTACGTACATGAACTAACGCTATATCCCCTATTGCCTATCGGGTAGGGGATACATATGCAGTTGATAGTCGTTCAAATATTGGCGGGAGACATTCAGAGTAGCGATTGCAAGTGAAATTGCTCCTAAAGTAGCACAAGTATGTGGTGTTTCTAGATTTACGAGTAGACAGTCTCCTCCAATTGTAGGTGGCACAATCTGTGTCGAAAAAGTGATTCGCACTCTCGCAATGCTGGCTGCGTCGAATATACGTTGTTACTTTGAATTTTGGCATTTCGATTGATAACGTGTATACACATATGTCGTTGTGACTGGATAAATGGCGCTTATGAGCTTTGTGACCAGTGTAGGTCCTGATCAAATAGCATACTCCCGTATCCTAATTATATATATATATCTATATTGCTTACTAGAAGCATGCCGGTTGTTTCATTGATGGAATGTCGAACAGTGCAGATCCTGATCAGACTGTGCTGATGCACAGGCTGATCTAGATCTACATTGGTCGCAAACCCCATTTTTCCAGCCACTTATACATATGACTTCTGGATCATAACTATGCACATTAGAGTATATCTTCGATTATGTCGATTATAAGAAATACAGTTTAAATCTCTGTCTTACATGTAGACCATTTTCGATGATACATATATATATATATATATATCGCCTACGTTGTGACTGTCCTCTTAAATTGTTATATTACAAACATTGTAGTTAATTCAATGGCAAGCATTGTGTGTATTTGTTGTGGTATAATTGGGGCCTATATGACAAATAGACCTTATAAACTACTAACTATGATGTATGCGTCCGGTCTGGTCCCAGATCTGCCATTCCGTCAATGAAGCACCCACCATATGCTAGTATAAATAAAACGCTACCAGGCTACAAGAGTGTACTATTCGATCAGGAACTACACGTGTCACAAAACCCATAAGCCCTATTTCTCAGTCCAGTTACAGACACATATAAGATGAGCATGATGACTTGTGTGCACATGCGGCAAGACCGTGTTTTACAGTAGACTACTTGGTTCGTATAATATACTAGGCCAGGGTTAGAAAACATTAAATGCGTTACTATATAACTTAAGCGAGTATCTCATGTGTGTATAAGTTATTGGAGTTTTAAGTAATTCATTAAATGCGAGGGAGCGCTAGCGACCGCAGCACTTAGTTCCTTAAGAGTCCAATATGTGAACAATTACATATTTATAATTCAGCCACGTTTTACTATACCATAAGTTACATATTACCATAGCTAAACATTAATTGTTCGACATGAAATGGAAACTCAATACTCGAACGGGAGACGCTAGCTCGATACTTGCCAGCGATTGGCCTCGAAAGAAGGGCGAACTATCAGTATAGCTTATTGTGCACATATTGGATTTAGCGATCGCAGCATTTAGTACCTTAAAATTCAATATATTAATAACAACACACCTATAATTAGCCAGGGCCCGGTGGCTCAAAACATCCGTTAGCTTAACGGACTGTTAGCCTAACTGAACTGTTAAATCCTTAACTGATGGTTAACTAACAATCCGTTAAATATTGGTTGCTGAAAACATTTTAACGGATCCGTTAGCTAACAGATATGTTAACTCTTAACCGTTCAGTTAACGCTTAACCATATCCCATAATGCAAAGCACTGACAGGTGCCCACTGAATTTTAAAATGGCCGACACAGCAGACAAAACATTTTGACAAGGCAGACAACTGGAGTTTTAATGAAATCAACTTTTGCCAATCACTGTTTGACACTAGAAAGATCCAGCAATTATACTTTCATTGATAAACATGATAAATGAGAAAGATAGCACTGCTAAAGATAAATGAAAAAGATAAATGGATAGCAAGACGAAAGCTGCAGCCGACAGGTGCAGACAGAGTCCGTATCAGTCCAGGATACACATTAACAATATGACAAGAAGCTAAGATGATGTGTGAAACTGAAGAGAAATAAACAGTACAAGTTCAAAAAATAGAACGTCGGTGTTTGTTTACTTTCTATTTATAGCCATGTCAAAGAATATTCAGAAACACTAAATCCTACCAGATTCCGACAGCCACCAGAATTCGTTAGCGCCTCTGTTACTGGCTAGCGTAACGGTTTTGTGATGTTTGCATTCGTAGATTCTAAGATCACATTAAGCAGGATGTAAATACATAAGTTGGCTATAGTTTGGCTATAAGTCTCAATAATTTACCTGCAGTAAATAATTGTAATAGTTCACTTGGAGAACTTCGTTTTCTAGACATCGGCGAGTCGCGAGATTTCTTCAAATTCTTGTGTTTCCGCATCTTTTCATGTACTGAATTTGTAACATCAAAGTCTCATGATCCTTCATCAAGAGAATATGTTAATGAAGTCCTGTTATTCAATTTTGAAGACATTGCCCAACTTCAGATACAACAATGTTTGTCAAAATCTTCAATATCATGCAGCATGGAGTTTCGTCGCCTCCCAACAGGCTGTTCTGTTCTATTGTTAGTCGGTAACCGTGTCAAGGCCTTACTGATGCAAATCCGGATGACATCATTCATTCTATAGTCAGTTTCAGAGTTTGATCAACTTGTTTTATCATTGAAGGCACAGGTGAAAGCATATTTGGAGCTAATCTTCTGAGCCTGTTCTCTAATCTCAAACATGCACATTTGATTGTCTGAACCAGACTTGCAGCAGCTGTGCTTATGTTAAACGAAGATGTTACATTTTAATGTATTGTTTTATGCAACATGCTCATAATGTTTTATAATTTCAAGTGCAGACCCTGGTCAGACTGTGCGGATGCGACGGCTGATCTGGATCTACACTGGTCGCAAAAGCCCAATCAGCCTGTTGTGTTGTGCTCTAGTTTTTATTATTATTATCAAGGCTGCCAGCGAAGGGATTAGCTGAGTGATAACGATGCCCTTGTTTTATTATTAGTATACTATTGAATTGTATATTGTTCTAATATACCGCCATGTGTATATTGAAATTGATTTTATATAATAAATATGTGCTAATATTAATTTAGCCTATGAGAGTTATATTTATATTTAATATCTAGTTATTTTAAACATTTATTTTTTAACACAATTTCCCATTTGAGTGTCCGAAATTACAATACTTGAACAATCGGTATAATTTTGTGGTTTTCTTAACTACTGTATAGATACATCTTTAAAAAGTAAATCATATAAAAAACATTTCATATGCATTCTATTTATTTAATGGTTTAGCTGTTTTTAGTGTTTTTATAGGTTTTAAATATTATTTCCCATTTGAAGGCACAAAGGATTGCTAAAAATTGTAGTAAAACTGCCAGTGTTTAAAAAGTTTAAATATTGTATAAATACATTTATATGTTGGAAAACTATTAATTACTTCACTTGAATCTTTAGAATGATGCTGATGTTTTAGGTATTTTATCAGGCTTTTCATTAGTATTTTTAAACATAATTTTCTCATTGAAGAGCCCTACACTTTGGTTGAAATTAATTAAACAAAGTATTAAGTTGATTACCGGTATATATTATCTAGATATATATCCATGACATGTAATTCAATAGATATAATTATGTTAGAAATAAATTGCTGTTTTAGCAATTTTTAGCACTTTTTTTTAATTTTCCAACATTATTTAGGGCCCCACATTTCGTTTTATGTGAATGTACATGTACACAGCGTTATACAGGCAACTGTTGCCATAAGCCCCATTTCTCCAGTCACACATCGTTAGACAGGCGATAGATGTCATAAGCCCCGTTTCTCCAGTCACACATCGTTAGACAGGCCATATATGTCATAAGCCCCAGTCACAGCCACACAGAGCTACACTGACACAGATGACCTAAGTAAGCCCCATTTCTCCAGTCACAGAGTTAGACAGGCAACAGATATATGACATAAACTCAATTTCTCCAGTCACAGCCACTCGGAGCTAAACTGACACAGATATCGTAGGCCACATTTCTCCAGTGACAATCCCATCAAATATGTGGCAGTGACTGGAGAAATGGGGCTGATCAGATTTGTGACCAGTGTAGCTCCTGAGCAAATAGCACTCTCCTGCAACCTGATAACAGTCTACATGTACCGTATATTGATCGTTAGAAGGAGGACAGGTGTTTTACTGCTGGAATGGCGAACAGTGCAGATCCTGATCAGACTGTTCGAATGCTGATCTACATTGCTCACAAAACCCATAAGCCTCATTCTCCAGTCATATGGATCCACGTATTAGAATATTAATGAACACTCTAATTTTGCTACCTTTCTTTGCAGAAGATTCTGCTCATTAAATAGTGTATGCATATACATGTACATACACACCGTGATATATGTATCCGTATTTAACAAATGTGCATACTTACCCATACTTACCCATACTTAGGCATTTGACGCTCATTTTGGTGGTTCATTGAAACAGACTATAGATCAAAATGTAGGCGTCCATCACAACGAATTTGTGATTGCAGTTCAGACACCTCTCACAATTGATTTCACTTGTCATTTGAAGGATGTCATGACTGGGATAGTTTAAAGGTGCATGCCCACGCAGCAGGTTACACTGTACTACTACTTTTTATTTTCTGTCATGCCTTATATGAGGCATTTGTCTACCCACTAACGAGTTATTTTTAATTACGGCGCGTGTTAATTGGTGTTAAATCGCATTTTATATGCCGCGACCAGAAAGGGTATTTTCCGACCTCGTGCTATTTTTACCAATACGCGTCACGTGACACGGTCAATCATATCACATCTTTGACATGCGCAGTGAAGTATCGGAAGTTGAGAAGAAAAATCTATATTCGAGTTCAAATCTAAATCTCTCCGTAACTCTTTCCATTTGGTGATCTGGTCGCCAATATTAACCACTCTCTCTCTCTCTCTCTCTCCGTACTGCCCGTCCCTCAGACATTTCGCCCTTTTTTTGGCCGACGCCGTTTCATACAATTTCCGTCCTAGACGTTTCGACATGTTGATATTCTTGTTTACATATTGGGAAGCCTACTGGCGCGCGTAGTATACTGCGCATGCGCACCGCAAGCCGCGATGTGAAAGTCGTCGTCCCCACACATTATCAAAATAGACTGTTACCGCCGCGCGTCGCTAACAGTAAATTGATAATTAATAAATGATTATATTTGTATAGCGGGCACTCGTAATTTTTTGGAACTGGTTGAATAGTGACATAATTATACACTTATTTAATTCCACATTTTGTGCCTACTGCGTGGGCATGTACCTTTAATAATAACTACACAAATAAGTGTGAAATGCAATTAATATCAATTAGGTCAAGAAGAACTTTGTAGAAGGCTCTCTTATGTGGAAGTTCATGTCAGCTGATTGTCTGGTGTGGTGGGTGGGGTAATGTATTGACTGTTGCACGAGACTATATAGGCCCCTATACCAATATATTTAGGGTGCCCTATTTAATTTTATTATATTTATTTTACTATCATATAGAACTAATCGTAAAGTTTTATCTTCTAATTTTCATTTTTTTCTACAATTACATCTAGCCTTCATCACAAAATTTGAAACGGATTCTCTTTGATGAAAACACTTGAGATTGATATGTGAGACTTGAAGCCCATTGCAATCAGATGTTGTTGTTGTAGTTGTTACCTGCTAATTGTCTGTTAACTGATCAGTTAACCGGTTAACATAGGTCCGGACCACTGTTAAATTTATCGATCAGTTAGCGATCTGTTAACCAAACAATATTAACTAATCGGTTAAAGTTTAACAGAGATTTTAACCATGATTCAGTTAAGGATTTAACAGTCCGTTAAGCTAACTGATGTTTTGAACAACCGGGCCCAGGTTTATTAAAATGCAGTTTCCCATCCTAGTGTGTATTTTCCATTTTATGTCGAACAGGTAGTCATGAAAAAGCTAAATAAAACATAGGACCACTTGCTCCGGAGACAAACACATTCAATCTCATCTGACCACTCTGGTGGAGGCTCTACGTCACGTGACGAACGTGTTGGGAAACTTATTTTACCGCAATCGGAGATAATTTCAATGTTAAAGTAGCATGCTTGTGAAGTTGATTAGTCCATCGATTGATCAGGTTCTGGAGTGGTTTTATCTGACTACTTTGACTACACCGAGCATGGGTGTCTGCTGGATTTAGTGTGGTTTAACCTATAAGGCTGTAAGTTACCAATGTGAATATCTCCCAGAGACAAAACCGCCTGCGTTATAGTCCTGGCCCTGGCCTAAATACCCGTACAAATTTACTAGTTGAGAGACTTTGAATGTTAATTTGAGTAACTGATACTTATGACTTAAAAACTCTAAATGGGACCTTTGAAAAACTGGACACGAACATTTGGCGGCCAATTTGAAAAACGGCCGCCAAATGACAATCAGCGAACATGAAATGCCCGTATTATTTCAACATAAAATTGTAATATAATATTTCAACGACTATATAAATGTTGTTATTATGTACATTGTATTGAATATCAGTATCAAAAATAATGTTGGTGTTGCCTAAATACTAAAATTCAAGATGGCAGCCATAGTAACCAGGTACAATTCTATCATGATTTTAATATGAAACGTTTATCTGGTTGTGTCTCAAAACATTATGTTAACTCAGGAGTGCGGGTGATGGAATTTCTATTCTAAATGAAAGGTGTTTTGAGGAAAGGATCATATTACAAGGCATCTAAGCCATTGATTGTAATCCGTGATATTGAGAACACGCTTGTGTGTCCTAATCACCAACCCTCGTATTTATTGTCTTTGTAGATATTCTAAGTTGTTCTATTGATAGCCATATTAAGTTTCATCTCTAGTCTTTGATGTAGGTGTGCAGACAAATGAATGGCCATCTCTATCATCAGATCAGACCTCATGATTTCCATCTGACATATTAGAAATCAGCAGGTCTTATCTGTTGATAGAGGTGGCCATTCATTTCTTGCTCCTCATTTTGCAGTACATCATCATGTAATAACGTTAGTGCATTCAATACTAGAAACGAGTGGTGGTTATTTTCCCAATCGGAGCCCTCTTGTGGATATTCAAAGGATAATGTATAAACCCACACAAGACACTATAGATGAACTGATAATTGCTATCCATAGAAAATGAGGAATTGAATGGCATGGTGCTTAACGGCCCACCAACACAAACACGTATACTTTAGGGCCAGGCAATTTATATGAAGAAGATACTGATAGTAAAACAGTATGTTAGATGTGGTAGGCAATCAAATGCTTAAGGTAAAACTAAAAATAGTATGAACACAATAGAAATTAGGAATATGTATACAATGATAAAAATATATTTTCCGATGCAAGCTGATCTCATGGAGAAAGCTAAACAAACCTTCAATGTGCTTCACCTTGAATAACTCCCGCAAGTGAAGAGTGAAGTAGCATTGACGTGTTTGCGTCGAATACCGTCAAGTCGATGCGGTCCAGTAGGGTGTTTAACGGTAATTGGGCTGTGACATGGACTACACCATGGATGCGTCTCACCTGATCATATACGAATGCGTTAGTCGAATAAGGACAACTTCAACCGGGCGTATCCTCCTGTAGCCAGGAGTGAATTCGCCCAAAGTCGGTTTCAGAGTATGAAGTGTATTTTCTTTGAGCAGTATCACAGCTTGTCTGCATTGCATCAGAGATGAAATAGTTAATGGATGATTAAAATCATGACAGCAAACAGGAAATTAGCTGTCGGTAGCTTCAGGTCGGCTTTGACAGCACCATCTGCCCTTTCATTGCCATTGATACCAATATGACTGAGGAGCCAACAAAACATAATGTCCTTGCAAGATGAAAGTAAAAGATGATGTAGCTCAATAACATGGCGGACAAGAGGATGTTCAAGTTTAATGTTGCACAAGGTTTGTAGTGAAAATAATGAATAGGAACACAACATTTATTGTTTTCTCTAAGATGTTTTCGCAAAAATCAAGAGCAAGTAAAATTGCCCTGAATTGAACAAGATATCGAAGATTTATCTGTGAGTCTGGATTGAAGATCTCCCTGGGGCACAGCGGCAGCAGCAGCTACCCGAACTCCGTCCTTTGAGCCCTCAGTGCTTTAAAAACTAGGTGTATGTACTGTACCTGCCTTTAACTTCAAGCAAAACTGATTTAAAAATGGATGTATCAGTTTTCGTGTGTTGTCAAAGATCGCAGATCATATTGGGCTGCTCCAACTGCACGGTGGAGTATCTGTTGTAGCGTATTTGGCAATGTGATTGAGATCTACGCCATCATTATGTATTAATAGATCCATTATATTGTCGAATGGTGGCTTCAAACTTGGTTTCTTAACGAATACTGCATCCGTAGTGAGACCTCTCCATGAAGACACTTGCATATATGATAGAATGTTTGAGCAACTAAACACCGTCCCACCGCCAAATCTTTAGAGTGCTTACACATTGTTTTCACGGACGTGAGAGGAATGCGAAGGGCGAAATCTCGTGAAAATTGTTAAATAGTGGATAAGTGTGGTCCACATGGGTTATATACAGGTGTATAGACTGTATTTTCATTAAAATCGACTCGAAAATAGATTTATAAAAATAATTTTGGAAAATGTCGACCGATTTTCAAAATATAACTTGTTCTCTTAGTTACATCATTTCCAACCTACATGTATCTAGCCAGGTTTCGTAGTCAATTTCCCAAAACAAATCGTTTTGCGACCCTCCACCTCACATTCCTACTTTTTGCTCCACATATATATATATAGTCTTTTCGCAATAAATTAATATGTTATGGAAATGTCATCAAATACAATAAATAGTGGACGGAGACTTTTTTTTGTTATCTGTAAAAAAGTATTTACATGTACAATTAATTATTTATGTAATGCGATGTATGCAGAAAAGAAATGTTGAACAGATAGAAGAGGCATTACTTTTAGTACATACATATTTATCTCGTATTGATCTTTTAGTAAGTCGTATTGACGCAATATGTATAATTACAGGGTTATTTGAGTTGAATGTCGATATATACAGGAGTTCCGCAGCCTGCGATATTGCACGACTTTAGGAGCGCAATATCGTTTCACGGCGGAACGAGTGGCATATATCCACATACCAATCAAAATAACCCGTTTATTATATACGTAAATCACTCACAATTTATATTCATTCATTCATTCATTCAATCTGTATTTCCTCCTTTAAGGAGATTTAGCAGAAGTAACATACAATGCTATATACAGTACATGTATAAAACATACAAAAAGTTACATGAGTGGTAATGTGACGATAATTGATATAGGTGTAAACCTACATCTGCGTGCTAAATATGAGTAAGTCAGTATATGGTGCGCCTCGAATGGCCAACTGTTCTCGGGGGTGTGTGGTAGTTCTAATAGTGGTGATTCTGATTGTACTTTAGTATATGCGTATGTACACATAGTTTGGTATGCCCCGGTTTTACGAGGTCGAACGTAGTTCCAGCACTCACCAATATGAACTCACGAGACGTCAATATGGAAATATGGAAAAAATATTGACGTCTTGCGTTCCATTGTGTTTTAATGGGAAGTGATAATACGTATATAAAACGACGAATTACTAGGTGTATCAAGACATTTTAACTTATATTTTAAGGATAACCATGTGTTTAGGTTTTATATTTGGAGCGCTATGTGGATGGTGTTATGATCTGCTATATATAGGTAGGTATATACGACGCCGCACTAGCAAAGTTATCCCCATTCTCTGCCAGAGACACGCCATGTGATTGTGTACCTTCGGACATCGGCGTAATTTCATGAAATACGTTTACAAAATGTATAATATCTTTCAAAGTCAAAAGTTGACAACAAATTTAAAAAGTTGTAAATGGCATCAACAGTTTTAACAGAATTACCTTTGGATACCATGTATTAATATTAAACATAGATTCAGGCTATCAAATTCATATGAATCCAAAATGGACGCCAACTATTCATCAAAATCAGGCAGCATTATCTACACTGTGGCAGGCCATATGTTGGAACTAAGCTATATATGCACATATTATATTGATTTTCATCTGAGATATGATATTATAGATATACATGTATATCAATATTTACGCTCTTCAAAATGGCCACCATATTTTCCAAACTCTTGAAAGTTATTGGATATAATATTTACTTTTGTTTTACGTAACTATACTTCTTCATTCTGTTAAACGGTTAAATCAGTCAGTTGGACACTCTTGATTTTGAATTCGTAATGTTGTTTACCTCACTTAGGCTATTTTAATATAGTGTGGTACTGCTAATTGTGCGTTTCTTTTCATTTACTACTTTGAAATTTCTTTATATGACAAATTCACATGTGTTCAGACTTAGTCTAGTAGTTCGCTGATAATTCATTTGGTGATTATCGAAGTAGGTTACGCTCGTTGTAAGGTCAGAATTTTAAAATATATGTACTGTTTGTTTTATATAATTATATTGAATTTTATTGAGTCTTACGTTATCATATACATGTACGTCGTAAATTGCACTATAATGGTATATATGTATACACTATGTATTGCCATCGTAACAAATGCTATAGTTCGGCCGTGTGCGCATTACAGTCAGAAGTTGAACTGTGATATGCTGGTGTGCGGCTAAGTACCATGACATTTCAATCACTTTAGACTTAGAAGTATAGAAGTATTTACCAAGATCGAACGAACATGCCATTAAAAGGCTGAAGTTCGTGGACACGCTCTATAATTAATGAACGCAACGTTATAGATGGTTCAATATTTGCTCAAGATCAAGTTATTACAAACTCAAATAATTTAAAGACTTTTGGTGACTTTATATAAAACTGCGGATATTTTGTATGCTATTAAACAGGGTGTGGTCTGAATATGCGGAGCAGTCGCACAATTGACGTCAAATAAAACGTATTCTTGCGACATCCACGTTAATATTTATACTTTCCTTAAAGTAAAGTGCACATAACCTTGACCAACGTTTGTACTGTTCATCCAACGTCATCATTGTATATTATGACGTCATTTGATGTTATAGTGTGAATTTGAGAGCGAAAACAGCGATAGCATATAGCGTTTTAGTCGAATACAAAAATAGCGTCATCAGAAAGTGAGAAAACGAGGACTATCATTCAATATTGTGTACTTTAGGATAACGCCCGTAGTAACAACGCAAATTTTGGAAATTACATCAGGAATGAAAAGGGTGTAGCAATCTATTGTTTATAAATGACATAAAATTATTCTCGACTGTAGGATGAGCGTTACGGACGAAGATACGTTACGCTGGTAAAGCTAATAACGTTGCGTCAATTAAGTGAACAGCTAAACTTGTAATCTGAAAAAGTATATCTGGTTATCACATAACACCTCGACATGAGACATTTAAGTGCTCGTTGGGTTCCAAGGATAGTGTGTACTGACACAAAAGTGTTACTTGTTCAAGGAACAAAGAACTTTTTGCGAAGATGGAAGAAAGATGAACATTCAAATCGTGCCAACACAGCAACTATAATTAACCAGATATGTTCACGAAAGTACATACATATCCTCATCATATATAGACACTTGCCTGCAACATATTTCAAGAATATCTCCATGTTCGGTCTGTTAAATGACGTTGTCCACGAACTTCTGGATCAGCCCTCGTACATACATTTAAATCGCACTGAAATATGTAATAAATGTCCCATATAACCATAAGTCTCTATAATGCAGATCAGCATATTCTATTTCAACAAACCTTTCCGATGAATGGTCAAAGGGAAACTTATGTAACTACATGGTATTCACATCGTCGGTCAAAGTATAGTGCAAATGCATTATAGTTTGGCGCGCATCTTGAATATGCATGTATTTACTAGTGAATCAATGCATACTTCACCATTGTTTTTCGTCTTGTGATAAATATTTTGTTGTATTATATTGTATGCTCAAGGGACAGTAGGCCTATTGCTGAATAAATATTACCATTACCTTTACACTTTTCGCTTCCGGTTAGTTGATAATCCAGTCACGGGAATTGCGGTTGTGCACAGAAAAGTGGTTGTTTGGTTGTTTTGTGTACATTCGCTATCAATGAATCGCAATTTGGTCATATAAGACATATGAGTACAATTATATGCTCTATATATTTAACAAAGCACTACACAAATACGTGCATGTGAAAATAAGTGTCTCTGTTTGGTCTCTTACGATATTATGTATATGCCGTATGTCGGTGTGAACAGACACGGACGGTGTAATGGAATGTTCTGATATAATTCTAGATTAGCATAGAATAATCAACCATGTTCATTTGAAACAAAGTAACATGTAAATGCATGTAAACTATTATATAATATATTACACACGTGGCTGTGATATTATAATAAACAGTTATGACACTTACCCATACCATGTAAGGACATTATATGACTACAACATATACGATGACAGTGTATGGTATGAGCCAGAAACATCGCCCTTCATAACTGTGAAACATATACATACATATGCATTCAAGATAGATTGCATTATGACCACTTAATACATTTTATACCTTGCAGTCTTTCTATGTACCAAACAATCTAATGAATGACCTCAACATATGTTCCATCATGAACTCACAACATATTGATATCGATCACATTATAGTTTAATATCCATACATATGTGACTCACAAATACTGAATAATTAAATCCTTCCTATTTACATAGTCCATGACTACTCGTTATTTTATTTTGGGCAATAACAGCATCATATGTCGATTCTAAACAGAGATTCGATGACAATGATTACACTATTGACTGTACATATACACGATATGTATATGTTATATCATTCCCAAATTTCAAGTAATATGATGTTGTCTCTTGCTACAGCGACAAGCACACTCGCACTGACCATGTGCAGTGTTGCAAGCTATTGGTATTCCATGCTCATATTATTGTCGTCAATCATACGACTTTGTTATAATGATAACTGTGTCGATAAATACTGTTCATGTATAACTGGTGGGAATGCAACGTGTGCAAACGCAGTAGAATGAATATTTCCCTATCATGCCTATCGGTGTCTTCTATGGCGTATTACTGGGGAAATTAGCAGAATACTTATATAGCTCAAGATGCAATGGCGTCGTTATGGTCATATCCAAAATGCTAAACATACTTCTTCGCTATTGAAAACGCTGCATTCATTATGTGGAAAGTGAATAATGGTAGTTGTTACGCAGATTATTATTTCGCTCAATATTATGTTAATTGTATCACGTAGAGATATACAGTCTCTTAGAATAAATTCAAGATGATAAAGACAGCAGTCAGTGTTCAAATTTAGCGTTTTGCGACCAGTGTATATCCAGATCAGCATGTGCATCCCCACAGTCTATTCAGGATCTGGGGGCCGTTTCACTAAACTTCGTACGACTAAAATGTTCGTAAGGGCAAACTTATGATAGTCTGTAAATTTCATATTAACAATGTATTTTGGTAAACAATTATTGGGTTTACATTTATTGAGCATAGGCTGCATATGCAGCCTATGGTCAATACATGTAAATCCATCAATAGATATTTTCAGACGATCCTAAATTTGCACTTACGAACATTTTAGTCGTAAGAAGTTTAGTGAAACGGCCACCAGCACTGTTCGCCATTCCATCAATGAAACCCCCTTATTGCTTATAATACGTATTATACATCGTGATCAGGCTACATGAGTGTGTTATTTGATCAGGAGATGATACACTGGTCGCAACACCCATAAGACCCATTTCTCTAGAACGACCTCAGTATGCATATGGGAAAGTAAGACAACCGTTGACATCACTGATATGATGGTCGATATTATTTCGGCTTTCCTGATAAACGCGAGTAATGGTATACGATTTACTGTCTGTTTCACGAAAGCTGCCCAAATTTTACGGCCATATAAACAATGCAAAAACAATATTGTTTTCGATAATATTAAATTTTATGAAAGTTTAAGAATGCCGGCCTTCTTTTTATTTCGTGAAATTTGGTCAAATATTGATTTTATTACGAAAAATGTATTTGTCTATGGGAATCTAACATGGGGAAAAGGAGGTAGAGTATTTCTGAAATTGTAAAAATGTCCCCGAAATTGTAAAAATGTCCCCATGTTAAATCCACGCACAGTGAAGATGTCTATGGGGATTTAACATCGGGAAATTGTTGTTTTCGCAATAAAATCAATAGTTGACCAAATTTCACGAAATAAAAAGAAGGTTCATTCTAAAATTGTCCTATAATTTAATATTATCCAAAAATATATTGTTTTTTAATTATTCACATAGCCGTAAAATGTGGGCAGCTTTCGTGAAACAGACAGTAGTTTTGCATTTATGTGTAAATAAGTTTTGTTTATTAAGCATATGGTATATGTCGGAACACAATAAATAACATGCAAACCAACACATCATGTTTAATTGATTCTAAATGAAATAAAACGTATGTATTTAACGTGACGGTCTTAATTCTGTAACGAAATGAGACGTTAAATTGTCTGGCCATTTTAAATGTTGAACACTAATGGTTTAAACTGAACATGGCAAACTGACATATAAAGTTGTTATTTATTTTGACACATCTGCTGAGCGGCCTAATTTGACAGATGTTACCAGGGAAATACAAAGGTGAACCACCTCACCGCCACGCGGCTATACATAATCCACCATATATGTAATACACGGATACATAAATTATAAGATCGTATCGCTGGGACCACATCTCAGATTTACGGAGCCCCGCAGGGGACATGTATTGTTTTTGTATTACTTCGTTCCTACGAAATAACAATTCGTTCCCCTCGAATTAACAATTCGTCGGAACGAATTGTTAAATTGATGGAACGTATTGTTATTTCGTGGGAACGAATAGTTATTTCGTGGACACGAATTAATAAAAATAAATTCTACGTCCCATGCGAGGCCCCGTACAGATTGATATTACGTGATATACTGGCTTTATACGTACACTCCGAGGAACCGTGACAGTGTGTATGCTGTCAGTTCATGAGTAAGTACACCATGGACGGGAATTCACCAGTACAGGAACATAGAACAGGAACGCATTAATGAAACTTATAAAACGGTACATTGAGCACCATTCCCGAGATAATATACGAAACGCTGAAATCGTCATTGAACAGATACCCAACCGTTCACCATGTCATCATGTGTATATATGTAATATATCAGCCCAGTGGTCGCGCAAACACTTTAAACATTTAAACTCGTATCTCTGAAATACATGAACGACAACACGTTGTCACAATATATGCTGTTCGGATGTAAAATCAATTATACTTGTTGACTTGACTCACGACTACCTGAAAGCGTTGCATTGTACTGTCGGGTTTATTAGACACAATATTATTAATTTGTGTCAAGCAGTTACATTGTGTATTAGATGCTAGCTGGAGATCTTCAACACTCATTCATAGACTGTAATTTCATGACACATACCGACGGAGTCTCGCAGGGGACGTAGACTTTTATTTTTTATTAATTCGTTCCCACGAAATAACAATTCGCCCTTCCTTTCAATTCCCTCAATTTAACATTCGTTCACCACGGTGGGAACGAATTGTTAATTCGTAGGAACGAATTGTTATATCGTGGGAACGAATTGTTATATCGTGGGAACGAATTGTTAATTTGAGGGAACGAATTGTCATTTCGTGGGAACGAATTATTAATGCTAGAGAACGAACTGTTATATCGTGGGAACGAATTGTTATATCGTGGGAACGAATTGTTATATCGTGGGAACGAATTGTTAATTCGAGGGAACGAATTGTTAAATTGAGGGAATTAACTGTTATTTCGTGGGAACGAATTAATTTTAAAAAAATCCATGTCCACTGCGGGGCTCCGTACATACATGTATAGACCACATGCACGTATACATATATTAATAGGTATACAAAACAGCTACCGTGCAGTACATTCAAACTCTAAGGACATTATACTACTGTCTGTTCCATCTTTTGCTGCCGACGAACATTTGGCCATTAAACACATTAAAGGTACATGCCCACGCAGTAGGCACAAAATGTTCTTTATAGAAATTAAATAAGTGTATAATTATGTCACTATTCCACCTGTTCTAAAAATTACGAGTGCCCGCTATACAAATATAATCATTTATTAATTATCAATTTATTGCGACGCGCGGCGGTAACAGTCTATTTTGATAATGTGTGGGGACGACGACTTTCACATCACGGCTTGCGGTGCGCATGCGCAGTATACTACGCTCACCAGTAGGCTTCCCAATATGTAAACAAGAATATCAACATGTCGAAAAGTCCAGGACTGATTCGAAATTGTATGAAAACGGCGTCGGCCAAAAAAAAGGCGATTTACGTGGAGATTTAGATTTGGACTCGAACAGAGATTTTTCTTCTCAACTTTCGATACTTCACTGCGCATGTCAAAGATTTGATATGATTGACCGTGTCACGTGACGCGTATTGGTAAAAATAGCGCGAGGTCGGAAAATACCCTTTCTGGTCGCGGCATATAAAATGCGATTTAACACCAATTAACACGCGCCGTAATTAAAAATAACTCGTTAGTGGGTAGACAAATGGCTCATATAAGGCATGACAGAAAATGAAAAGTAGTAGTACAGTGTAATCTGCTGCGTGGGCATGTACCTTTAAATCTAAAAAATATTTAAAAGTAAGTACTGTTTCATCAGTAACAAAAAAAATCGCCCTCCCGAAAAAAATTGATTTTATTGCGAAAAGAAAGATTTTCCTATGGGAATTTAACATGGGGGAGTCAATTTCCAAAACTTTTGGAAATTGACTCCGAAACCTTACTAGATAGCTTGAAAATGATGTAACAAAGAAAACAAAAGTTAGATTTTAAAAATCGGTCCACAAATATTTAACAAAAATCTAATTTTAGCCCCCATGTTAAATTCCCAGTATGAAAATGGTTTTTTGGCAATAAAAGAAACATTTGATGGAATTTCAAATTTTTTTCGGGGAGGGTGACTTTTTTGTTATTGATATAAAAGTACTTACTTTTAAATATTTTTTAGAGTTAATGTGTTTAACAGCCAAAAGTTCGTCGGCAGCAAAACGTGGAACAGACAGTAAGTCTTATTATTGGTATATCTCATCTACTGATGACAAAACCAATGTGTGTAAATGGAGGTGGTTGATTCTGATCATAGTGTAAATAGAGAATAGTATGTTAGTGCCGTGAATGGGAAAAAATATATGGCAAGGCTTATGAAAAGGGATGGGCGATGTTCTGCCGAGCACATCCCGTTTCCGAGCCGCGTCAGATAGTTTTCCCATTCACGGTACTAACCTACTATTCTATTTATCCCGTCAACACCTATACATGGCTTTAAAATGCAAAAAAAAGATTACCCCAGTCACCGCACATATTCATACGCAGTGATTAGGTTGTATTGACAGGATATCAAAAATGTTTCATGGCACCGTGTTTCACGGCACATACGCACTGTGTTGACGGGATAAAAACCATTATCCCGTCAACACAGTTCGTATGTGCCGTGAACCACGGTGCCGTGAAACATTTTTGATAACCAGTCAATACTATTTTTGCATTTTACAGCCATTTGTAGGTGTTGACGGGATAAACAGAATAGTAGGTTAGTGCCGTGAATGGGAAAAGATATCTGGCGCGGCACGGAAACGGGATGTGCTCGGCAGAGCCTCGCCCATCCCGTTTCCTGAGCCTTGCCAGATATGTTTTCCCATTCACGGCACTAACCTACGATTCTCATTTTATTGACCGGCAGTATTGATGTGGTACCGCCACACACACATGCGCATGTATCCGTCCGTAAATGTATACCCACCGATACATAACCACAGTGTACTTATATTTACAGAGCAGCCCCAGATAAGTTTTGTATCTAAAGAGTATTATATCCCCATATTTTCAAATTCAATGCGTATTTTACGTTCACAAATGTATTATTGATTTTCTTCATTATCAAATAGGGAACAAATTATAAAACATAAATCTAATTTAAAAAAAATCACTTATTTAAGCTGTAAAAAAGCAAACACTGCTTTTTTGCAGCTGAACTATGAAAATGTTCAACTTTATTACAGTATTTTCACTACATAATTTTAAAATCAATGCGTATTATCTCATTCTGTCAGTATGCGTATTCTGCTAAAATAAGAGAGTAAAATACGCCAATACGCACCTTGTCTGGATACACGATCTCGAGTCAACGAGATTATGTGTAATACGGATAAAACAAATTAACCTGATTTCAAAGGCAAATGGGGAACAAGGGAGGACCAGTAGTGCAGGCGGGCGAGCAGTGAAGTTCGTCGATACCTATGCAACTGCACTGCTTGGACGAACAAGCGACGATGCTTACCTCGAGGAAAAAATATATATTGTACTAATACTATACTGTGATACTATACAAGCTATTGTAAGATATACACATTGTTTCATGCAGCCTACATTGTGATTTGTATATGTTATCTCCCTTCAGATAGCATTTTGTGTCACGCAAATTTCTATGGGGGCAGCCATTGATCGTACTACGCCTAAACGGCGAGTACGAACAATAGTGCCCTATGCTAACTTATCCTATGGCGTTTTGGTGTCTTGTTTTGTATCTAAAACTCTTCATATACTAGTATCTATTGTTTTTACAGTTCTGAGCTCAGTTTATCAGTAAAATTCTGGAAAATTCGCATCAAGACATGTCGTGCGTACGAATACAGCAGCTATTAGATTTAGTTCTCACAGTTATGCAGCAATGAACAGATAGTCGCCAGTTTCGTACAATTTGTTTCTGGGAGTTTCAAACAGTAATTTATTCTAGAGAAAACGTATGTATGGGTTTGCACCATCACATTTCATTTACCTGGATGATGATTGAGAAAATATGCAACTTTCAACTTGTTCCGCAAGTGATCAGTTTTTGTGGAGATAACATATTTCAGTACTTTCAGTACTTCGATTTATAGCACAGATACATTTACCCCTGTTCCATGTCACCGGTCACAATCAGTAATGCGATGTGCCAGTACACAGATCCGCATATGTTACCATATTACGCCAACAGACACTGAGCGCCGTGTATAAATTAGTATGCTGTTTCACGACATATTTCGACAGGTGAAATGCTCCAAAGAGTTAGTGTTGCACAAACAATACACAGAGGATATTCATATTTTTGCAACGAATATGACATATATGTTCCTCGAGTGGTGTGAAATGTCCATATTTCAAATATGGACATTTCACACCACGAGATGAACATATGTCATATTCGTTGCAAAAATATGAATATTAACACATTTTTGTTTGGCCGGATATTTTGGAAAAAAAATATTTTAAAATATAAAAAACATTTTTTTTTCAATAATTATTGAAAATTGTGTGAAACCAAAAAAAAGTGAACACATTTTTTTTCGGCCGAATATTTTGAAAAAAATACAGAATATGAATATAGATAGCGGAAGTAGTCGTATTCTCATCGGAAGTTGTTTATTTCATCGATGAGAACATATGACTTTTATTTACATCGTATAACTATGTATTTCATGGGTAGGTATATAATAAAAGTTCTTACTCACATAGAACTGCATCTAACATATACATGTGTTCATTTATGAAATAGTGATTGTGAGAGATTTACTCTTGATATAATATTCAGTTTATAAAAATATGGTTAAGCTTTGACTGTTTTCTCAAGACGATACGAATATCGTCCTGGTGCCAATGCTAAACTATTTTATCTCCTAATTAGGAGATAGTAGGACTTACTAGTCTAATTAGGACGTATTATCTGAGCAAATGCTAAAAAATAATATCTACTAATTAGTAGATAGCAACTCCTAATTAGTAGATAATAAGCCCAAATTAGGAGACAGTAGGATTTACTAGTCTCATTAGGACTTACATGTATTATCTGAGCCAATGCTAATCATAATTGGGAGTTAATATCTCCTAATTAGAAAGTACTATCTCCCAATTAGGACTTATGATCTCCTAATTACGAGTTTGTATTTCATAATAAGGATTTACTATATTCTAATTAGGACTTGCTAAATAATATATCTCCTAATTATTAGATACTAACTCTTAATTAGGAGATACTCAGTCATAATATGGAGATAGTAAGTCCTAATTAGCAGTTAGTAACTCCTAATTAGTATATATTTTAGCATTGGCACTATGATGCTTCCATCTGACAAAAAGCAGCACGGCTTATTTTGAAGCTCGTAGATATCGATAATGTTAGTAAAAATACTCATATTTAGCGCGTCATGACAGGACCGTCCGAATTATCGAATGTCCATTTATATAAAACAGTGTAGCTCCTGATCAGACTGCTCTTTATGATCATGCCGGTTGGGGATCTGGCTCTAGGACATTTGGTCCGTTTTCTCATGACAGCAAACACACATATATGTGAAAATACTGATAGATAAAATAATAATGAGATTCAGTCGTATGAATATCCGTGATACACTGTGTTTTCGAGTATGGACTTGCTATACTATGATGTATGTGCAATTTAGATCCATGGTTATTTTCCTTGCTGTTACTTCAATTTCAAGATATGAGACAGGTAACAAGCCATGAAGACTTGTTACCTTTACAAGGCTCCATATGAGGAATTAGTAATTGAGTATTGTCACTCCATCATTTCTGAAGCAATTGGGTATTTCAAAAATTTTAATTGGGTAAAATAAAACCACATACTGTTTACACATCAACAGACAGCAATTCTTGAATAGTTTGATTCGAAATGAAAACATGTCTTGGCATTTCATTAGAATTGTCTCCAAGGAGACAATTCTAATGAAATACCAAGATGTGTTTTCATGGAAAATAAGAAAAATATGCTGTATTTGTGGTCTGTTTATTGTTTTCTGCAGCATGATAAAGGTAATACAATTTGTTATTGCTTTTTGATACTCGCTACTTCTAATTTCAATTGGGTTTTTAACAATTTTGATTGGGTATTTAAGCAAATACGCAGCTTATCTGGAGCTCTGCCTTAACATACAGGTACACATCAGGATATCATTATGATTTTCCAACATTTCTTCTCCACGTACATATACACATGTGTTTATACATGACTCCCGCTGCACCAAACATAAATAGTCAAGTACAATACAATACATTGTATTCACTCTAAGCCACATGCGTGACACACGAGGTATACAACAGATTACAGAATGCAACGATATAACCGATCAGATATAACCGATTGTAAATCTACAATACCGCATACATTGAGAAAATCTTCAAGGTCGTTCAAAAACATGGCAAACAAAAATGGTGACATATTTTCACCCTGCCTGACACCCACCATGCATGGGCAGTATTCTGAAAAGTAATTTCCTACTTTAACACAAGATTTAATACATTTATACATGTTTTTAATTATGTTTAAACATTTCCCGTTTATGCGGGACAGCAACAGATTATACCAGATGCCATTTCTCCATACAGTATCGAAAGCTTTCCTAAAATCAATAAATTCGCAGAAAAGAGGTTGACTTTTACTAAATAGTATTTCTATAGCTGCATGTAAAGTAAAAATGTTATCAGCCGTACTATATCCTTTCCGAAAACCAGCCTGTGCCACTGTTATAAGCCCATTATGTTCAGCATATGTTGTCAACCTATTTGTAATTATAGAAGTGAATACTTTACCAAGACAGCTAACTATTGTTATTGCCCTATAATTGTCAGGATCATGCCCTGAGCCCTTATGCTTATAACTTGGTAGTATATGACCTTCGAGCCAATCATTTGGTACAATTCCAGTTTCAAAAACATGATTAAACAGTTTCACGTAGAGACTTAACATTATGTGTTTAGTGTTTGAAATATATTCGTTAAGTATAGAATCGCGAGAACAAGCCTTGTTGTTTGACAGTTCGGAAATCGCTGAGAGTATCTCATTTGCTGATATAGGAGCGTTAATATCTTCATTATTCGATAAATTTATATCTGCTGCAGCATCAATAATATGTTGTTCATTAATATGACCAATGGCATTCATGTCTTTAAAGCAGTTATAAAATTGATTAACATGAATGCAAGTGATCGGTTCGGTGTTGTGGCCGCCATTTAAAAGCTTCCAAAATTCTTTAGGTCTTGACTTTTGCATTTGTCGTATTCGTGCACCGTATTTATGTGTATAGTTGTTCGCATGCGTAGTGATTGTTTTCTTATATTTTACTCGTACGATGTAAAATATTTGTATTATGTGCCGTTTTATGAAAATGATATTAATGTTTAGCCTGCATAAAACGTCTCCTATTTATACTACACTCATTTCCAAACCACGGTCTGTTTATATTATTTTTACAACGCACCCGGCCGTGACGCGCCTGGCCAAACGTTCTGTCTGCGGTCTGTGCAAACAAATGACATCCGTAGGTATGTCCAGCGATGCATTATGTGATGAAAAATGTGTCAACAATATATTTATATTATTATTCATATGCTAAAACATATTTCCGACCATTAGAATCATCTAAACAAAAATCAAAACATGTTGTTCTATCAGACAAATAACATAACCATCAAATGGTACAATGAAATCTTTGTAAAGCGTGTGTATTCTAGTGAAATATTTTACAGCATCCATGGTTAAATAATAGCCGATGCCTGGTAGATTTCTACCTTTGAAATCGCATATTCCATTAATCCATTATACACAATATTTTGACCAAGTCCATATGTAGATTTGAAAACGTTAAATTGGACATACAAATGAACAACCCATTTTTTATATTCTACGATTAGAAATATTGGTTCCAAATACAATTAATATCATATAGAAAATGTGATATTAGTATTTTTTATAAATTTGACAGCCACATTGGATTTGTAACATGCTCACACATTTGAAAAGCGTTTGGTTATCCAAGCTGTTTTGTTAATATAGATAATTTGCTATAACTTAGTGTTTCAAATTAAGAAACTTTAGAATGGCTAGATTTTTAAGACTTTTGATATGTTTATCTCGGGACATTTACATGTATGTACATGTAATGCGTAGTGAAGAAAAACAAATTATTGTAATTAGTGGTGGGTATAGTCCCTATTCTCATGGATCCGTGCTCCTAAGCTCCTTCATATTGTGTGTTATATTCTGATTAATTCCTGAAAATGTATACATCAACATAAAGTTCAAACACTTGACTATGAGTGCACATAAGGAATTCACCAAAATTGTTGTTTATGCAAGTCTTAGATTCCCTAGAAATTAATCCACCAAAGTCGCCTAGTAATTGATCTTGAAACTTCTCATCAGGTTCGTGCCCTATAACATTTTGCACATTTGAGTGACATTCCTTAATCACTCTTACAACAAAGAAGTATTGCTGCATAGATGAATCAAATTTAAGTATGGTGAAGTCCAGATTCACCCAGAAATCAACATATATCACATGTTATGCATCATTTGCGAACAGACCCTCTGCAGATTAAGGAAGTATGTAGAAAAATCACAAATAGGTGGTAAATCACAATTGTATGATACTGTAACTTGAAGAACTGTGGGAAACAACTTAAAATACCTTTTTAAAATAATTTTCAATTAACACTATTCTTAGAATATGCTTATTCACTTTTCTAGGGGCACGAATCAATGAGAAGGCACGAATCCATGATAATTGGGGCTATATATATATTGACTGGACAAATAAATCGATAGCTGCCATTGTAACGAGGCACCGAGACAACCAAACTATCCAATAAGGTCACGGGGTTGCCCGAGATGCATGAAGTATATGCTTTATGTTGATGACATATTTATGTGCGTCAGGTTCATGAAAGTTCTATTCATTACTGATACTCGGTTGATTATTCAAATGTTTTAATTGCTGTATCATAGAAAACGATTAATATATGGAAACAACAATGCATGATTTGATCACCCGTCGCGCTGTTCCTTGATTCACAGTTTATTTGTAGTATAAGCAAGGCGCATGATCACGTGGTTACAACAACGACAACAACAATGGCTGAACGTGTTGAAAACGCGCCTACTCCAAAATAAATATTATTTGATATTTTCCTTAATAGGCAAGATATTTTGATGAAATATGGCGCAGCAAACGAGCTGAATTTGGTGGTCCCGGGAGTTCAGTACATGCTTACGTCGTTTTTGCGAACATTCGATTTCCGTGTCAGTAGACACGGAAATCGATTCTTCGCTAAAACATCATAAGTTTGGACCAAAGTACCGCGACTACCAAATTCAGCTTAACAAGACACATTTGATGCGCCATATTTCATAAAAATCCGTTACATGATAAGGTCAAAATAAAAAAATATGAACGTTGAATCGGAGGGCTTATGGAAGTTCCATTACTTATTGCTGTTGTTGTTGTTGTTGTAACCACGTGATCATACACCTTGATAAGCATCAAGGTATCACAATCTTCACTATATACATTTGTCATTACATCTTCAGTTGTGGATGTGAGTGGAGAAATGGGGCTTATCGGTTTTGCAACCAGTTTAGATCCAGATCAGCCTGTGCAGTCTGATTAGCATCTGCACTGTTCTTCATTCCACCAATGAAACACCCGTCATGCAATATAGAGCAATATAAGATAACAGGGGTGTGCTATTTGATCAGAAGCTACACTGATCACAAATCCCATAATACCCAGTTCTCCAGTCACATCCACATGATACACAGAGCTCCAGATAAGTTTTGCATCTAAAGAGTATTGTACCCCAATATTTCAAATACAATGCGTATTTTACTGTTACCAGTGTGTTATTGATTTTCTTCCTTATTAAATAGGGAACAAATGATAACAAATATAACTAATTTAAAAATTCACTTACTTGAGCTGCAAAATTTTGTTCAGCTCAACTAAGTACATTTTAAACTTTATGGCAGTATTTATTGCACATTGATGTGAATATTCTGTACTCACACATTTGATAATCAATGAGAATTCTGCTAAAATAAGTGCGTAAAATACGCCAATACGCACCTTATCTGGAGCTCTGGATACATGTGCATGCATATCAACCGCAGCACAATTGCATGTACCGTCATATTAATTACATGTAGTAATAAACAATTATTTCAGGAAGATTGGTATATTATAAGGTCCATTGCATTGCAATGTCCAACCGTGGGTAAACGTTTGCCGTGGCACGAGGGAACTGTTTGAACCCAAATGCCGTAGGCCGCGGGTACAAACAGTTCCCGAGTTTCACGACATTGTCAAACGTTATTGTTACATTTCAGTAGGGAATACCATGCAATTTAGGCATACATGCAGTACTTTGATAATCTGCTCCATTCAAACAGCTGATTTACACATTCATGTTCCGAGGCCGCAGTGCACGTCGTGTGATTCAGTCGCATCAATTTCAAAATGTTAGTGGGAACTGCGTTGTAAACTGGTCTGGTGACATAGCGGTGCGCTCTAGTAACGTCATGAGACACATGCATTGCGTAGGTATTGACTTGGCCCCGGAATGAGCATTGTCTACAGCCATGGTCAAACAGCACGCGCTGTACGTTTGAACACGGCTTTGAGCGGTGTCGAACAACGGCAGTCATGTAACAATATTCATTTTATTACGAAAGTTGGAGGAACTGGAAGTGGAGTTAGTTGAAAGGCAAAACCTACTCAGACAATTGACTCGAAATCATAATTAAATAAGCAGCATACATGCAGCTTGGACATGATCTAACGAAGAAAACAACAGTCGTTAAATTGTGAAAATCAGTCTACCATTCGCGAAGTTAGAATAAAAATATGTTTTAACATTGTCCCATGATAAATCTGCATCCATATTAATTTTCCATTGAAAATTGTTTCATTTGTAATAATTCATGTAGTTCAAATATTGTGTTTGAAATGTTTATTACCACACAAAGTGGGTGGGTAAGGTTACATGAAACAGACACTAACTATTGTGACAGCCATGACTACGTACCTGTCTCTATATTACATATTATACAGTAAAAGTAGTTTAACTATATCTTCTCTACCATACTACAGTGTATCTACCATCATGTCACTTCACACACCAATTACACCTCGATTTGTATTAACCCTTAACCCTTACACTGCTGAATACAATTGTGTCGTCTGCTCTTTATTTTATATTTTCTCATAAAAACATGCTTTGACTGCACTTTAGAATCATTTCCAATGGAAATTATTCTAAAGTGCTGTCAAACCATGTTTTTATTGTAAAAAAAAGGCAAACTATTAAGCCACTGCAGACGAAACTCTTAGTTTTCCAACATTCTGAGGGTTAAAAGGTGCGAAATAAATATTGTCGTCTGGTGATTTTAAAAATTCTTCTATTTCGCATGAAAACATGTTTTTGCAGTAATTGTCTCCAATAGAACGCATCTCGTCATCTGACAAATGCTGTTTGTTGTTCAGAAACCAGACAAGATAAAAACTAAAGAGCAGACGATAATTTTATTTAAGCACCGTACTTGTTAACACTTTCAACATTACATACCTCTTTAGTAGTGTATGCAAACGGTTTGGATCCAGATGAGCCTTTTCATCAGGATCTGCACTTTTGCAAGTAATCTTCATATGTTTTAGGAAAAGAACACCACCTTATAAATATACTTGTGTGAAAATAATTTTGTGATAATTTGATTGGTCCTTAAATTAGCACGACACATTCCATTCCAGTTAGTTGCTACGACTGGCAATGAGCAACAACACCCCTCCCACTATTCCCACAATAAAGACCACAATAGCGAGACCGAAGCCAGCACCCAGGGCAACGCCAGCAAGAACTGGGTCCTTCTCCACAGCAAAAATAATGGCGCCCACCAACGACAAGGCAGCTGCAATGAGAAATCGAAGTGGTCGTGACTGGCGAAATGGGGCTTATGGGATGTGTGACCAGTGTAGCCTCTGATCACATAGCACACTCCTGTAGCGTGATAACGATATACATGTATATTGCGTGTTAGAAGCGCGACGGGTGTTTCATTGATGGAATGGCGAACAGTGCAGATACAGACCAGACTGTGCGGATGCACAGACTGATCTGGATCTACACTGGTTTTAAACCAATAAGCCTCCAGTCACAGTATGAATAGTTCCGCCTGGAGAGAAAATGCTCACATAAAAATGTGTATATTCCTGACCAATGTTCGCTTGTTCAGCCGAGTTCACACATACAAGCCAACCCCTCAATAATTCGTATCTTGTGATTCAGAAAGATTACTGAACCAGTGACCCGTTTCACTAAACTTCATACAATTATGAAGTTCGTAAGTGCAAAATTAGCATGTAGAACAACATTTGACAACCACTGTTTGCAAATAATTAGGGGATGAAATCTCACGCATTTAACTCTTTTTTCAAAATACTACAACCGCAGTCACTCCACCAGTGTGTAACGTAACGTATATTCATAAATATGTTCGTACGAACATATTTGGTGCCAATTTTTCTACGTGAAATTTAGAATTCTAAATTTTGGCAAATATTCAGAAATATGATTCGGCATACTATTATCATGTTTTTATTAATATCCCTACTGTACACTAATGAAAGAAAGGCATGTTTCGTATTTACGTACATAATCTCCTGCATTAATCTTACCCAGATCATCAACGTTTCTGAAGATCTGTTTGATAATGCCAAACCAAGAAATTTGACTGTCTGAGGCTCAGACAACCAAGCTGCTTCATGCCAAGCAATTTAATTGTTTGAGCCTGTGCTGTAGCACAACTCAGGTTCAGACAACAAAGCTGCTTCATGTCAGCAGAGTATTCAACTACATTGGAACCTCTATAAACCGGACACCAAGAAAATACAATCGGTGTGAAGTTCGCAGTGAGCTGTAAGTAGCAGTGAGATACATACATGTATCACTGCTGGCAGTAGTCGGCAGCGAGCAGTGAGGTGTGTTTCACTGCTAGCAGTAAACAGCAGTGGACAGTGTGATGTGTCTGGTATTGTGTAAACTACATGTCTATGTACATGTGCGTAACCTCTCCACAGTGGACACCACTGTAAATTAGGCATAATTGCGGAACCCCTTTAAACCGAAAAACAATGTAAGCTATGTATGTGTGCGGAACCTCTCTAGACCGGACACCAATGCAAGCTAGATATATGTGCGAAAGCTCTCTAAATCGGACACCACTGCAAGCTAGGTACATGTATGTGTGCAGAACCTCTAAAGACCGGTATGTATATGTGTGTAACATCTCTAAACCGGACACCACTGTGCGGAACCTCTCTATACCGAACACCAATGCAAGCTAGGTATATGTGCGCAACCTCTCCAAACCGGATACCACTGCAAGGTAGGTATGTGTGGGGAACCTATCTAGACCGGACACCACTGTAAACAACATGTATATGCGGAACCTCTCTAAATGGGATAACACTGTAAACTATGTATGTTTGCTGAACCTCTGTAAACGGGACAACACTGTAACCTAAATACATGTGCGGAACGTATCTAAACCTCTATAGACCGGACAGAACGATAAGCTACATGTAGGTATATGTACGAAAGCTCTCTAAATCGGACACCACTGTAAACTACGTTTATGTGCGGAACCCCTCTAAACGGGACAGCACTGTAAACTAGCTATGTTTTCTGAACCTCTCTAGACCGGACACCAATGCAAGCTAGGTTTATGTGCGGTACCTCTCTAGACCGGACACTTCTGTAAACTACGTGTCTGTGCGGAACCTCTCTAAACCGGACAGCATTGTAAACTAGGTATGTGTGCGGAACCTCTAGACCGGACATCACTGCAAACTAGTTATGTGTGCGGAATCTCTGTAGACCGGACAGTACTGTAAACTAGGTATGTGTACGGAACCTCTAGACCGGACAGTACTGTAAACTAGGTATGTGTGCGGAACCTCTGTAGACCGGACATCACCATGATCACTGAAAACTAGTTATTTGTGCGGAACCTCTCTAAACCGGACACCACTGTAAACTACTTGTATGTGCGGAACCTCTCTAAACGGGACAGCACTGTAAACTATGTATGTGTGCGGAACCTCTCTAAATCGGACACCACTATAAATGAGGTATATTTGCGGAACCTCTCTAGACCGGACAACACTATGAACTAGGTATGTGCGCGGAACATGTCTTGACCGGACCCCACTGCAAACTAGGTATGTGTGCGGAACCTCTCTAGACCGGACACCACTGCAAGCGAGGTATGTGTGCGGAACCTCTGTAAACCAGACACCACTGCAAGCTAGGTATATGTGCGGAACCTCTCTAAACCGATCACCACTGCAAACTATGTATGCTTGCGGCACCAGTAGCAGTAAGCAGTAGTGGGCAGTGAACAATACAATATGGATGCAGAAATATGATCAAGCTTTTAAATATAACCGAATAAGGCCGGATATAGGTATTGACTAATTACTTCAGAAATGTTCTCCACAATGGCGAATATTGTAGAACGGTTCAAATATACTTTTAGTTACAGGAGCTTCGTCCACAGAATCATATATTATAAGAAGATGTTTCATTCGTATTATCTCAATTGAATGTACATGCAATGGTTCTCGACTGGTACATGCAGTGCAGCGGCCACATGTCCCTCTTACAGTGCACACACTTTTAGACGATTTCACTTGCGTGGTATTAGCCATTTTCTGCATTGAATGCTGATGAACGGAGAAACTTACTCAGACGTACGTGTAAGTGGCATAAGGGTGCGTGTGATTAAATAAAACACGAAACAAAACAAAAATATAAAAAATATGTTCATTGGATTCGAACCCACAAACGCAGCGATCATAGACTTTGTCTTTACCCACACGTTTATATTGTTCACATGCATACGATTTGAAATTAAGAAATATAAAAGTTGCAATACAAAACAAAACGGCCGCGTTCAAATCATGTTATAATTAAAATAATTAATTATGGTCACAAGATATATTCAAAATTGATTATGATTCATAAAGCCTTGAAACTTATTTGATGTGGATTTGGAAAGTGTGGTCAAGTGGTAATCGTGTGATCTCGTCGTCATCCTACGCGTTAGCGTGGGTTGGGATATTCAAACAAGTAAGGCTGGAAACAGAAGCCTGGAACAGCGCGGCCTCCTGGTGTACGATGTAGGCCGAGAACACCTGTAGGCTTTCCAGCACATCTCGCTTCCAGCTAGTGCTCTCGCCTGTGGTTAACGGCCACCCCGGATACAACGACGTCACTATTTGCTGCTTTTATGGCGTGGGTGGGGGTATTCAAACGAGTTAGACTGGAAACTGAAGCCTGGAACAGCGCGGCCACCTAGTACACGATGTGGACCCATTTCCTCCGTAAGCTTTCCAGCATGCCTCCATCCCGGCTAGTGCTCTCAACTGTGCTTAGCGGCCAGCACGGACAGAACGAACCTCACTGTTAATGTTATTTCAGCTTGCCGTTATTCAAACGAGTTAGGCTGGACACAGAAGCCTGGAACAGCGCGGCCACCTGGTGTACGATGTAGGCCGAGTGCCCCTGTATGCGTTCCAGCACATCTCGCTTCCGGCTAGTGCTCTCACCTGTGGTTAACGGCCACCCCGGATACAACGAACGTCACTATTTGCTGCTGTTATGGCGTGGGTGGGGGTATTCAAATGAGTTAGACTGGAAACTGAAGCATGGAACAGCGCGGCCACCTAGTACACGATGTGGGCCCGGTCCCCCCGTAATCATTCCAGCATGCCTCCATGCCGGCTAGTGCTCTCAGCTGTGCTTAGCTTCAATTTCCAGTCTAACTCGTTTGAATAGCCCCACACACGCCATAACAGCAGCAATGACGTTCGTTGTATTCGGGGTGGCCGTTAATCACATGTGAGAGCACTAACCGGAAGCGAGATGTGCTGGAACGCATATATGGGCACTCGTCCTACATCGTACACCAGGTGGCCGCGCTGTTCCATGCTTCTGTTTCCAGCCTAACTCGTTTCAATACCAGCAAGCTGAAATAACTCGTTTTAATAGCAGCAAATAGTGCTCGTTTGAATATCCGTTTGACGACAAGACCATAGGATTACCTCGTGACCAAATCCACATAACAAAGTTGCAATGCTTTATGAATCATATTCAATTTTCAATATAATGTTTCTGCTGATGAGCATAATTAATTATTTTAATTGTAATATTATGTGAGCGTCAACTGTTTATACTTCTTAATTTCAAAGCTTATCCGTGTGGGTAGCGACAAAGTATATGACATGTGCGTTCGTGGGTTAGAATCCAGTGAACAATAGTTTTTCTTTTCCTTTTGTTTATTTTTGTTTAATCACTCTCAACCTTGTGCCGCTTAGACGTAATTCTGAGAAAGTTTCTCCGTTCATCAGCATTAACTGCAGAAAATGGCTGCTACCATGCCAGTGAAATCGTCTACAATTGTGTACACTGTAATAGGCGGATGTGGCCGCTGCACTGCAAGTACCGGTCGAGAACCATTGCATGTACATTCGCTTGAGATAATACGAATGACACATTTTCTTATAATACATGATTCTGTGTGCGTTCGAAAAGTGACTAAATTTATATTTCAACCGTTCTACAATGTTCGCTATTGTGGAGAGCATTTCTCAAGTACTTAGCTAAAACAGTCAATACCCATATCCGGCATGATATTCCATCGTACATTTTGAATAGCGGGAAATAATACACGAGTGTGCGTCGGCTTCCACGTAAGCAACGAGTGAGCGTAGCGAACGAGTTGCTTGCACGGATGCCGACGGACATGAGTGTATTGTTTCCGCTATTCAAACATGTATGATGGAATATCCTATTTATTATACTTCCACGGCGGATACATATGCACATTTAGTCTATTTTTGAGATTATAATCAATGAATTGTGATTTGCGCATGAATAGTTATACAATGACGTGTTTTCCCGCGTTTTGACGTTACTTTGCATGACGTCAAATGTGACGTCATGTAAACTTTTTGAAATCCAAAATACGCAGCTGTTTCTATGAAGCAGATATATTTTAGTGCATATTTGGAATGTGTTCAATCACATTAACATTCTAGATTAGTCGAGACCCTTTCCAAATTTTCAAATAACTTTATTTTGACTGTAATAAAAATTAAACATTTTGCATGGTAGCTCGTGGTTTCCGAGAAAACAAACGCGCAATTACGGGTGTTCTCTTCACGGTGTATTATTTGTAAGGAGTTGATTACGGGTTTTCTCTCGCTGCGAAACCCGTGCAAATAATTTGCAGCCGTGTAATAAACGGTTATATTTATAAGCTTGATCATATTGCTGCATCCATATTGTATTGTTCACTGCCCACTACTGCTTACTGCTACATGTGTCCGGTCAGAGAGGTGCCGCATACATGTACATGTACATACCTAGCTTGTAGTGATGATCGGTTTACACAGGTTCCGCTCATATACCTAGCTTGCAGTGGTGATCGGTTTAGAGAGTTTCCGCACATATATCTCGCTTGTAGCGGTGTCCGGTCAAGAGAGGTTCCGCACATATACCTAGCTTGCAGTGCTGTCCGGTCTAAACAGGTTCCGCACACATACCTTGTTTACAGTGCTGTCCGGTCTAAACAGGTTCCGCACACATACCTAGTTTACAGTGCTGTCCGGTCTAAACAGGTTCCGCACACATACCTAGTTTGCAGTGGTGTCCGGTCAAGAGAGGTCCAGAACACATGTTTACAGTGTTGTCCGGTTTATAGAGGCTCCGCACGCATACCTCTTTTGCAGTGGTGTCCGGTCAAACGAGGTTCCACACGCATACATAGTTTACAGCGTAGTCCGCTTTAGAGAGGTTCCGCACATATACCTCCTTTACAGTGGTGTCCGGTCAAGAGAGGTTCCGCACACATACCTTGTTTACAGTGCTGTCCGGTCTAACGAGTATTACTGCATCTCACTGCTACTTACTGCTCACTGCTAACTTCCTAACTTCTCACCGCTTTTATATTTGATTAGTTTCTTGATCATTTATCTCAGATGATAGTGTCTGTTCATCATCGCATAGCACATAGCTACAGCTCAGAATAATCAAATGCTTGATTTACAGTCAAACCTCTCTAAGCTGGACACCGTTGGGACCTCCCAGAGCGTCCGGTTTAGAGAGGTTTCACTATATTTTGAAAGAAAGAAATTGACAAATATTTACAAGATTATCGCAGGGGGTAGTGTATCGATAGACTTACCTGCAATAAAGGCCAATACCGCGGCAAGTATTCCAAATTTCGGCTGTGACTTCAAGAAGAATGCATATACAGCCGCGCATGCGCTACTCGCTGCGAACGCCAGTATACTGAGAATCATCATGGCCCGTGTCGCTTTTATCCAGCTGAACACGATTGGATAGTCGAAACATTTACCGGTGGCGTCGTTGCAAATTTTCCATAGACCTGCGTTGCCTACATGATTGTCCACCCAGCTCGGTATAGCTGTGGCAATGATGCACAGAATGGTGTTCACAGCGACGACTCCAAGCCCGGCCAGCAGAAGGTTGTTCATCGTGAATTGAATCTGAAATGCGGCTGTGATCGATGACATGGGACTTACATGTATGGGATATGTCACCACTCTAGCTCCTGATGTAAGATCAGACTCATGTAGCATGATAATAATCTATATTGCTTGTTAGAAGCATGACGGATGTTTCATTGGAATGGCGAACAATGCAGCTCCTGATCAGATGGCGGCCATTCCCAAAAACAGATTTGTATTAGTTTCCTGAGCCATGGTACAAAAATCACACACATTAGAGCTGACAATATTACATTTGGATGTGTTGCGACAATTTTAATTAGAAATTTATACCGTAATTTTAAGTTTATAACTCATTGTGCTTTTATAATAATGTGTAGTTTACCATCTTCCACTGTATATGTTTATCTACAAATTATGTTTTTAAATTATCTTTATCGCGACATTTAACGAGATTCTTTTGATTATTAAGAAACGTATTATATAACATTATTTTGTATATTTTATTCTTTCTAATAAGGTGTGTTTGTGATTACAGCGTTTATTTCTTCATTCGCAGATATGCGTGATGCTTGTAACTACTTTGACATATTTTAAATTACTGATATCATATAACTACCTTAGATGTGTGAAATCGAAAAATGCTTTACTTCTATATAGTCATATAACTGTTCTATATATTTAATCCCACGAGCATACCCAACCTTTTATAAAAATATTCTCCCATTTCCTTTTAGTCTCGAATTGTTCCACAAAATTTGGATATCCGTTAGCAATTGTTTTTACCATTTCTTTTGCATCCGTTGTATTAAAAAAAATTTAACACAGCCAACAATTTGAAATACAATATTTTCCATTGCGCATGTGATTGTACATTTGCAAGACATCTGACCCATGTAGCTTTTAATGCATTAATACATTATTCCATATCAATCATTTTAAGTCCTCCTTTTGAGAGTTTGAAAAATATTTTTTCGGCTGATTTTTTCTGGTTTCAAATCGAGTAAGTCGAACATAATATATATAATTTCTTTTAAAGTATATTTTCCTGGGTTATATGAAACTGTTAGAGGAAATAGTAGTTTAGGAAATGCAAAACTCTAAATAATTGTTATTTTTCCCAGTATTGTAAGTTTTGTACGTTTCCATACCTCTAAGCTTTGTTTGAATTCCCTTATTTTTGGGATTAGGTTCAATTCATGCACTCTGTTTTTGTCATTTGAAAAATAAATACCAGTCCTAATGTTTTTGCCCTGTCTGCAGTCCACGATAATTGCTTATCATCACATTATGTAGTATATAAATGCTTAATTTATTCATTTCTAAATATTATTTATTTAGAGTAATTTTTCCCGAAATGTTTCCCAAATTATCTATTGTACTAATTAGTTCTAATGATTCTCTAGAGCAGTCCATACAAACATTTGCATGATCTGAAAACATAGTATTTTTAATTTATTCTTCATTGACCACTATATCTTGTATCCTATTACAATTATTTCTAACTCTGTGGAAAAGTAGTTCTATTGCTATAATGAATAAGTATGGGAACAGAGGAGAACTTTGTATCACTCCTCTTCATAGATTAAAGAGATCTGAGAGATATACATTATTTGCTACATAACTTAAAATATTATTATAAAATAAAGTAATCCATTTTATAATAGGAGGTCCAAAATTCAAGAATATTAATACTTTTATTATATATTCATGACAAATACTATAAAATAGTTTTCAAAGTCAGGCAAACACAGGAGTCTAGGTATTTCCTTTTCATTTACGTAATCAATAGTTTAATTTAACAGCCTTATATTTTGTCTAATATAACTACCTTTCAGGATTGACCATATTATAGAATATCACCGTTTGTTTGAAATGTAGCGGAATCATATATGTGACTGAATATCAATATAAAGTATATATGACCTTGTTCTTCTCAGAGTATATTATACAGAGCATTGAGTTGCCATTTCCGCCATTTTAGTTTGTACATTTTATTGAACAGTTTTACCACTTGGAAGATTTGACACCTACAGCAAATAATATAACAACAAATCTAATAAAAGTTGGTGCATTACGTCTCGCATATATAGGACGACGACAAAGTCTTATATATATATTTTTTCAGCAAACAACACAAAAATGTTGATATCTGAGCATTTCTATCATCACTCACAAAACATACAATGTACACTGTTTCAATGTATACAATGTCAACCCGATGTACTGTCTACTTTTATAAGTGCATCTGCCACAGGTAAAAACGTATTTACTCGCATAGCAGGCAAGTAGACAGTAGTGACAATACACTCGGATAACTGCTTACAAGTCACTGGATTCAATACAGTATGTATGGTAATACATGTATATATCTACAGCACTGTGTATTGTTCTTACTGTTACACAGTCTTTAGTGAATTTTCAAACATTTTAGCAAAGGGTCAACAAACCCTTCGGATATCAGACTTTGTACATACATTTGATGAAAACAAGGCATAGTAGTCAGATGTCTCCCCATCATGTTGCACGAACTTTTATTAATGTGTTTGTCATATTATTAGTGGTACATGTATGTGTCAAACGCAACAAGAGGTAAAAATGGCTGATGGGTTGTACACGCTAAGATGGCCGACATGGAAACGCCATGCATCGTATAGGACATAGTAAGAAGAGAATGTTGACATGTATGTTATGCATATATCCCATCACATTTACGAAGCAATTCAACATGAATCATTAGATGATCAGGGTCCTTAATACAATTATTTTGAGATGATTCTAATACTCTATTTAAAACACGTTTAATTCGATTGGCGATTGACTTAGCAGCAATTTTATAATCCAGTAAAAGTTCGTATTTGTTATTGGTTTTCCCATTTATATTTAATTGACAGGCCATTTTCCTTTCGAATTTTCTTTTTTCTACATCCGTAAAGAATTTTGTATTTTTTTCTTCACCTTTCACCCAGTTTACTTTTGATCTAAAAATGATGCTTTCTGCACATCTTCTATAAATTTCTTCTAAACTATATTTATTATTATCTATCGCATTAATCACTTCTGGTGTTTGTATATTTAGCTTCATTAATTTATCAATATTTTCCTGTAGTTTCATCTCATCTATCTTATCTTTTTTGTTACGTTTAGCAGTATATTTTATCGTTAAATTTCTAATTGCCATAATGTATCAGGACTCGCTGCATTATTGATAGTTGTAATTTCAGAAATTATTCAGAGTTATCTAACTTAAAATATCCTCAACTGGTCTTCTCTGTTGGTTGTTAATGTTTATATTTAATTAAACCAATGTTTGGTCTGTTTCTATGCTGATTTTTATCTCACATTTGGAAATAAAATTTGCTATATTATCCGATACCAAACAACATTCCAGTCTACAGAAAAGTGCCGATTTTGAATTAGAAGGCCATGTGAATCTTTGCTATTTTTCCATGATATTAATAATCTGATCTCTATTATTCATATTTGTTCCTTACAACCGACTCCTCTTAACTAGTTCAAAGTTTAATACCGTATTGAAGTCACCGCCGATAATAATTCGTGTGAGTTTTCGTTATTAGAGGCAAAATCATCAATTCGTTTAAAAAACATGTTGTCTTCTACATTTTGGCCCATATACATTCAGTAAGATTACATATTATTTCTTTTTATGTGTAGTGCCTGAATTCTACCGGTAATCAGTTCTGTATAATTCTTGATTGTATATGATAATTTTGAGTTTAAAAGTATACATATTCCTGCACTGTTGCACTGTTTCCGCCTAGCCCTCCAATCAGATTTCTATTCATTCACATTAGTTATAGTGGAATGTATTTCCTGTAAGAAACAAATAGAAAAATCATTATATTTGAGCCATTGAAAAACGTGTGCACGTTTTAGCTTTGCTCCTAGTCCTCTGACGTTTAAGCTACATATATTAGTGTCCATCATGTGTACTGGTATCATTCCCTGATGTACTGGTCAAGAAGAAGCGTGTTGCTCGATAGGAAGACGTACATATCATACAAAAGAAGGAAATGCATCTCATAGAAGTGAAGACAGAAGAAAGTGACATAACACATACAATAGATGAATAATACAAGGATCGTTATACATACCGTCTCGAATATGTTGTTTCAATATTACCTAAGTGAGTAATGTCAGGAATACAGGGGTAAACAATAATTCCGATAAAACTCTTCTAATTTGGATGAATGCTTTTGTAATGACATAGTAAATTATACTTCCCCACCCCCAAACAAATGCCATAGCATATACATGTAGCTTAAAGTTAACTCAATTTCAGCCGAAGAATTCTCGCACCACAAGCAAACCACAGTCCCGACTTACCTTATCTAATAATAAGCACAAAGTTTATATTGGGTATAAGCGCACATATTTGTCCTGTGTAAAATGTGCCTGTTCCATAGTGACGTCCTGCACTACGGCTATTATTGCGAACTTATACCACACGCGTATTTAACGTCTGATTTTGCGGAAAATCTATCCTCGTGTATGGTGGTTCCGCCGATGGCCCATGTATGGCAAATGATCCGTCGTCATCGTCGTCAGTAGCTATCGCGTTGTAGCGTTTCCACAGGTGGTTCTCATCGGGTAATCGCTCGTCAGCATTTGCGTCGTCTGTGAACATCGCATCGGTGGTTCGTCTCACGCCCGATATACGTGTGGGGCGGTATCACGCATCGTTTCGTCATCATCATCTAACGCGTCGATTATCGCCCGTTTCCTCCAAGGATTACGTCTCGTCGTCATGTCGTATAGGAAACGTACGCCTCCTGGCGTAGATGGAATATAGTCTTCGCACCGAACGCAGACTCGTTAATACGTTTATTATATGTGTGGGGGTGGGTGTATGGCGGGGTGGCCAGGAAAGGGAGTCGACGTGCAATGGTCAGTGTATATGGTGTATGTCAGCATCGTTAAATTCGGGCAGAGTTAGGTTGCCACCAACATCACCATTGGCCATGCACAGTCGCCTTGTGGGAGGGGAAGGTTATGGGTGTGCTGGGGAGGGCAGGGGAGGGGGGATGGGGTGGGGTGGGGAAGCGGGGAAACTCGGATGAGGGGGTGTATGTGGTGGGGATATGGGGTAACCTCGGGAACGAGTGTGTATACAGTGGGAAACTGGAATGTGGGGTATATGGGGTGGGGAAGCGGGGAAACTCGGGCACGAGTTTTTATACAGTTGGACACTGCGATTGGGGTATGTATGGGGTGGGAAAACTGGGATGGAGTTGTGTATTTGGTGGGGAAGCGGGGAACTCGGGTACGAGTTTTTATAAAGTGGAACACTGGGATGTGGTTGCGTATGGGGTGAGGAAGCGGGTAACGGACAGGCACGTGTTTTATGGCCAGGTTTCGTGCAATTATATATCACTATCGCTGTTTTACGTTGAGGACACGCGTACCGGAGATGCCCTCGCTGCTTGCAATTGTAACAGGAGCGTCGTTCCACGGCCTTTAACATCGGCCCCACTGTCCGGGGTTGTTTTGCGCTCGTCCGTCTAATGTTGGCCATGATTTCTGCTACATCATGTAGCAACTTGTTTTTTTCATTATTTGCATTTATTGACCGTATATATTCTCTATGTTCGCTGTAGTTTTCACTTTTCTCAACTTGCCTCATATAGCATCGCTCTTTATTATTTTTCGCGGCAGTTTCTAATTTCATAGCAATTCTCAGAGCGTCTTCTATCGTCGTTGGCTCTTTTACTAGGATCCAGCGTTCGATATCCCAATTGTTCAATGCTTCAACAAAGCAATCTCGTGCAATTTCTTGTCTATGGTTATATGGGATTGTCGGGTATGCCAAACGCGTCAGTCGTTTAATATCGTGAGCCAATTCCGGTAGTGGTTCGTCTACTTTTCGAAGACGTTGTTTCAATTCAGTTTTATATGTTGTCGTTTGTGTTTCGGTCTGAAACCTGTTGGTCAGAGCCGTTACTAGCGAGTTGTAATCGGTTCTGGTATCTGGGTCAAGTTCACTGAGTACAGCTATTGCCTCGCCGCGCAAGCTGCACGCTAACTTGACTGCTTTCATTTCATTGTCCCAGTTATTTCCGTGTGCCGCGATACCGAATTGCAGGAGATATTCATGCCAGTTTCCATTTCCGTCAAAATTACCTATTTCCACGAACTGACCTGGATTTTGTATATACTGGGCCAATTGCACACTTTCCCGTGGTTGGGGGACGCGGGAACCACTATCATGTCTATGTGTATGATAACTTCTTGGGGACATGGACCTACCTGTTATGTGGTGTGATCTGACAGGCATATGAATTGGTACACGCACGGGCTCGCGATTATCTAAGTTCAACGGCAATGGATCGCTTCATTTTACGTTTTCTGCCGGTTCCAGGTTATGTCGGTCATTCGATTGAAGCCTCTGTAGAATCAAATTAATTTGAGATTTTAATTGTTTTACCTCATTTCTTAGAGACTTAATCTCCGCACGCAGTTCACATTCGCATGACTTTTCGCACGACTCTGTATTATTCAAGCGGCAATGGGTTATGTATCCACTGTCACTGGTTACCATACAATTAACTTGATCACCTGTCGTGACAGGTACAGTGTCATGGTTATTGGGAGAGAAGGTCAGGGCAATTGTTTTGGATCCGTGGGGGTCAAGGGGAGACATTCGACCTTCCCGAGTAGGGACGTACACATTTCCGAGGTCACCGTCGTCACTACATTCAAGAGACGCCATTTTATGAACTATATGTCGCAACTGTCTGTTTGGTGGGGAATATGGGGATGGGGGAATGGGCCAGAGTGTAGGAAACATCGATTACGAACAGAAAATAGATTCCACTCACTCGCTCGCACTCCGCATTTCGCCGCAGTGCATATTACCAAGAGTGATTTTGTGTGTATTGCCCTATTGGAAATTCCGAAGTGACAATGTGGACAGAGACGGCAATGGTAATTCTTGAAGCAACATAAGGGTACGTTTCGGCTCTACTGGTTTATTATATCTGCCACCGCTGCCACCAAATTTGTAACGTCCCTATGTCGTATCCGTCTTCAGCAATACGGTATAAATCAGATATTTCCTGTTCACGCAGGGGAATGGTAGCGGGCCCTCGTAAATCGGGGTAGGGATATATAATTGCACGAAACCTGGCCATAAAACACGTGCCTGTCCGTTACCCGCTTCCTCACCCCATACGCAACCACATCCCAGTGTTCCACTTTATAAAAACTCGTACCCGAGTTCCCCGCTTCCCCACCAAATACACAACTCCATCCCAGTTTTCCCACCCCATACATACCCCAATCGCAGTGTCCAACTGTATAAAAACTCGTGCCCGAGTTTCCCCGCTTCCCCACCCCATATACCCCACATTCCAGTTTCCCACTGTATACACACTCGTTCCCGAGGTTACCCCATATCCCCACCACATACACCCCCTCATCCGAGTTTTCCCCGCTTCCCCACCCCACCCCATCCCCCTCCCCTCCCTGCCCTCCCCAGCACACCCATAACCTTCCCCTCCCACAAGGCGACTGTGCATGGCCAATGGTGATGTTGGTGGCAACCTAACTCTGCCCGAATTTAAACGATGCTGACATACACCATATACACTGACCATTGCACGTCGACTCCTTTCCTGGCCACCCCGCCATACACCCACCCCCACACATATAATAAACGTATTAACGAGTCTGCGTTCGGTGCGAAGACTATATTCCATCTACGCCAGGAGGCGTACGTTTCCTATACGACATGACGACGAGACGTAATCCTTGGAGGAAACGGGCGATAATCGACGCGTTAGATGATGATGACGAAACGATGCGTGATACCGCCCCACACGTATATCGGGCGTGAGACGAACCACCGATGCGATGTTCACAGACGACGCAAATGCTGACGAGCGATTACCCGATGAGAACCACCTGTGGAAACGCTACAACGCGATAGCTACTGACGACGATGACGACGGATCATTTGCCATACATGGGCCATCGGCGGAACCACCATACACGAGGATAGATTTTCCGCAAAATCAGACGTTAAATACGCGTGTGGTATAAGTTCGCGATAATAGCCGTAGTGCAGGACGTCACTATGGAACAGGCACATTTTACACAGGACAAATATGTGCGCTTATACCCAATATAAACTTGAATGTTTTCGAGTAAATATTAAATATCCGCGTACATATAGAGATATTTGATTCGCGTTTAAGAACATGGATTGCGTTATACTTATAAGTCAGGGAATAGTGAAATAGGAACAATTAGATACAGAAACACAATGTGTTGTAATTTTTTTTATTAGGATCTGAGTGATAGTACGCTGACCCAGATATGACAGTACCATGTCGTTGGAACTATCATATCTATCAAATATGCTTGGCGTACACTATCATTGAGTATGGAGGTCAAGTGTATCCTGAAAATGACATAGTATGCACATTTTTCTCTTGTGTGTGTGGGATTTAATGTATGTGGTATGAATGCGCGTGGCCACGCAGAGAGTGTGAATTGCTATGTATATAGAGTGCATATTTGTCATTCAATGGAGACACTTGAACTGCGAGTCTACATGATATAAATAGTTTTACTAGATTGCTAATTAAGAGAAACATACAGAAACAAGTATTTCATGTTGAGTGAAGTAACAGAGCAGACATGCAAATGGTAAGATGCATGTCTGATATTTGTGTACGAGTAACACATATTATTGCTGAAGGTACAGCAAATGAGTTAAACTTTGCTATTTGTGCGTTTCCCGTGGTCATCCTGTTGGCATTCGGATTAGCATTCATATCTGGTCATTTATTATTCAAAATGTTCATTTGCCACGAATATATGGTTGGCGGTCGAAATGGCAGCAGCGACACTATCAATTAACTTTCATATAGCAGTTTAATGAGGTACCTGGAAATAAATAGAATAGATATAATAGAGTAAGTATTGGTATCCGAGTGTTTTGCGTTGATGTTGACTCACTGATGTTCAAGTTTTCATATTCTACGAAAGTAGATACATTTTAATATAGCTTTCCATAGTTTACGTGACCAAGGAAATATTATATGAATTCTGAATAGCGATGCCAACACCCACAGTAAGCACTAGTGCCATACCGATACATGATTAGGAGTAGTTCACATGATAGTGTTGTTAGTAGATGTACTGATAGTACAATTTGATTAGAAGTAGTAAGGAACGTATTATTGACAATGTCACATGTTCTGTAGTCTTGTCAGGGTCACATTTTATCGCCGCACATAGAATATATTAATTGACTCAAGTAAAATGTAGAGACCAGACTGCAAAGCATTCATACATGTTTGGAGCGTGTTAGAAATATTTGGTGATAAATCTCATTTACATGTAAATAGCCGTATGTTTTTATACAAATACGTGACATTCAGGTTGTGCATCATATATTACGTTATCCTATTTTTTTTCATGAGTTCGAGGACGAACTCTGGTCGAACAGGCGGGGTAATGAAGCGACCCAGCCAGCGAAGCATCGCTATACACAGATGTATAGCGACCCAGCCAGCGAAGCATCGCTATACACAGATGTGTATTGCGTATTCCTCGCTTCGAATTTATCACACATTTTGGACAACAAAACACGTCTGTCATTTTATGCACACAACTTACCACGATCTCAGATGCATGCCTGAATGTTCACAAGTGTCAATAGTTTATGATTGTCGTCTTCACACACCAGGAAACTTGTTTAGTTCGTTATAATTCACAATAGTTTGTTGGCATTTCCTGTGCGTGTTGAATGCAGCCGCCATGTTTACTGGCTGTGCTTGTTTTGGCTCGTGTCTGATCGGAATATTCCGTCCATACAATCTAGCCAATCACTATGCGGGAGGTTGGACAAGTTCCGTAAGTCACGGAACTTGTCCAACTCGGCCTGACAACACCTATAAATAGGAGTGAAATCTGTCAGTTGGCGACTTTGTCCCGAGCGACGCAACTCGAGACACAACTCGATCGCGTCTCAGAACTCCCAAGGCCCAAATATCCCCCCCCCCCTTAAACAATACTCACCGACGATGTTACCAATGGTCCGTTAGTCGTGAAATGTGATGATTTGAACGTCAGTCTGACATTATTGATTATTAATATTGGCTGGAATCATAATAATGCCAATATCCCATTACCCCACCCACTTTGATTCTCAATTTGAGCTTCATTAACCCCCTGCTGTGTGACGCCACACCCTAACTTCGTGCCCCCCTCCCACCCCTGATAGGTGATCCCAATTCCATTGTCATGCGTCCTAGCTGTTGTGTCCCCCCCCCCCATTCAGCTATGTGTCATGATTCCAACCCCAGCTTCGTGACCCCCGGCTGTGCGACTCCCCACCCCTGCTGTGTGCCCACCTGCTGTGTAATTCCCCACCCAGCTGTGTGACTCCCCACCCAACATTAGTCTCCACCAGCTTCCTGACCCCCGCTGTGTGTTTACTTTCCCCCACCCAGCATTATTTCCACCCCCAGTTTCGTGATCCCCGCTGTGTGACTCCCCCACCCAGCATTATTTCCCACCCCCAGTTTCGTGATCCCCGCTGTGTGACTCCCCCCACCAGAATTAGTCCCAACCCAGCTTCGTGATTTCCCGCTGTGTGACTCCCCCACCCAACATTAATCCCAACCCCAGCTTCGTGATTCCCGCGCTGTGTGACTTTCCCACCCAGCATTATTTCCCACCCCCAGCTTCGTGATCCCCGCTATGTGACTCCCCCACCCAGCATTATTCCACCCCCAGCTTCGTGATCCCCGCTGTGTGACTCCCCCACCCAGCATTATTTCCACCCCCAGCTTCGTGATACCCGCTGTGTGACTCCCCCACCCAGCATTATTTCCACCCCCAGCTTCGTGATCCCCGCTGTGTGACTCCCCACCCAGCATTATTTCCCACCCCCAGCTTCGTGATCCCCGCTGTGTGACTCCCCAACCCAGCATTATTTCCCACCCCAGCTTCGTGATCCCCGCTGTGTGACTCCCCACCAGCATTATTCCCACCCCCAGCTTCGTGATCCCCGCTGTGTGACTCCCCCACCATCATTATTCCCACCCCAGCTTCGTGATCCCCGCTGTGTGACTCCCCCACCCAGCCCCAGCATATTTCCCAACCCAGCTTCGTGATTCCCCACCATGACTTGGGTTTGCGTTAGTGTGATTTTCCGCCAGATTTTAGCATAAATCTAGTCCGTGTTTACATGTGCTAATATCCTTTCTTGAGTCTGCTTACTCTCACAGTCGCCTGTTGTGCTTTTGTATCTTGCCATGTGTACATCTCATATTAGTCATTATCTGTCCATAATCAGATCACCCTCATCGTTGTTATCATAGTTTGTCACCACTCTTTAATTGTACACGTTGAGTAAAACTGCATGTTAGAACTATTATCAAAATATCAGATGTTACTAAAATCTCGTCACTGTCGTTTTTTTCATTGCTCAGTAGATATAGTCGTTAAATTTCCCTACCCCGATTTACGAGGGCCCGCTACCATTCCCCTGCGTGAACAGGAAATATCTGATTTATACCGTATTGCTGAAGACGGATACGACATAGGGACGTTACACATGTAGCTTAAAGTTAACTCAATTTCAGCCGAAGAATTCTCGCACCACAAGCAAACCACAGTCCCGACTTACCTTATCTAATAATAAGCACAATGTCACAATAACATCAATGTTTGCATAAATATATATCGGTGAAAGTTGTGTATGGTGCTATGTAGTCTTCTTCATATTCACAAAGATAGCACACTAGCTGAATAGAAAACTTGGGCACATGTGCATACATTGTATATTACCGACATCATGTGTATGTCTAAAATCAGTTCCTTGATCGGATCAATAAAATCGACTAAATCTCGATCAGTGTATTCTCAGATCACACTGCGTTATTATTCGGGGTGGTCTGGGTTTACAGTGATCGCAGACAGATATAAAGTATTCATGTAATAAACAGTACATGTGGACGATATATGTGTATGCAAAGAGAAATCCCTGTAATACGAGAATTTTGGCACGGCCTCTGATGTTTATGTTTATGTTGTATAACTCTACTGTGCAAACACATATGTTTCTGTTACAAAGTACCCATATGTCCCTTTATTAATCTATTCTGATGAGAAACACCAGCACATATATGCAATTGTTCACCCAGCCTGTCTCAGATGTAAAATGTTTTTGCCAGCTCGCATAATAGAATGCTCCCCATGCAATTCGGTGATATAACCACAGTAGATTTTCAACTCCGTAATACAGTATGGACATAAATTAAACATAGGAACACTTAATGTAAATAGGATAGGGGCAAAAAGTAAACGAATGCAGGTTTTTTAATGGCTTAAAGACAACAACAACTAAATATGTTTATTACAAGAAACACATTTCACGAATGCCAATAAATTAGAATGGGAAAAAGATTGGGGAAACATTACGTATTTGAGTGGTATTTTTAGCAATAAAAAGGGTGTATAAATATTAATAAATCCAAATTTTACGTATAAAATAAATAGTTATTCAGAAATTATACCAGATAGGATACAGGTTATAAAAATAAGAATATTGAAAACGACTATACAATAATTAACGTGTATCGACCTAATAATGACAACACTACCATATATACAACAAAAGGAAGATTTCAAAAAAGAACATGAAGGGGGAAATTTCATTGTAGGTGGGGATTTTAATAGAGTTCTAGAACCAGAAATGGACAAGAAAAATGGTAACCCAGCCACAAATAGACAAAATCGATTGAAACTTAAAACAAGTATGGATAATTATAAGTTATATGCGACATATGGAGAATACAAAAATCAGAACACGTGAAAATTTACATGGCATTCAAACTCTAGGCCAACAATTTTTTTCTTGTTTCGGAAAACTGATTAAATAGAGGGGCAAATTGTAAAATCTCTTACGGGTACAAATCGGATCATGCTATGGTTAGATTTAAACTACAAATCTCCGACTTTAAGAGGGGTCCTGTCATATTATGACTTGACAAATCCAGTGTCACTCTAGACATACGCATCTAGGTCCGCATTGTGTTGTTCTACAAAGGCAAGCCAGTGACAAATGCTCCTAACGCATTGACCCTCGCAGAAAGCATACATGTACTGTTAGAACTTCAATTGTGAGGCATGTTATTTGGCCTGAAACGGTTTCAATGTGAATACGGACTGACCGTTCAAGGGCAATAATATCAATTGCCTATCATATGCTCGTGCAAAATCACACCAGTTGCTTATACGTTATCCACAATGTCAGGAACAAATATATATACTAACTTTATTAAGGGTTGAATTCACAGGAACATGCATATCCTTGCTTCCTATGAAATCAGTAAACTCGTTTAATAAATATAATATTAAATCATCACTCATACAAGACTGGGCTAGCCTTGCTTCTTGTGAAATCAGAACATTCGTATAATAAATATATTTATTAAACCATCACTCTTGTAGGACTCGGCATAGCCTTGCTTCTTATGAAATGAGTAAACTTGTTTAATAAATATCAAAATCATCACGCATGTAAGATCCTCTATAGATATGTATCGACATTACGAAACCGTAATGATTGTAATTCAGATGACGTTATTATTTTCCGCTCAGACTATATCGCGACCAACGTAGTCTCTGACCTGACCGTTTATTTTTACTATTGTTGCACGGATATGGCGAAATCCTTTGATCTGCTCAGTGTGCTAACTGCCGGAGATCACAGTCTGGACCATGTCAGGCTGGTGCCCGGGTATTCCCCAGTTTCTTAAATATATTAGACACACTGTCAATCGTGTGTGATAACTCTCATAACCTGACTGCTTTATCGATGTTTACAGCCCCGTGAAGATAGTCAACCCCGTGATATCAAAGTAACCTGTCCATGCGTACACTTAAAGGTACACGCCCATTCAGTAGGCAGAAAATGTTCTTTATAGGAATTAATCAAGTGTATAATTGTGTCACTATTCCACCAGTTCTAAAAATTACGAGTGCCCTCTATTCAGATATACTCATTTAGTAATATATATATTAGTTATAGTAACTTGCAGTATCAGGCTATTTTCATATGCAAATGAGGCATGATATTTCTTAAATATTTATACTAATTAAATGCGTCACCTGAAAAAAAACAATATTTTCGACAGAGTATAAGGTATGATAAATGCACATGAAAAATGAAATACTGAGATTAAATAGTAATGTCAATTAACATTTTAAGGAAACACGGTTATCGTCCCTGATATCAGGGTGGAAATTTACCATTAATTGCCAGTAAGACGTGACTGGGCTTGTCCTAGATTTTCGCAATACTCCGAATACGAAGTTTCATGGCGATATGCGTTACAAAATGCCGATTACAGTTCCTGCACTCATATAATAGATGGTCCACTGTGTGCATTACTGGCCTATATATGCGCCCTGGTGCCATTGCTAACATATAGTTATCTCCTCAGTAGCACTTACTATCTCCTAATTAGGAGTTAGTATCTCGTAATTAGGAGTTAGTATTTCCTAATTATTAGGAGACAAAATATGTTTAGCATTGACATAGATAGTATGTCCTAATTAGGAAATAATATGTCATAATTATGAGCTACTAAGTCCTAATCAGGAAATACTATGTCCTAATTATAATTAGGAGATGCTAATTAGGAGATCATAAGTCCTAATTAGGAGATAATATCACCTAATTCGGAGCTACTATCTACTAATTAGGACTTAGTGTCTCCTAATTAGGAGTTATTATCTCATAATTATGAGTTAGTATTTCATAATTATGAGATAAAAATATGTCAGCATTGGCACCAGTAGCCTATTTCATCAACATTGCAAAGTATACTTTACTAGCAAAGTATACTTTGAGGGAGTAATCATTTATTTTTCCTGAAATGCCTTATTTCATATAGAACTAACAAATGCATATATTTCATGATTAAAAGTATGCAGAATTATTATACTGAATTTATTACATTATCTCAGCCAAATTGGCTGTGATAATGTAATAAATTCAGTATAATAAAAATTAATAAATTTATCATAAAATTGAAAATTTCTCCCTCAAAGTATACTTTGCTAGGAAAGTATACTTTGCAATGTTGATGAAATGGGCTACTGGACGCTTCCATACTGGCCAGTGTAGATCCCGACCGATCAGCATTGACATTTTTGCCAAAATCAGAAAACAAGTGGGCTATGATGGCCCTAATTCGCTCACCTGACTCCATGAACACCGGAGAAGATTGTGACATTGAGTTCATATGTGGTTTAAAAATGCTATTTTTAGATGCCGGTCATCTTGGATTAAGCGATGACTCTCATTTTACCAAATCTGAAAATGCTTCACCCAAGAATCTTAACTAACTATGGAGTTTGGACAGTATCGGCCATGTGGTTCCTGAGAAAAAGACGTTCAAAATATCGAATAAAATGGACCTTTTGGCGGCCATCATGGATGACATGATCATCGGATTCCGACAAATTTGTGCTACTTTTAGACGGCGGCCATTTTGGATTAGAGACGACCTCTCTTTTAACAAATCTAAAAAGGCTTCACCCATTGACCATAACTGTGAAGTTTCACCACCATAGGCGAAGCGGTTCGTGTGAAGAAGAATTTTGAAATTTCTAATAAAAGAACGACCTTTCGGCGGCCATCTTGAATGGCATGACCATCCAATTTCGAAAAAGAAATGTACCACAGCAATCGTCTGTTTGAAACCTTCGATTTAATATAGACATTATCATATTCGGTCAAAAATAAATTTTGACCCCAATTTGACCCTCAGGACACGCCCATTTTTGATCCCGGGGTCACCATTTTAACAATTTGAAAGAGCATTCTACATCAATCATGTCTACAAAGTTTCGTAGAAATCCGACAGGCGGTTCATGAGAAGAATTTGTGCTATTTTTAGACGGCGGCCATCTTGGATTAGTGACGGCCTCCGTTTTAACAAATCTAAAAGGCTTTACCCATGGACCAAAACTGTGAAGATTAGCCAGCATGTGTCAAGCGGTTCGTGTGAAGAAGAATTTTGAAATCTCTAATAAAAGAACGAACTTTTGACCTTTCGGCGGCCATCTTGGATGACATGACCATCCAATTTCGACAAAAAAGCCAGAGCGATCGCCTCTTTGATACCTTCGATTTGATATAGACATGAATATATTCGGTCAAAAATGAAATTTGACCCCAATTTGACCCCACGGGCCACACGCATTTTTGACCCCGGGGTCACCATTTTAACAACTTTGAAAGAACATTGTACATTGATCATTCTTACCAAGTTTGGTCGAAATCCGGCACGCGGATGAGAAAATATTTTATAAGAAGTTATGCTATTTTTAGACGGCGGCCATCTTGGATTAGCGACGACCTCCATTTTAACAAATCTGTAAATGCTTCACCCATGGA